>JBBGBA010000015.1:0-495883 GCA_038088335.1 Mesorhabditis sp. LJ9110 | reverse complement strand
AGGTTCGAGTCCTAAAAAGGTTCTTTTTCCTTTAGCTTATTCCTCATTTTTACCTGACATCCAATACACCATAGAAATATAGATTGTTGGCATTAAGCAATATTGCGGTACCTAAAACCAAATTGAGAATCGCCGTTTTTATACCTCAGCTAGATTCTTTGCCAGGAAATATGCACTCGTTTTATAGACCCCGTTTGCATTTTCTCGTAGTACGATTGGCAATTCAGTGGTGATGGCCTGAATTTGTGTAAGAAATCTTTTTTAATAATACCGGGACAGCAGGGAATTGCAGCATAAAGTTTAGATTTCGAATATGATTGAACAGGATGCCGTTGATTGTCATTACAGTCATTTTATTGATTGGTGTTTGCCAATAGACAATTCCGGTAATTAACGCCGTAATCTGAAAAGCAGGCATTTAACGTTTTTAGGCAATACCAAAGTTTGCGCAATCCGGACTTTGAATAGGATCGGGTCTCGGGTTACGGTTAGCCATGCTCGCCAGAATAGGGCCCAGAACTGGGCGAGGAAGGAGGCGGAATATCTAGGAAAATTGGTTTGCAGGGCTCGGGAAAATATTCTAATTAAGTTAATATTATAAACTAAGACCAAAGATAAATTTTACTTTTGCGATGTCGTCCAAGAATGCTCGGAAAACAACGATTTGCTTTCACTTTTACCGAATGAAGATGGAGGGCCGCCTTTCACCGGTTTACACAAATCAGCGATTCGCTAAATTGTCGTTTATAAACATTTAGTTAAGCTGTCGAACCTTCCCAGCGGGGCTTTTCTGGAATCCTTCCCGAATCGCCGCCACCTTCCGCAAACATTCAGTCCTCTGACGGTCATTTGTGACAGCAATCGTGCGAATCAGATGATCGGCAGCATTGAAGAAAGCGGGACAAGGGAAACCGCATCTAAATCGGTGGATTTTTACATAAGGCTACTTTATCTTACTCGGCAAAGTGATCAACGGCCTTGTCGGCTTCACCTAGATAGACAGTCCTTCCGCATGCCATCAGACAGACACTAAGAAGCCTTTCGCAAAATAATTTTAGCCAACTTACTCGTTGAAAAGGCTGTACACCTGGCTGCTAGGTTGATGGATTGTAATGACAACAGTCATCCCGGCATCAGCAAGAGATCGTAGCGCTTGCACCACGTGGCCTGAAAAATTAGAAAGTATTGATTTAACTGCATCTTTTTGAAGAACACAAACTCTATCAAGACCAACCAGCCATAAAAGCATCAAGACCAGAAGTAGGCTCATCACAGAAAAGAATGGAGGGGCATGTCAAGATCTAAATAGGAAGTTTCATGTTTTTGGCGTTAACTCGCCTCAGAAGCAAAAGCCAACCGCTTCTGCTCACCGCAAGAAAGACCCTTGACTTGATGCGGAATTCCGATCATCGTATTTGCGCATTTTGAGAGACCCATCTCAAAATATCATCCAACTATTTTAAATTTTCAGCCTCACTCGATGCATCACTTCTTCAACCCGAGCTTCACGTTCCGCTTTTGTATAATTCGGACCCATTCGGAGACGAGCCTATGGTCATTAAAGAATGCCTTAAAAAGGTAATTACCATAAACTGTAGATGTTCTCGTACAGTCAACGTTCCCACGAACATATCGTGCTGCTGAACAAACGCGGAAACCTCCCGGAGCTTCCATTTGTTGGCCCGTTTCCCATCAAGCACCACTTCGCCCTAGATTTTTAAGCATTGGCTTATCAATTTTGCTGCTCGAGCATTTTTTCCAGATCAATCAACACTGGAAGGGGGTAATCCGGCTTACCTGGACGTCGAGGGTCGATAGATTACGAAGGGTCAGCACGTTAAGAAGTGTCGTTTTTCCGGCACCACTAAAGGAATTGGTATCCTAGCCTGGAAAATGAATAATTCGATACCTGGATCCCATAATTGCCAATAGTCGCCCAGCTTCTGCGATTCCGCTTACTAAAAAAGTATAAGAACTTGGTGTTTGGTTACAGTACCGTTATGGAGGATTTGCTTGACCTTCTTGGGTTTAGTTCTAGTGAACATATCCTTCCAGCTGCTTTGCGTCACCTATATTAGCGGTTAAATAATAGTAACCGGCTTCATCAACCTTTTTTTCAGCCCCAACAGCCGAAATATTATTCCATGTCAGATTATTGCCAGGCAAAATGTAGCTCGGTTCGAAGGTTGGGCTGTATCTTTCGTTATCCCCATGAAGGGGATCAAGCAGCGGATCCATTCCAAGTTAAAACAGGGTTACTGTAAGAATCATTTATAACCATTATTTAAAAAATTATCAAAATAATCATGAAAGATCAAGAATAATTCGATTGACCGCATGAACCGGTTGATTTAGAAAAAGGTCTCTGCTAAAAGACGAGTTCGCACAAACTCCACAGATTCCGAGCCAGGCTGAGGGTATCCCCCTTATCTCCCTTGACGGCTTCACCCTTTTTATGGCAGCCGCTCGGGTGGCTACCGGCTCTTCCCTAGAAAATACACATTTATTAGGATTTCTCCATAGCTAAACATCCATTGTATAGCTTTTTTATGCAAAGTGACGGCTTTGGTATCGACTACCGTAATACACATTGCTAGCTACTCGTATAAGCATAAATACAACTTTTAGGTATAAAATATATAAATAAAAATATACAAGGAATTGGGAAGAACGAGGATCACGATGGCACATATCACGGCAATGGCGGCTAAAGTTCAAGAATTAGAATGCACAGCACAGGGGCGCAAAAATGGTTGAGTACACAGAGGAGACTGTTATCGGGCCGCCCATAAAGCGGGGTGCCGACCCCCCGGGGGCACCAAATACAACGCGGACAAGTTTTGGCGCTGGTTGATAACGAATGACCCAACTGATCCGCATAACACGATGCGCGAAATATAACACAATATATAGCCCGTATTTCTTCTAATATAACCCCGCGGGTGATATTTTTGGAATACAGTAGGGAGGGGAACAAGCTGAAGCCTAAGCCTAAGCCTAAACCTAAGCTTAAGCCTCGATAAAAATTCTGGGGCTATATTAGATCTTAGGCTAGCTATTAAAAGGAACAGGTAAGCATAAACCCAAAAATTTAAAGCTATGAATTATAATCATAAACACGTTTGTAAATGATTGACGTATGCTCCATGAGGCTCCTCGTGACGGTTGTTGCCATAATCAAACGAGCTTCTAACCGATTCTCATCGAGCAGCGTCCATTCGCGAAACATCTAAAAATTATTATTATTAGATGGGATTCTCTTACCAATCGTACAGCTGAATCGTGACTAAAAGAAATTCGCCCGATTTTGCGCAGCTTGAACTTCACCGCGTTTTCTTGTACATCCCCAATTTCAACCGTCATGAAGCCTGCAAAATCCACTTTTTTTTGTTAAATACATACCATTGCTCATAGCTGTTGTTAAATAAACAAGCGTCGAATTTTCTGTGGGCATTTCGGCGGCAATATACCCATTTTCAGAGTGTAATTCGGTAATGTTTTCATCTGACGCATCCCAAGCAAATGCTCTAAATTTAGATTAAGACGCTATTCCATCGAAAATTAACATACGTGTAATTTAAAGTGGGCGGTTGTACAATATGATGCGTTAATTTTACTGACATTTCTTCCCCGTACGTAAATCTGAAAGCTGCCAAATTTTAAGTTGCTTGAATTACCTTGGAATCGTCGGGAAAAAAGCCTTGCCGCCAAATTCGCTTCGCCATTTTCCGATAAGAAATGCGACTTGTTGCAATTCTTTTGGGACCTTTTTAAGGTCGTATTCTATTTTGAGTATTTGGAGAATAATATGGATTACCGGGCGGGACAGGTCCTCCACATTTTTGGCACGATCTCTCGCACAGTAAAAAAGTGTGGCTGGTCTCGACGTCGCAATCCGTGGAATTTTGGGCAACCTCAAAATATACAAAAATTAATGTAGATGAAATAGAGATTGTGATTATCTAGGAATGAATATAATAATAGCAATTTGATCCACATCACCCACCCAGTTCGGGCAATTCATATCCTTGTCCTTGCATACGGTCCGCTTTGCGCTACCGTACTCCCATTGTGCGCATAGAAACAGGAGTAGTACTGCCAGTAGCATCGTCTCGTATCAAAGTGGCATAAGGGCGTACCAATAAGCAGGAAGCAAGGCGCGAATAACCCAGCTCTCTCTCACTCATTCACTCAACGACACCCAACCGACCCTCAGCAAGTTTTTTCTCCCGCTCGTCGCCGACTCGCCCCCTCACGCCCTTCGTCACTGCTGTTATTTCAAGCACGAAAAGCCGCACCCCGATTGTCTCATATCGATAGATCCATTCCGGACATTCCAGCTGGCCCGGGGAGAGCTCGCCAACGACGTTTTTTTGCGCTGGCAAGTGCAAGAATGAAAGCTTTGGATACCTAGCGTTATAATAAATAGGATAGCTATAGTGGAGAATCCGAGGAAGCGACAAAGCCGAAGCCAGACATCAAGCCTAAGCTTAGTAAGGCTAAGCATATGCCTAAGCCTGAGCCTAAGCCTAACCTAGGCCTAAGCCTAAGTCTAAGCATCGTACCGACATCAGATTAAAATTAGAACACTAGAATAACGTTAAATTATCTCGAAGAAAAGTTTTCCGGCGTAAGGAAATTTTGCTAATGGATTTCTGCATATTTTCGTATAACGTAGTAAAGTAATGCAAATTAAGCACGATAACATCATTAGATTATGACTGTTTATCGAATGATTATTTATAACCGAAAAGCCTTAAACATATTTATAAGCGAGCGGCGTCTTTCGGTTTGCACGGGCAGCGCACTCCCAGCCGACGAAGCCATAATCAGCGCCGAGCACTGAATAAACGCCGCCAAGTGCTCTCTTTCTTTTTCTTTTTGAAGCCTAAAATCCGATTTTTATTCCGATTAATATGCTCACCTTCTTAACAGCAAGACGTGCGCAAAATAGGTGTACAATACAAAACCAATTACCGCTCCTAAGATTAGGAAGGAAAAGAACTTTGAGGTTTTCGTCACTCTAAGTGCATTGATGGTTTTTTCTAGGGTTTTTATATACCTTCCAGAACCCTCTCTCGCTAGTGTTGATGCGTGTCGCCCCCAATCTGGATGATGACGGCTTTCTGGTGACCAAATTATCTCAAAATCACCGAATATTTTTCTTTAATATGAAATTTACCTGCGGCTTATCCCAAGCGTCGCGCCAATCGTCTTTTCTTTTGCCAATTAATCTTGAAAGATTAAACGGAACTGCGGTGGAGGGTTGAGAACTAAAGAAATCAGCATAAAATAATAGGATCTAGAAATTTACATATTCTGCTGTCCAAGAGAGTCGTCAGAAGTATTTTGCAGCAACGCGGGGCCCGCTTCTACCCTGGCGAGATGGTAATTTTTCAGCTTAATGATCTTATATGGTAGGTTTTAATCAAAAATTACGTTTGACAGGGAAATTATAGCCAAGCAAGTAATCCTCATCCATCAACCATCACTGCTTCGCATTTTTCTTTGATACTTTTCCCACTGCAATGATGTATCTAAATTTAAAGATTTGATAGTTAAAGTAATAAAAATTTCATGTAAAACCGAGCCTTAACTATTTGCTGTGGGGAGCTAGGCTGTTCCTCGTAAGCGGAGTCCCAAGATCGCAAAAACCGGGATCTACTGCCTAATGAATTATTTGCTCCCATTGCCTGGAAAGGGTCTCTGGTCGAAAGTAATTTCGGAGGTCCACTCCAACTTTCCATAACCCAATTTTAAGCGGGGCTCTCGACGAAAAGAAGTTTTTAAGGAGAAGAGCAAAAATTCTGACTAAGGATGAGCCTAATTCCAAATCTAAAGGATTGACGTCCACGGTTTCATGGCGACGCCGCCGCGGAGGAAGAGGAAGAATGGTTCGCGTGACAGATGGGCCGCACAAGTGAATGACTAATTTTAGAAGATGGAGGAGTCGTGAGGGGATGGGTGCATTTCGAGGAGAAGGAGTAAACTTGCGATAAATCGTGAAGGACGGGGACCTGGTTGAAGACGGCGTTCCCGAGGTGCGGCTCCGAGGGGAAAATGCATTCTTGATGGCCGGCAGGCCCTCAATCCTCCTTACGAGCTCGTTGCCCCCGACGGAATGGGCCTTGGGCCAATGGGAAGAAGGGTAAGCACCACTCTCTAATAAGCATGTTCTGGGTCAAAAATGGTTTGTGTGATGATGGAATTGCATCTGAAACCAGAGAGTTTTGTCGTGTAACGTTGTTTTGTGTGAATGCGTACGTTAAGAGTATCGTGTACGCCTACCTAACGGACAGGCTAGAGAAAAGAGAGCGAGAGACAGAAAGACAGAGAGAAAGAGCGCGAGAGGGAGAAACGTACAACCTGAAAGATGCCTTAAAATAATATTAACGTGTTCTTTCTCAATTGTCACCATGTAAAAACGCAAGACCAGTTTATTCCAAACCCGACAAATCACAATTCCGCGTTAGCTTTGATAGATTTTAATTGGCTCCCATGCAAATTACTCGCCATACATGTATAAGTGCCTCGATCTGAATTTAGCCTAATAACCCGTCGACCCGATAATCTTACCTGAAAGTGTCGTAGGATCAAATTCAACCCTCGATCGAACCCGCACCAATGAGATATGTTTTTCGGTAATCTTAATTTAAAATTAAATTAGGGTTTATGTGATACCCACCTGGAAATGACTGGCCTGATTCAATTCGGCACCATTTTTATACCATCGTATCTGCGGCCGTGGCAAGCCTTCGGCTTCACACATCTAAAAAGAATGGACTATGTGTAATATAATTACTTACCAAGACCAATTTTAAACCAAGCTTAAAATGTTGATCAAAATGGCTGTACCGCATTATTTGAGGGGCACCCTAAAGTTGAGGGATTAAGAATAAAATGGCTAGAATGCAAATTACCTCCGAATCCAAAATAAAGGTATTGTCGTCATCGATGATATGGGCAGAGAGGTAGCCGATCAGTATTAGATGGGAGAAGCCGTTTAGCATTGGAGATGATGTGCCCTTGTATTCCCCAATGTCCCGGGTCGAGAGGGCGCAAATTTGATTTCACCGCCTGGGAGAGGGCCACTTTGATTTGGGTGTGTGGGGGGCTTTTCCTCCTGGAAAACGGATGGGCTATTATTTTTTGGGAATATTGGTGGGGAATTGGGTGGAGATGAGATGGGGGATAGGTGAAATTGGTAAAATTTGGCTGGAAGCTGGAGGTGAGAACATAAACACATGTAGATAAAAACCACTAGGAAAATGCAACGCGAGAGAGTTAGAGTGACAGAAAGAAATAAAGCTAGCGAGGGCGAGAGAATGAGAGAGCGCGAAATTGAGCAAGAGAGAGAGAGGGAATGAGAAACAGAGTGAGCAGAGATTGTAATACAAATATACTTCTAAATACGGTACGTACTATATTTATGACATTAAGGTGAAAAGCAAGGAGTCGATAAACAAAAGGAGTAAAAGCGTGACAGAGCAAACAGAGAGAGAGAGAGAGAGAGAGAGAGAGAGAGAGAGAGAATGTGAGATATGTATGATCCTCTAGTAAGAAAAAAAAAACGACAAAATGTCAATCATAAAAACGGTACAAACCGCCTAACGCTTTGAAAAAATTTGAAAAACCGAATCCAACCATGAACCCAACCCAGCACCCCCAAGCCTACACCCTCCCCTCCAAAATTAGCAATTTAAGTGACCGCAGCCCTCTCTCCCACCCACCTAGACTAGGTGGAAGGGATGCAATCATCTATGCATCGGTGCTCCTATTATAGCTTAGTGTGGGCGTCTATAACCAAAAAGGGAGGCAGCCCTCCACGAATTTTGGTGGCTTCTGGCCGGAAAGGAGGCGGAAAGAGAAGGCCTCTTCGCACTTGTCAACACCAGCCGCCAACAGCAGCCCATTCGACACTTGATTTATCTCCATAAAAAACACGAAGAAAGCCTCCCGCTGGAGCGCTTCCTTCCACACGGCTGCTGGTCGTTGCCAATTTTTGACGTGGCGTCTCTAGTAGGGCCTCCTAGTGGGGTGGGGAGGGAATGTAAACTGCTGAATAGCCAGCCCCGGAAGGGCTTTGGAATTTGGCAAAATGGGGAAGCTGTCTTTCCTGGTTTAAGCGGCAAGTAGGGGAAAGGCATTTGCAATGCATAAAATAAACACAGAAAGTCACAGCAGTTCTCTAAAAATGTTTGCTTTTTTTTGTAGGGATGTGACGGGGTTTGCACGTTTAAAGCTAGCTCATTGGTGGAAAAATGAAATGAAGCACGGGGAGCATGGGGCAATAAAAATTACTGTTATTGGCTACTATTATTTAAATTTTAAATTTTAAAGGAAAGAAAGCCGATTTCTGATGAAAAATTCAATGAACAAATTTTAGATTTAAATCAAGGGGTTGGGTTTATTTTATGATCAGAGATCGGTTACGGTGGGCTCGAAATTTTAATTTTAAGGGATCTAGGAAGCGCTGAATTGAACAGTGCATAAAAAAAGCGAATACGTGAATATCACACTTTTTTTCGAGCTATAAAAAGGGAATTTGGACGTAACTTTCAAGAAAAAGTTGCCTATGGTATGTGGTTGCAAAGGAGCCGCCCGGTTAAGCCGAGGGAAGGCAAAAGTGGAGAACATGGGCAGGATCGCTTCTCGAGGATTATCTTGAGTGATGCTCGACGGCCACCCAATGCACCCCACACACACACATACATACTCTAGAGTATTGATGAATGCTCTTTTATACCCAAGAGACCTTAACCTTGCATGAAACTACCGGGTAGTCCATTTATAATCAAACTTCAAAGGCCTTTGCAGCTTAAGGGTCAAAATCCCAGCGTTTTTACCTTGATCCTTGATGTCCCTCTCCCCTCTGCTACTTCCAACATCAATAACATTCATAAATATTTATTAATAACATATTATTTTCAATGGAAATGTACACTGTGTAAACACGTATCTGCAAGAACCGGGAGCGCACAAGAGAATTCACACACAAGCTAGGGGGAAGGGAGGAGGAGGAGCGTGAATCTCAAAGCAAGCTAGAGCCACATAACAACAATAATAGGGTTGAGCGAGAATTGGCAACAAACGCATGATATCAAGGGGAGAATCGCAAGAATCAGTCATAACACAAATCGAGGGGAAATTCAAAATCATAGCGTGAAACCGGCCCGTTTGGAGGAGTCCCGCGGAATGGAGGAGCCAGTCCGTAGAATATTGCGCAAAAATCGGCAAAGGTAAGCTCTTAGTTTTCGGGTTCGCTGTGAAAGGGTAAACTAGCTGTTGGAGAATCATCACTTTCAGACACAGGGGTTGTCTCTGAATTTCGGGACCTAGCGGAGGATGCTTGGGAATAGCGACTTGGTGTAACCTAAAAATAGCTTTCCTTTAGTATAACGCAGTTTTCTTACCACTTCATAAACCGCGTTCATCTTTGTTTGATTAAACGCCTCCAACTGTCGGACAATATCGTGAAGCTTGGTTGTAATGGTAGCGAATGTTGGACGAAGCTCTGGATCCAACAACCAGCAATCCTGTATCACGTCCCATCTAAAAACAATAGATCAGTAATGCCAAAGTATAACGAACAATAATGGTGAACAATGCTGCGGCTTGCTCAATCGTCTCCCTGACTCCAGGAACTCGCGGATCTCCTCCATTTGCATGCCGTAGTAGGGCAGATATTGCGCTAAATTAAATAAAAAGCATTGAGCGTCTCTCCCACCTCTGCTCGTCAATTCCCACAATGTGACACCGTATGCCCAGACATCACCTTTCGATGTAAACTAAAATCGGCTATAACACTTCGATAATATGATTACCACGCCGCTCCATCCTTCCAATGGAATCGAACGAATTGGCAGAGTCCGAGAGTGGATCACCTAAAATTGACATAAAACGTCTGATTGCTCAGGCGTACCTGATAAGAGTTGGAATGGTTGATTTCTCTCGAAAGTCCGAAATCGGCGATGCAAACGTTCAATTGCTCATCCAACCTATAATCGAATATCCCCCAAATTTTAACGAATCCTCACATGCAATTCCTGGCTGCCAAATCACGATGAACCAGATTACGACTATGCAAGTATGCCATTCCTTCCGAAATTTGGATGGCAAAACGGAATATGTCGCGTAATAGGATTTGCTATAAGTACGAATACGCAAAAGAAAAGGCAAAGCTCACGTTCTTTGAGTCCTTCACATAAGAATGCAAATCTTTCTTGCTCATGAATTTGGTGACAATGATCGGGAGTTCGTTCAAAAACGCGAGCCCGATCAGCGGCATTACTCGAGGATGGTCAAGACGAGCCATCAACAACCCTGAATTTTATGTTAATATTTCCATTGATCTTTGAAACCGACCTTCGCTAACAAATTCGTCGAGATTTGAGCCTGGATCAACCGTCTTACAAGCTACGATCTTTATATTTGGCTTTCCGTTTTCTATCACAGTCAGTTCGCCTCGCTGGACTTGGCCGTAGTTTCCTAAAAACAGAATCACACCTAAGCCAAAGGAATTACCAGATCCGACAACCTCTAGCAGTTTAAGGTTCTCAAATGGAATCTTCAGCTTCGGATCAATCTCCCGCTGGAGGCGGACGTAGGGATTCTCATACGTCGGCACACGACCCGTCGAATGGGCTTGGTATTCGTTCAGCGCTAAATTGGCGATTTCAAAAATGCTACGAATTATTTAGCGGTGTCAACTAGCTCATGCGCACCAACACCATCAGATCGATTTGCAGCTAAGGCAAGCGCCACAGGAGGATTGTGATGTCATTTCACAAGAATTTCGGAAGGGGATTTGTCATTCGGGTAATGGGAAAGACAGCCTGATGTAGAGGGCCTTGAACAGAACATGTAAAGTCAATTTGCATAACGGCAAACTAAATGAGCGCTTGAGATTCATAGCGTGCGAAAGGGCAAATTTCAATGAAAAATGTGCGGCATTGAAAAAAGTTCTTTGCTTTAAAAAGTTCAAAAGCAGTCGTTTTGCATGCACAAAAATACAAGCGTCAAGCACAAGCACTGGACATTACGCAACACCAAGTTTTTTCTTTCTGCTCCTTTTTAGACCTATTTTTCAAGTTCGGAGTTTTACTTCACTCTCTCTCTCCCGCCCTCTCCCTCGCTCGGTCTGCCACCCTCTCTCTCTATCTCTCACTCTCTCTCTCTCTCTCTCTCTTTATCTATCTCTCTCCCTCTCTTAAAATTCTTCCGGTCCTGTTGATTAAAAACCTGGAAGAAAGTGAGCACAGGAAATAACGTAGTGATGCGTACCGGACATAGAATCGCGTGCACAATAGCCCAACTCACGGCGTCTTTCAATGTCGTTCTCAAACCTCCGCGCTGAAATGAACACAAAAATGATGCGGCTCCCCGACGCGGCCTCCATCATCCCCCGCAACTAATCATCTACCACCCACCAACACCCCCGCTTGTTAGTGTTTGTAAACGAAACCGAAACGTACTAGAAATTAGGGATATCACGCGAAACTTCTAACAAAAAACGCTGGTGCTTGTAAGTAAGGGCCGAAATGATTTTAAATTTAATTCCTTAGAAACCGAAATTGGACTAAAATTTCTTAAAGATTATAGAAAAACGGAACCAAGTCTAGATACCCTAAATAATTTGTGAGCGATCAAGCAGACAGAAGGTGTTCGGCCTCGGAACATAGGTCTTGGACTCAGCCTTGGAAGCCTCAGGTTTGTTAGCTGATGACGGGGGGAAAGGCAGGGGGTTAGGCTGGGTGTACGGTAGCTCGATGTTGTGACTTACCAGATGGTAGATACGGCAAATTCATCCCATCCGAATGTCCGCGCTTTTTGTCTTTGTTGTTCTGAACCAGCAGGTATTTTGGAGATTTCAGGATTGCATACCTTATACGTCTTCCTAGCATACCAAGTAATTATAGCCAAAATCGCCAAAATTCCGATAACGGCCACAATACCGATCACAGATTTACCGGCACTAAAAGTAATATTAACTCAAAGTAAGCTAAGGATATTTACCGGCTTAATCCTCCGCTACGACTTCCGTCAGTCGTGTCTTCAGCACCCGAGCTCGACTCCAATACCTTCGGATGGAACGCCTTCATTCTCAGACCTCCGACCTAAGAATTTTCGTAGCGTAAGCGACTGATTATTCGAATTACCGTTCCGTACATAATCGCATCGCAGACCTCCTCCTGGATATGTTGACCATCTACCATGCTGCATCGGATTCTAAAACACATCTTTCTAAAAAAATAAGATTAAACTTACAACGAAGAATTGACGAATGGATATTTGGGGCGACAAGGCTGGCCGCATACTCGGACATCTGGATTCTCCATTGAGAGCAGATTTTTACCCTCAATTTTCCATTCGTTGTGCTCGGGCGAGTAGATGACCTGAATTACATAGCAGTCAAAATCAGTAAGATTATATTACCGTAAAAATAACTGGGGGGCAGCTTCCGGTCAGAATTCTTGTTGAGCATCCAAATTTGTCGTCGGCTCGAACGACTTTTCCGGAAGCACGACCTGATTTTAGGGCTTAAATGGAAGCATTTGCCACCTACCATCATCAGTCGGGCACCAACCACATCCGATTGGGTCTCCGAAATTACCCAAAAGCAACTCGTCACAGGTGCTATATAGAGAACTGCAGGTTAGAGGCAACGACAGCACCTAAGCTTGCAATTTGAAGATATCGCCTGCAAAAACAACCTTTGTCGGTGTTGTATAGTATAGTAATGGGGCATGACTACTCAAAACCATCCCATGAGTGGCATCTGATGTTAGGTTCTTCAACCATGTCGGCTTTATCTCATCGTTCGTGATCGGGGCCTAGGAATAATTAAAATAACGGGTTTTTTTGATACCCGGAAGATCGATCCTTTCGCACCGCCGAACATTAATGAACCCGCGAGGTCTGGTCGCACCCATGCTACGTCATTTGTAAGTTGTGTGGAAATTCTATGAAAAACTAGATGAATGATATTTGAGCCCACCTCCCGATTGCTTCTCCATTCAAAGCCCTGAAATCAAAAAGGGTCCCGTAGCGATATGCGCTTTCTTTGTAGCGATCAAGCTCGCAATTTCCCAATGGATCGGGATAGTCTGTTGACGGCTAAAAAAATATAAATTTTTTGACTATTACTTACCCCCTGGAATCGACTGCAAGGAACGAAGTTACCATCATGGCTTGATTGGATAAGACAATGATCCGGTAATTGATCATAGAAGTCACGGCGACATAGCTAAAATTAATTCGATAAAAATGCTGTTGGATTTAGTGTCACATTCCCTTTAAAATCAACTTACATCAGATTCGTTTTTCCGGGTACTTTGACAAATATTCCAAACATCAGCGAACCTATTAGAAACTTGATAAAGACTTTCGGAATCATGGCCTACCTAGCCTTAATCTCCTCATGTTTGAATCGACAGACTTGGAATTCTTCCTCATTCTAAACCTTGTTAAAATTACTTTCGTCAATACCTACCGTATCCCTGGCAACCACGTACAGGCTCGCTTCTTCTTTGTTGTAATAAGAGGCGAAATTTACAACCTTCCCATAACGCGCGGCTAAAGATATGATTTCCATTTCAATATACTCTCACTTACGCAAATTTCCGCATGTTAGCGCAATTTCCATCCTAGATTCGAGATTGTTGGTCTGATCCTTCAGGCAAACTCGTGTCAGCTTGATTTGGCTTGTGCCCTCCGATTTTCTGTCCCTGAAAGAACGACTTTGATGTCACTTAATATTCAAATTACTTTTCTTTGTTGAAAATATCATAATCCATCCCACTGCTGCCAACGAAAAAGACATATTCGGCAGTTTGGAACGAATGGGTGATACTGCTCTCATGCAAAAATTGCGGATCCTCAGAGGTTTCAAGCGGTTTGATCGAGCTAAAATCGGGGAGTAATCGCAAAAACTACAAAACCAACTTCTTATTTTCCATTTTGTAAGATGAGATCCAGGCCGTATTTGTCTCATCAAGTGCTCTGACAAAGATCCTGAAAGAAATTTTCTGACTCGTAATTCTGAACTTACATGTCATCAACCTTGGATGCAGCAGCATAGCGTAGCTCATATTTTGAATGTTTCAACTCAAGTTTTGTACATTTACTGTCGAGTGAGCAGATTCTAAAAGGCTCGATCTTACTAAAGACGCCAAACTACATACCGGCAAGATGTGTAGTCACAAAACAACACTTTGTCGGCATCAATCATATTGATGTCAAGGACTTTTCCGGTAATTGCTCGATCTAGGTCGATAGTTCCAATCAGTTG
Organism: Mesorhabditis sp. LJ9110; assembly: GCA_038088335.1. NCBI lineage: Eukaryota > Metazoa > Nematoda > Chromadorea > Rhabditida > Rhabditidae > Mesorhabditis > Mesorhabditis sp. LJ9110. The sequence goes on along the minus strand of JBBGBA010000015.1, from coordinate 481,593 downwards.
ATCCGGGGTTGGGATATCTTTTCCATTTTCCCTAAAAAAGTTGATTTCAATCCATTACTCAGCTAGATACCTATATAGGAAGATTTTCCTTCGAGCGGCTATCGCAAGTGTCGAATTGCTAGCTGCGATTCCGAGGATCTAAAAAAAAAACAATCTAGAACTGATATATCAAACAAACCTCCCCATCTTGTTGCCGAAGCTCGACAAACGTGCTGAAACCATCTGCCTGACTTATTAAAAGTATTATTAAGGGCAGGAGGTCGCGGAAAGGCCGCCTCATCCGGCTGAACTTCCGTCCTCCTTCCCGAGGAACCCGTATCCCGGGGAGTGCGACTGAAGTCACTAAAAACTACAAATTGAGAACTGAAGATCTTGCACTTGAAAAGGGCAAAAAATCAAAGGGGGGAGGCGTGAAAGGGGAGGGTTGAAAGCGCAGCACATATGGTCCCGGGCATGTTTATGTAGGAACAGCGGCTTCTTTCCGCCTCTTCGCGCCCACCACCAGACAACATTCCAAAGGCTCGATAGAGATAGCACATTGAAACTGGACACCGCGCCCGGAATTCAGAGGTGAATTTGTGTAGATGAGGGTGTTTTCACGGGGGTAAATCGACTAGGAAAAGCTTAAAACGGATCCGAAAATAATCGAGAGCTTTCAAAACCGTTTACGAACTCTTTTTTGAGCTAATTCCGTACGAGCAAAATTAAAAAATAAAGTGGAAAGGTGGAAAGTGGATACCGGAAAGTGTTGTTGGAAGAAGAAGGCTAATAAGGATTCCAAACGTTGCAAAAAACCTTAAAAATACTCTTTGCGCCCCTGCAAATGTCGAAATTTCAAATCGTAAACAATGTTAAAGCCAGAAAAAAACCATAAAACCGAAGGGGTTAATCGACAAAATTGTGGCCCACCCGAGCCCACGGACGCATTTTCCGAATGGATGGCCCTCTGGGGCCCGCATTCTCTTTCGTTCAGGAAGGCCATATGCGGGGGAAAAGCCGACCCCCCGGAAGGGCCCCCATGACCTTAAGCGTTCCTAAAATAAGGCATACTAGCGCTATTGGGCGACACTGGCCGACGTTTTTTTGTCGAAAGCACTTCTTTGGAGGAATATCTACATAGCCGGATCTCACAATGGAAACAGTCCGTCTCAATTAGCCGGAAATCCGTCGAAACTTGAGAGAGGTAAAAATATCATCCGTATGTGATTTTTTGCATTTCTCGTGCAGGGAGCTCTAGCAAACCACGAGGAGTTGCAGGTTTTGAGACTGACCAGTCGTCTGTCGAATGGACTAGCGCGGAATTGACGTCAGTAGGGATCAAAATCGACCAAAATCGGATTAAACATGAGCAAGTGGCGGATCTTCCTAGCTTTCGAAAGGGCGAGAACTGAATTCAAGGTCGCTCGGCCCCGTAGGGGCAAATCGACGATTTCCGCTAGGCTCCACGGCTAAAACGGTGTGTCAGGTTCGAGGATGTGGATGATCGGGGGTATAGAAAGTGATCGAGGATTGGCCCTTACGAAGACACGGTAACTCCCGGAGAGAAGAGGGAGAAGTTGGGAGTGGTTGAAGGGAGAAAGAAGGGGGAAGCATGCAATCAGTTTCGCCTAGGAATCGATATCTGAAGGGGGGGGGGGGCGAGAGGGGAAGGTATTGGGATGGGATGGAGACACACGTGTGTGTCCGTGTGTGTGTGCTCAGTTCAGAGGGAATCGAGAGAATTGCTAGCAGAGGCTCACTTCCCGTAACCTTTGGCTGTCTCTCGCCCTTTCTCTCGCCTCCCTCTCTCGCTCTACCAGCCGGCTGACCCGAAACAAACCAAATGGTCCCAACACCACAACTAATTGCTGTCAAGCCCCCTCGCTACGTAGGGTTCCTGTTTTCAGATTTGTCCAACGGGACACTCGAATATCGTAGTTGATCACAGAGATATTTTGAAAGGGTTTCATTGAAAAATTGGAACACCAAAAGCATTTTTCTTTCTTAAAGGGATCAGGAACGCCCAGGCGAATTGGCATAAAAGGGACCTTAATCTACTGGGCCTTCCCTTCCCCTTAAGCACTTTTCCCACAAAAGTATGACCCTTCAATGCTCCTTAAAACTGTCAAAATCAAATAACCAATGTGGTATTCAAATAATTTGAGTAATAAATAGAAGTTCTGAGCAAATAAAATCTACAAAATCGGGTTGAAAATAAAGCAAAAAAAATCGAGCCTTTGCCTCACTGACAAAGTTCGTGACAGAAGCTTCTTTCGCCAATCAATGATGGATGATTCACAAGGGGGCATCAGGCAAAAAAAAAGACAAAAGACCCCCGCGAGACAGGCAAAAGAGGGGCGACGATGATGCGGACGGGCGTACATGCCGCTGACGAAACCGGCTAGCGTATAATAAACAGCCGCCAACGGAAAACAACCGGAAACGCCGCGTGAAAGGCTTAAAAGGATAGAATGTTGTTCCTCTCCTTTTTCTGTGTTTAATTATTTTAAATAAATGTATTATTTATTTATTTACTCAAATTCCTTAAGAAAACAATAACTTTTAAGAAATGTTCTGATAGGTTGTGACTAAAAAACCGGGTTTTGCAAGGTGGGGGCGGGGTTTAAAGAGCTTCGATTCATTATCAAACAGGTTGTACTCATTTTGTGGGGACGAGATCACATGAGACCAAAGCAATAAGAGACGGAAATATCATTTGGTCAATCGGAAATGGCATGCTCTTCTTCGGAGATGCTGTGCCAGAGTTGATTTGAGGCGACACGGAGGCTGGCCGCACGTCTTGTTCTTGGGGAGGGCGAGCCGAAGAAGGCTTGTTGGGCCCGGGTGCTTGAGTAGTTGTTCAGGATCTAAACGGACCTTTTGAGGAAGGCGTAAGTAGAACATCCAGATGTAAGTGTGATTTCTGAGCCACAATCGTTTGCACAATCGTATCCATTTTTTGGCATTCTCCCTTTAAGCCGACCCCCCTCCTCCAAAAAGGCAAATACAGGGTGGCTGATAAGTATCCGGAAAAACTTTGACATGGCGTATCAAAAAAACCATCGAGTTTTATATTCTGTTTTCCTAGCCATTGTGGATGTTCTTGTATATACTTTCATATTTCATGACTAAAATTGAGCTGATTTAGGACAGTAAATTATCGGAGCGCCAAGAAGCTGTCTTTAGCCGTCATTTCCTTAAGCTTAGGTGCGCCGCACCTGGGGTAGTCAATGTTTAGACGAAAAAATTTTCTGGGTTAAGGTGTCTGAAAACTTTCAAAAACCCCGATAACTTGTCAGTCCGGGTCTGATGAATACCAGAAAATTAATAATTACTACAAAAAGGCTTATCCCAGAAAGTTATATGGTCAAAAGAGGAATTAGCGTCTCCGACAGGTTTTCATCGACCAAAACGCTAAAATGAAGATGAACCTCTATCAAAATGATATTCTGGAGCAAGATGTGATGCTCTGTAATCGAAATAATCCGTGTATTGGCCTTCAACAGTATCGGGCTCGGGGCTAGGGCCCAAAAACCACAATTCGTCATTTTCGCCCGAAAAACGACGCTTTTATGACGAAGGTTATATGACCTGCCAAAAGCCCAGATCGTAATCCACTGGATTTTTCTGTGCGGGAATGCATGGAACACGAGTTAAAGAACCAGAGCATCAAGAATATGGTTAATCTGCACCAAGAATTTAACAAGAATTTGAGCAAAATAGCCGTCAACTGCCCGCGGCGCAGAGCCATTTTAGGTTAACGATAAATTGTAGCATAAATCAAAGCAGATAAATGTCACTTTAAAAGTTTGTTACAGCGACGTATATATAGCATCTACTTGTTATAAAATAATTGGTTTTGATTACATTCGTGCTTTCCTTTTTACACCAGGACCTTATACTTTTTCCGGATACTTATCAGCCACCCTGTAAAGCACCTTATCAACACGCCGCCGCACCGCTTTCACCCCTTTGAACTGGGCATATTTGGTGGCCAGCTCGGTCAGAGTCGACGCGAAGTTCGTAAAAATCGCTTCTCCTGAAAAACGGCACGTGATTAAGCCTAATTAGTTACCGGATGTAAATGGGCCACCCTTGGCCGCGTACATATACCCATCAATACAATCACGAAGTTGCTGACGAACATCGGCCTTCTGAAACTATTCTAATAAATCAGGCTAAGGATCAATTTTCAACCTCCTCTTTGTTGTTGTCAATTAGACTCAACCAGACGGCGCATACGTGAAGCGCTAAGAGGTATCGACAAAGAATTACTTGCAGATCAGAGAATCTAAAATATTATTAAATTTTGAACTTGAAATGAGTAGCATACTTCTGAAGGCTCAAGTTTCTTCGTTTCTCTTTCCCAAAATTCTCATACTTCAAACCAATGACATAATCGATCGATGGCTCGATTTTCCCGCCGAAGCTTTTTGCTACTAAACAAAAACCGTTAGTTTTAAGTGCAATCCGACCATGATGCTTAACGTTGACATCAGCATGTGCATGAATTCGAGTAAGGGCGTCTAGCAGTTCTGCACATTCAGCACGAAAATCTCCAGCTACACCCGAGATCATCGAGCGAATCAGGGTAAGGGGAGAGTCTCCAGGCTGATTCTGATTTAAAAAAATGTATAGAATGATCGTTTCCAAAATTATTACCGCATTTTCATCAACCCTCGGCTCACTGCCATACTTGTGCATACGTTTCGTCGATGTTCCGATAACCTCCAACCGATCGAGCACAACGCGCGAGAGCAGGTGCATTTCACGCAGGGTCACCCGGCCATTACTGGCTTCTGAAAGTATGATGTTCCAATCAAATTAGGCTGTGGTTACCGAGAAATTCAGAGATTGCCTCCATCATGGCCACGTGATTGCCCAGGCGTTTTTGTTTCAAGATTTCTAGGCGCAGGGCGTCACGTAGCGGGACAGCTAAGAAAAACTTATAAAATTGTATCAACTAGCTAACCTCCTTCATAAGTGAGATCACCACCGTTGGAAGCAAACACGTTTTGCGCGTTTTCATCGATTAACTATAATTTCATAGTTTTATTTTAATATCTGATTTCGTTTGGCTATGATATAAAAGTATTATCCAATTTATTTAATAGCTTGATTTTAGTCGTAAGCAGTCTGTTAGATATGAACACCTACCTTAAGACGGGCAAGTAGAAGCCGTCCACGCGTCTTCGCTTCTTCAGCAGCTTTCAACAATTGCGAACGCGTCTCTGCATTGACAGCTCCATGCTTCACCGTTTCCTGCTCGGCCTCCTCCAGCAAATCACGAACAGTCACAATTCGATTCTACAACATTTACATACCCTATCGAAATACCAAAATACCTTGTACGCTTTCTCCACCCTCCAGATTGTCTCCTTCAGTTCCCCGAGCTGGTTGGCGATATCGGCCTGATAAAAAAATTAGCTGAAATTGGAACTAGCTTACCTCAATATCATTAACTTCATCGGTAATTTGCAGCATTACCACTTTTGCCTTGGCGTTTTCCGGGACTTTACGATGAATATTGTGGGCTCCCGGGTGCGTGATTACGCAATCCTTGCAGATGAAGGGCTAAAAGACTCCAAAATAAGCCTAAAAATATTTTCATACTGTTTCTGCCATTGAGTCCTCACTGCAGTCGGTACAGTACGACACGTTCTAAACGTAAATTTCACTTTAATAGTTTTTCTTGCCTTTTTATTGAACAACACCATACACTCGACGCATTTGTATTTGGGCTTGCGGCGGACGTGCGCGCGAACCATTTTTGCCTGTTTTGCACCCATTTTCTGTAAAATAAATGCACATAAATTTGAACAAATATTTTAAAAGTATGTAAAACAAGTCAGAAATTATACCAAAGCCTAAAAAAAATAATTGAAGGCCCATAATGAACTAATCAAAAAAATTCGGAAATCCTGCAACTCCACGCTAGACGAGACCGAATTTTGGCGTAAAATTCCATCGGTCAATAACGAGTCAACGTCGGAAAATGTGAACCTCTCAAACTGGTCAGCTGGGCAAATATTGAGAAGGGCCCTAGCGGGATGAGATCAATGGCCGGAGGAGACGCCAAAGGCTAATCCCTGGGCAAAATGGACGCGGCCCACAAAAAGGATGTCAGATTCCAGCTTAGAATAGTAGTAAATCTAGAAGAGAAAAGTCATCAGAAAGATTGCACAAAAACAGGTAAAGATGGAATGGGGGAGAGAAACATATTTTAGCCGGGAATGCCGGCTCACAAAGTCAATCGACCGGAAGCCCCTTTCACCTCGCGCTCCGGTCCGGAAGTGGCCCGAGTATCTGCTGTTATGGCATTTAACGGCGCGCTTTATGAACTCTCAAAAAGTTCGCGGTCACTTTTGAAGGTTTGAGAAATTGTTTGTCACTTCTTCTAAAAATTGTTCTATGGAACTCAGACAGGGGGTATACTGTATCCTAAAAATTTAAAGAATAATATTATTCAGGGATTTCGCTAGAAAAATAACAGCAAGTGGGTTCAGATGACGTGGAGACGACAATAAATATGGCTAGATGTCATGTGGTCAGGGTGAAATATGATGATTTGCATACAAATAGATTTTCCTTAAAGTTGTCAGACTATAGACTCTATAATTCAAATTTTCATGCATGAAAACCTTGAAATTAACTAATTTTAACAAACCACTATCACCAGCAAAGACCCGAGAAAGCAAAAATGATTTAGAAATGGCTGAAGAGCCAATCAACGGGCCAACAAATTGGACTGGCAATGGGATTACAAGGAAGCGACGAATTGCGGCCCCGATTCTGGTAAACGGGCTGATTGTGTTGAGATGGCGAGTGCCGTCCCCGCCAAAAGAATTATTCCGTTTAATTACAATTTTCAGCTGCTCGGCGTTCTCGTGGCCAACATCTGCCCGGAAGGATGGTGTAGTGATTGTGATTTGGGGAATATTGCGAGGAACGTCGGAATTACGATAGTCGAAATAGGGAAGTGAAGCTAAGCCTAAGCCTAAAAACTAAGCCTGAACCTAAGCGAAGCCTAAGCCTAAGCCTAAGCCTAACCTAAACCTAAGCCTTAGCGTAATCCTAAGCCTGGATCTAAGCCGAAGCAGGAGCCAATAAAATGATCCTAGAACAAATAACTGCTCCAGTGATGAATTCCAGGAATCATGAATACAAGCCGTCTATGGCTGTTTGTTTTCTGCAAAAATACAGCCGTCTAGAACAATCGTTGCTCATTAGAAGGTGTTCCACCACCCAATTGTTGATTTGAATATAGCGAAAACGAGGTTTTTCTAGGAAACCATTGATATAACGTTAGGACCCCTGAAAACAGAAAGTATGAGTCGGCATCTGTCATTCTCAGGCTTACTAGTTGGTGGAGATCGGTTTCGGGAAGCGATGTCGCCGCTCTCCACAATTTCAAGTGGGGGTTTTCAAGGGTTCGTTAGCTTCAGGGGGTTTCGATGTCTAATCCACGAATTAACCCCATGAAAATCGTGCGTTTAAAAATTAGGCTGTTTAGAGAAATCCTGGAACAGCTTCCAAACTAAAGTTTTTATGCCCGGCTTCGCCCTGGAAACGAGATAATTTTTGAGCACAGCAAGTTCTGGCTCATCAGTTTGAGATGCGCAAGCCCTTTAACACCAGACGACCCCTAATTTCCCTAGGGCCCCAGAAAAACTGGCTGACGAGGGCATCCCTAATTGATTGTTGTTGTTAAGGACAGCAGATGGATAAAGGGGGAAACTCATTCTACCTGTTGCGTCAAGAGGGCAAATTAAATTAAAACATTTTTCGCGAGATTTTTACAATATGCTTTCTGAGGAAATGACGGTCAAGTAGAGGGGCTGTGCGCAGGTGTATTTGGCATCATGATTATTAATTGGGAAGGGTAGTTGGTCTAGATTTAGATGAACAAAATGTTAGTTCTTAAAAAATCGCAAAATTCAGTTAGAGTGAAGGTTATCTGAGGCGGCACTTTGGAAGCCAGGAACAGGAGGTAGAACCTTGGAAACGAACCTAATTACGCATTTTGCTCGCTAAGAAAAGTTTTTATAACTATATACAGATGTCAAAATGAACGTTTTTTGCCAACTAAGCATCAAATAAAATAGACCACTCCCGTCCAATCACTTTAATTGCCCATGAAAACTCGGCCAATCCGGATTTGGGCAATATTTCTGCCTAAACCCCGGATTTGGACCAAGGCCAGCACGAATCTTTTCATTTCAACTATACCCCCGCACGTCAAGCCCCAGAAAATAAATCACCCGTAATGGCCAATGAATGCCTTGGAAAAAGGAATAATGAGTCTATATTTTAAGATCTCGTGAAAGGGGCCACTACCGAATTATTTCTAGCGGTTTTCGAGCCACCATCAATCATGCCGGGTTGGTAATCAACAGCGGCGGCTGAATGTAATGGAAAATGTGAGAAGCGCATAAATTTTGCCCCAAACCCGTGATAGCCCCGCGAATGCCCTTTTCAAAAATTAAATTTGAGGATTTTAAGGGTCAGCTTCGAAGAAAAGTCAGAGCTGGGGAGATCCGTAATCCGGAAATCAACAAGCCACGGCGCGTCCGGAAATTTAGACCGGATGCGGTTTTCGAGCTTGCTAAGTGGTGGGTGGCAGTGGAGACGGGGTGGTTCTTTAAAATACCATCTGAACGGCTTATCCGAATTGAAGTCGAGGGTGTGGTTTAGTAAATGGTTGGACTATTCCAGGACATGGATTTCAAAGAGTTGTAGCCAGGCATGGATTTATAACAGTTATTAGAAATGATAACCTAAGCTTAGGCCGAAAGCTCCAAGCCTAAGCCTAAGCCTAAGCCTAAGCCTAAGCCTAGCCTAAGCCTAAGCCTAAGCCTAAGCCTAAGCCTAAGCCTAAGCCTAAGCCTAAGCCTAAGCCTAAGCCTAAGCCTAAGCCTAAGCCTAAGCCTAAGCCAAGCCTAAGCCTAAGCCTACGCCTAAGCCTAAGCCTAAGCAAAAACCTTTAAAGTAGCCTAGCGGAATTCAAAGTGTGGCCGGCCGTTGGAGTGGATGGATTGTGAGGGGGAACTCTGTTGCTCACAATAGCCGGCGCCACACTGGAATCTCGTATTAATGAAATTCGGAGCGGCAAACAGCTGGATGGGCCTCCGAACCCGGCAGCACGCATATTTGACGGGTAATGGCCGTTTTGGGGAGAAGGAGCGCAACCACCAACACATTTATCACATGTTTCAGCACATCTTCCACCCGCGTTCCTTCAATTTTGGCGTTTGATTTGTGGGTTTGGATTGTTGTATTTTGCAATATACAGATTTTCGCAATAAAAATTCTTCAGAAATCAAGAATATTCTAAAGATTTTGACTTAGAAAATCGAATCCGACGATGGGAAAATTTTGAAAAGAGGCATTGTGGACGAAAGAAAGCCGGCTCTCGACCACGCAGACTATGCATAATTTGTGATGTAATTTGAGCCCTGTCAAAGATTTTGATCCGCCTGGCTCGCAGAGGTCCCTAATAATTTTGATTTTCTATTTTAATAAGATTTCAATGCATTGCATAAGCCAAAAAACGCACTACGATAAAGCCGTCGATGCCCGCCACGTTCTTATCACTTGATGACGTCAAAACTACTTGTCATCCCGGGAAATTATGACAAAAAGGTTTGGCATTCTCCAAAGATCCATTCGAACAACAGCACCCCGTTGGGTCAATTTTGGCGACCCAGATAATTCAAACAAGAACAACCCGCCGCACGTTACCTCATAAAGATAAGCATTTCAGAAAGGCCAGCCGGAAAACAAAGCTTTTGCGTTTCTCAATCGTTCGGATTCGACTGGAAATAGGATTTTATTCGACAAGAAGTCTATATTCTCACTACCTAATTGTAATATAACAAAGGTCGTACTTTGGTGGCTATATTTTTGTGTTTTTATTCATTATGATTTATGCATTACCAGCTACAAAACCATCTGATCAGGGTAATTTTTGAAGCTGTTGATAGATTACATTTATCACGAGGCATCTATGCCAAACGAGTTTCGCTGCAACAATGCTTGTGGTCAATGATTCAAATTGGTTTGAATGGCCCTAAAAATTGAATAAAAAAGTTTAATGACTTAGATGAAAAAAAAACGTTAATATTTAAATGCAGTTCTCAGTGGAACAAGTTTTTTAGTGACCACACCAACCCTCTTGACGCCAATAGGTTCAGCTTCTCCTATTGTCCCAGCAACGGTAATTCTTAGATCTAGGGTTTTCTATAACATTTTATTTTGACAGTCCTACATAGCTGGGTTTCTCATATTCGGCGTATTTTTATTTTTTATGTGTTGCGGACACCATGTCGTCAGGTGCCTCCATTTTCTGTAAGTTTTGAAATCCAAACTTACCTTTTTTTATTTTTTTCAGCGGTAGCTGCTGCTCACGTCCCCGTAGACCCCTACAACCCATAATTTCACCAAATAGACGCACACGCCTCAGAACAACAGGTTTTGTTTTCGACTCTTTATAAGGATCCGTAAATATACAGGCAGCATCGGATCCCCGGAATGTGTATCGTCAGTACCGGGCCAAAGGGAATGGCGGTTGTTGAGGTTGGGTAGACCGCCAACAAACCCTCCGCCTGATTACGAACATGTGACGAAAGGAGAGGAATTGCCGACTTATGAAGAAGCCAGGTATTTTGTAGATCAATTCATTGATGTTGATATTAAGAAGGTTGCGTCGAGCCGCTAGGGCTCAACGAGTACGGCAAATCGAGGCTCAACTTCCACCAGATTATGAAACAGCATTTCCCAGCTCGAGCCTGACTACGATTTCTGAAGGGGTAGAACCAACCCCGTTAGATCATTACACCACTAGAAATGCGTCTTTGGGTATAGAAAACCAAACAATCTCCCCTCTTTCATTTTCGGGCTTGGAACGATAGAGTTAAGCTAAACACCGCGAACCAGGTCTTCAGTTTGTATCAAACCCGGGCTCAGCTGCATAACTATGTATGTAAAGATTTATGTACAGGTGATTTCATAAACTATACATTTCTTATTTTGATTGGCACCATGAATAGGCGTTCAGGAACATTTTCATCCAAGGAGCAGTAGAAAAGCTGTCATCCTTCACGTTAGTTTTGAGCTTGTCTGGCCATTGCCACGACATAAAGGCGCTTAATTAGCATGAAATGTTTGATTTTAAGCTAAGATTTACCGATCAGAATGCGGCATCATTGCCAAATGTCTTCCATCTTCCGAACAAATAGCCGCTACCCCATCAAGAGACCCATTCGGGTTCCAGGGATATTTCATGGTCGCTTCTCCGCTCGGATCCACATATTGCAACGCGACAAGCTCGTTTTTCTTGAGCCAGTGTAGCACCTCTTCATTACGATATGTAAAGCGGCCTACAAATTAAGTACATCGGTATATTTGTGTCTTACCCTCTCCATGTACTGACCAAATTCCAAGCATGGATCCCTCCATTCCTCTCAGCATTATGGATCTACTTTTCGGGATTTTAACCGGGGTCCAGTGGCTGTGGAAGCGCCCAACATGGTTTTCGTCAAGGAAAACGGAAGCTTGGCTTTCTCAAAATTATATAATTCTGGGCGCAGGGAGAAAGACGACTTACCATAATCCCCAACCCATCCAAGTAGTGCCATCAGTTGACATCCATTACACACACCAAACGAAAAAGTATCCGTACGTTGACGGAACTTTTCAAATTCCGCCAACACCGAGTTGTGGTAACGAATACCAGCTGCCCATCCTGAAAACCCAAGATTCGCAAAAATAAATGGGGATTACCTTTAGCCGAGCCGAGCACATCTGCATACGAGAAGCCGCCAACAAAAGCTACTCCTTTAAAATCAGATAGCCTGGAATATAGCTAGATGAGCTTTTCGCGGAAGGATTTACTGAAAGCCGTTGATCATATCGGTCATAGTAACATCGTATGTCGCAAATCCGGCCAAAATAAAAGCTGCAGCCATTTCTCGATCACCATTACTACCTTCTTCTCTGATTATAGCGATTTTCGGTTCTAGAAGGTTCTATGCAAATTGGAAAAGTGGCGCACGATTTCCCTGGTTGTCCAGTACACTTTTCGGTACACTGTAGTCAAAGTCAGCTTTGTAACTCCATTGCCTAACGTCACGCCGGCCCTAGTAATAATTAGACTCGAAACTGAAGTTTATATTACCTGTTTTTCTTCCTCAATGCATTCTGGATTCGATTGTAATCGATTTAGTTGATCGCTTGTTTCTTCCCAAATTTCACGAAGATCAGCCAGTGCCTGCTCAACAACAGTTTCAGCGTTGAAACAGATTTCTACCTAGAATTTGCTCTTTTAGGAAAGAATGGCTTAGGCTTACTGTAGCGTCGGATCCATATCGTTGATGCACTTTGCCGACTATTATTGGGCTCAATTCTTTTGACGCAAGCTTGAATCGTTTGCATATGGAATCGGCATCATGCTCTTCGACCTATTAATAAACATATTTGATCTGAACTTTCCTCTACCTCCAAAAGGATTCCAGCTTCTTCAGCAAAGAAGAAATCGATAGGATTGACTCCTAAAACATAAGGTAAAGTTTCAATGTATTTCTGTACCAGAATCTGCGGAGACATTAGCTTCCAGACCAATGTTTCCGGCGAAAGCCATTTCTAACATAGCTGTGATAAGACCTCCATCTGATACATCATGACCGGCAAGGAGAAGCCCGTCGAGTAGCAACTCTTGTATAATTTTGAAGCCTTCGGCCATAGCCGTGAATGAAGATATATCCGGGCTTTCATCTCCGACCTAAAACCAAGTCCATTTCCGCTATTGCAAGCCTAAAATACCTGCTTTAAACATTGAGCCAATGCAGAACCTCCCAACCGATGTCCTTTTCCAGAGTCCATTCGAATATACAAAAGTACGCTGTGTCCATCAGGATCTATATTCAAAATAAAGCCTTAATTTATACACCTACTTGCTGATCCCTTTAAATCCGGGCTGACCACTTTTGTAATGTCGGTACAAGGAGCGTAGGCGGATAGCACAAGGGTCCCTGGAGCTTTTACAAGCTCTCCTCCTGCCTTTGCCGCCATGCTTAGCGAATCTTTCCCACCATCAATCGCGATACCTTAAATATGACCAGAACTAATAGCAGTTTGAGAGATTTGTTACCACACTCCTTCAGCCCCTCGCACAGCGCATCACAAGCTTCCACCAGTTTTGCAGCTTCTCCATCACACTTCGCGGCCCACATCCAGTTGCCCGACATTTTTACGTCCTGTTTTGATTTAAGAAACCGGAAATTGTGGTACTCTTATATCAGTAATTGGGGCGAAGGCAAGGTTTGTCAAGGTTTCAGCCAGAGTTCTCCGCGCCATCGCTGCAGGTGAGATCAATCCGCAGATTGGCTGTTCTCCAACGGCCACAGCTCCGCCCATCTAAAATTATAAAATAAACTTTTTGTTTCAGATTTTAGGTCTCCAACCCAGGTCATTTTGTGGATATTTGTTGCAGGATTTGACCAGTTTAGCCAGTTTATGCAAATAAATCGGGTTCCTTGTCTTCTAAGCAGGTAACATTTATTATAAAAGGTTATTGCTAAAAAATCTGATCGGCTTGCATTATCCTACTCTCTAGTTTATGCTTAGATACTCATTTTTTAGTCGCTATGCACGTCCTCTCGCCGGATAACTTGGTAGTCCGGTTTTTCCAGCCACGGACTTTTTCTTAGATATACTAGGATCGCAGTATCCAAACTGCAGTTGTTTTCGAGCCCATTTTCCAATTCACGGAACCAACTTAGGTGGTGAGGGTTAGGCTGTGTTGGGGGCTAATGCGGATCGACGTTGGGGGTCGGAAGGAGCGGGGGTCGTGGCTGCTAGGAAGGGGTGGGGACAAAGCGAAAGGGCTATCGTTAGCGGAAGGGTCGTCAGTCATCCCTTTCGACGCCTTCTCGCACCCTCTCCTTCTTCTTCAGAAGAAGAAGAAGCAGCCTAGCCCCGAGGGGCACAGCAACACCATCTCCGCTATGCTACTCATAACACAACTCCCGATGCTTCCAATAATATTCTTATTTTTCTATGTCACTACGACGTTCGCAGATCTATGCCAGTACTGCGATTGCAATTTCTCGTCCGGATCTGTGTCCTGCAGTGATAAGGACTTTTTGCTAAGAACAGTCTCCTTGATTCCATCTGTGGTTGAGCTAACACTAACACGGGTTCCAGTACCACATCCTCCACATTTCCTCTATCACCCAAACCTGAAAATATTGAAAATAAACTACTGTAATCTAGAGGATCTATCCTCTCAAACCCTTCTCCCGCTACCAAATTTGGAAGTTGTCAGCTTCGCCAACAACAAATTACGAACGCTTCCTGCTACTTTATTCAGAAGACAAGAACACTTAAAGGTCGTTGATGTCAATACGAATCGTATCGAAGATCTGAGTGCTTTGGAATGGATATTAGAAGAGAATGTCGTCTTGGATGCCCTGGATATCTCCAATAACCCAATAAAGTTATCTACACGCGCTAGCCGTCTCCCCACAACTCGTCAGCTCTTGCTTTCCCGAACTAATATCGAGAAACTGAACGGATCTTCCGTTTTGTTTAAAGCAAGCGATGCGTGCAGCGATGAGGCATGCCGAATTTTGCCTTTTCCGCGGACGGAGCATCTCGATTCCCTAGATATCGCAAATAATGGGGCCGTTATCCGCCCGGATGCTCTCAAGGCATGTTTTTCAAAGAAGCATTGACGTCGTTTAGATGCTCTCAAATGGGACGAATTTGAATTTGGCCGGGGCGGAATTGCCAAAGGATTTCTTTGAATGGTTAGAGACAGCAGCTGTTGTACATTTGAATATATCAAATGCAAAGGTATTAGAGGATAAGGGCGAGAAAAGTAGGTTTAGATTGATGTTCCGGGTGAAGAGTGGAGGTGGTGTGGTCCGCGCCTGGAAGTTCTTGACATCTCAGGGCTGCAGCTCAGGAAACTTCGACTCACTAGAGGGTGTAATTTGAGGAAGCTTTTTGCGAAGGATAACCAGTTGGAGGTGGATAAGCATTAAAAGAGATAACGACGTTTTAGTCTGCCTTCCTTGATGCACCTACACTGGAAGCAGTAGACCTGGACCACAATCTCTTCTCTGACTGGCTGATTATTCCAATGGGCACATCGTTGGAAAAACTTGAAACACTCTCAATGTCGGGTAATCTGTTGACGGTTCTTCCTCCAGGAGCCCTCACCCATTTTCCGCTTCTTCAGGTTTTTCCTCCCTCACAACGAAACGAAACCCAACTTTCAGCACCTCGACCTATCGCGCAACCAAATCTCAAATATCGAGCACGACGCCTTCCCCTCACTTGGCATGCAAATAATCTCGATAGATCTTTCGCATAATCAAGTAGGTGGCTACGCTTCTTTATAGACAACATTTTAGCTAACTTCTCTACCACATCCTGTACTACCATCCCTTCTATATCTCGATATTTCTTCAAACAATTTGAATGAAATGTCACCGCTATTATTCGCTGGGATGCCATTGCTACAGCATCTTAAAATTGGAAATAATCCAGAAGTGTTTTCGAAATGCGGGCACAAGTGGGATGCCGAATCAGATCTAATCAGGCCATTTAGGTGCTGGTCCGACCATGTGGATGTACTCACGAACCTTGTTGACATTGACTTGAGCAATTGCCAAATCAGCAAGCCGATCGATTTCTCAAAATCATATTCTTTAAAGGTATTTTGTAGTGAAACTCATGAAGACGACTATTTTCATTAGTCCATAAGCCTACGAGGTAATCAAATTACTACTCTGGATGGCGGATTGTTGCCTCCAACGCTTTCGATGTTGGATGCTGGCGAAAATTTGGTGCATTACACTTCAAATTTCTCGAAGCGTACTGGTACACTACGAGACCTACGCTTGGATGGAAATCCGTTGATCTGCGACTGTTCCCTATTTGAGGTATGTTTATATCTCGCTTAAATGCAAATTTTTAGATCCGTGATCAACTGCTCAACCAATCTCGCATCACCGATGCCGCCTCATACTACTGCTTCTCCTCCGCTTGGCAACATCCACTACATCCATATTTGGCCAGCCTTCGAGCATGTCTGCCCTCATCTTCTTCAATTCTCCCTTCACTTGTCACCGCTTTTCTGATATGCGTTTGTATTGTGCTTCTTATCATAATTTCGTTGATTGCGGCTCATCGCCTCTGCGGCTCGATCTCATACACTTACAAACGGCTGGCCCTCGATATTCCGGTTAGGTTATAAGGCGTGCTTTCTTGCTCAGTGTGTATATAAGTTGTGCAGATAATATTTTTGAAGTCATTTACAGAATAGGCATTGATCTCCATCTCTCTAGCTCGTGCTCTCCCTCTCATCTCCAACCTCCTTGTTATTTTCGGGTCGGACTGGAAGGGGCTGGTCTAGCGTTCGGGAGATCCCCAGGGAAGTTAGGGGATACAATGGGACCTAATGGAAGAAGCCGCTGATCCCTGGCACTGTTGTGACTACTCCATGCACCAAATGTCGCTACGCCCGAAATTTGCAGCTTTAGGGAAATTCCGGATTTGGAGGGACAACTTCAGATAATGGTTCATACCTTTCCAAAATACGATAGTGCAACAACGGCCACGTCTGCAAGTGGAGTATGTAGAGGACCACAACACTGCTGTCGAGCCACTAGGCCGGTAACGCTTCGATCTACCTTGGTCGTTAAATATCTAAAAAGAAATTCTCGAAGTTCGTAGTTACCGTACCTTTTACTGGCAACAGATGGAAGCCGCAAAACCAGCTCTAGCGCCGCCATCACTGTCAGCGAGGCAGGAATTTTTAAAGGTCCTGTGAGATTCGGTAGCGAATTTTGTCGGAATTCCTATGCTAATTAGGTCAGACTGTGAAGATTTCTCTACTTTTTTAGCTCGATCTCCAACAATTTCCATATTAAAATCTACTGGATATTTCCCTGCTTTGCTCGCCTCGCAATCTTCTGAGAAATCGTGAAGTATAAACTTAAATTTGTATACTATATTCGAAAATGTTGACGTTCCCACTCTTTTCCCGGACGTGACATGGCCGACAACTGTAACAGGGCACTTCTCTCG
Organism: Mesorhabditis sp. LJ9110; assembly: GCA_038088335.1. Taxonomy (NCBI): domain Eukaryota; kingdom Metazoa; phylum Nematoda; class Chromadorea; order Rhabditida; family Rhabditidae; genus Mesorhabditis; species Mesorhabditis sp. LJ9110. Next base: position 464,520 of record JBBGBA010000015.1, on the reverse strand, counting down.
TAAAGAAATTTTCTGAATGGTTTCCCGGCCGTTAGGGTCAAGAAGAATCGCGTTGTTTTCCTTAAATGAAATTTATATATGGTTTTTGGTCTTTTGATACCTGGTATTCGGCCGTCCATAGTTCACGAATGGAAACTGACGGATCACCAAGCTCAAATGAATCTGCGAATACATGCCCTCCGGCACCTTCGCAGAGCTCCTTCAAAACGTTGCCTAAGACACATTGCTACACGTTTTTGTTGTTAAATACCATTTCCTCCTGCTCCTTGATCATGAATCGACAAGATTGGGTTCTCTTTTCCAAGCTCTGCACAAGCGCGCACGATTCGATGAACCTTTTGCTCCATCTCCCCATCACCACGTTGTACAGCTCCGAAGTCAAGCATGCTTTCTCGATCGCCTAATTGCACATTAAATGAATTGCCTATTTCTTAGGATCACCTTGAACCGCAAGGGATGAAGCCGCTCCGCCGCCCACTCCGATGCGATACACCGGACCGCCAATCTTTGCCAACAATTGTCCGTCAGTTGCTACTTCTTTCTTTAGTTGCACGTCATCTAAAAATCAGTAACACTTTCAAAGAAAGCTATACCAATCGCTCCTAGCCCTCCAGAAAACATTATTGGCTTCACATATTCACTTCTGTCGTTAGCAGGCAGTCGGAGGCCAAACGAACGTGCGAATCCGCAAAGAACAGGCTCGCCAAATTTGTTTCCATAATCGCTAGCCCCATTCGAAGCTTCAATACAAATCTGGAAGGGTTGCAGTTCATACTATCTGATTTCAACAAACCTGTAGCGGACTGGCAAAGCCTTTGGGGTATGTTTCGGTCGCATCTTCCCATGGTTGAACGTATCCCGGGATCAGAAGATTTCCAAATGAGTATCCAGCCACTCCCGCAATTTCATGGGCTCCACGACCTGTCGCTTGTACGTCACGGATCCGACCTCCAGTGCCGGTGGTGGCACCCTAAAAGATGACCTTACCATGGCAGCCTCTTTACCTGAAACGGGCATACGGCCGTCGGAAAATTGTGAGTTTCCGCGGTGTACAGAAGATGTCGTTCAACATTGTTGACGAGATTCAAAGACGCAGTAGTCGGATCCTCAGTTGTTAAAACCGGAGTATTCGAAAATCCCCGGATAACACTCGAGTTATCGTTAAATGCAATCAAGTTGTTGGCATTTGAAGTCTGCTGTGTCGCACGGATCGAATCCATTAAGCTTTCTTTTCGCTGTTCCCCGTCAATCGATATTTTACCTAAATGCATTTCCATAATATGCAAATTATGGAACCTCTGAAAAACCAGTGCCTTGAATGCTCCGAATCAGATTGTGCCAAGTCGAACAGCTCGACGTCTGTTGGATTTCTAACAAAAATAATTTAAAAAATATTCGTTAAACCTTCTAAGTTTATTTTTGAAGAGATCATTGTAGAAAATCAAATCATCCTTGTCAAAAGCCAGTCCAAGTCGAATATTAGCTTCTGCCAGGGCTCCATCATCTTCCAAGATACAAACTTCGTAGAAGATTTCTCGTGACTATACAAAGTAGACCTATTACTATCACAAAGGTTACTTTTCTTGCCAAAAAGTCCGGGGTACCACGATAGACACATTCTGTCATTCTATCGCCAAATAATTCGATGAGGCTAGGGAATTTATTCTACTCTTAGGATGCTTGAAAAATTACCGTTCGTCAGCAAGTTCAATTTCGTGGTCCGGATAGTAGCGTACAGACTTTTCTATGCGCAGTATGCCATTGATCCCAGCTACTTCAAATACAGACAAGGCATTTGTACAAAATGCCGTTTTCAAGGAAGCTCTAAAGCTTATTGTAAGTACAGTATCGTCAATATTCTTGCCTGGGTCCTATCTCAATGCCGTTTTTTTTCATCGGCTTTTCCAATAAGCAGGCCCTGAAAGGAGAAGCGGAAAGCAACCAAGCGATTTTAGAAAGAGCATCGTCTTTCCGTAGTTGTACTTCGACTTCCCTGTTGGCGCACAGAATATAATAGCAGTATTCGGCGGTGAACTAAAGGGAATGTAAAATGAAATGTCAACAACCTCGAGATGTTTGTTCAGTTCGTCGAAGAGTGTCTGCTTGGCGTTGTTGATCAATTTTTGGGCATGTTCGCCGGTTGCAGGAGCGTAGAATTGGATTAAAGCCATCAATCGAAGGCTAGAAATAAAGTGTAAGCTGCGGAATTGACATGGGGGTGCTTTCTGTTTACGTTGATAGCGCGAAAGTGCAGGGTGTCTGGTAGAAATTCGAAGCGCACTGTTTTTGAGCAGGATTTTGGAAATTTTTATAAAATGGTAGAGATAGGGAGGTTTTATGTAGATGCTCCTGTAGTATAGTTAAGAAACAAAAACAAAAAAATTGGGCTCAGTCACGAGAGTTTAAATCAAAGTCGCTTTCAAATAAGCCTCATTGGTCATCACCACCCAGTCATGCCACTGCGGGGGGTCGAACCCGGGTTCTGTGGGCGAAGGCGCCCTGGCCCTAACCGACTACACCAAAGGGGAACAAGCTGCGAAGAGGTGGATGACCTTTCTGCGCAAGAGGAGCCGGCCACGCAGGTTGAAATAGTCTGAAATAGTAAGGTCTTGCAGGTATTCTAAATTTATAGGTATGTTAATTATCTATTTCTAAGCTAAGCTGGCGTGTAATGCGTCGAATCGCCACTGAAGGTTTTTTTTTGCGTTGATGGCGCAAAAGTGCATGGTGTCTGGTAGAAATTGGACGCGCAATGTTTTTGAGAAGGAGTGGCATTTTTTTATAAAAGAGCAGAGATGGGGAGGTTTTATTGAGTAACACCAGTAATACTGATAAGCAGCAAAAAAATTTGGGCTCAGTCACGAGATGTTGAAATCAAAGTCGCTTTCAGTCCGTAAGCCTAACTTGATCATCACCGCCCGGTCATGTCACGGCCGGGGGTCGAACCCGGGGTCTGTGGGTGAGGGCGCGTGGGCCCTAACCGACTACACCAAAGGGGGAACGGGTTGCGGAGAGGTGGATGACCTTTGAGCGAAAGGGGGGGGCCTCGGCCGCGCAGGTTGGAATACTCGGAAACAGTAAGGTTTTCCGGTTATGGTAAATACATACGTATGTTAATTATCTATTTTTACGCTAAGCTGACGTAAATTAAGAATACTCATTTTAGTGAATGAAGGGGTAGCAGAAGACGGATCAAAAACAGACATATGAAGACCGCCAAAATTTCGCCCGGGGCAACACCTGCAGCGTATAAAGATCAAATGCCTAGATGCTAATCAGATCGACCTATCCGTAAAGACACCATCATATCAATCCAAAGATCAAATGACCTCATGACGAGTCGCCTAATTTTCGTTGAAATCCCGATGTTTTCACTATGTTGCAGCTCTGTCTCGCGTGATGTCGATTTGCTTTTTAATATTTTATTTATTGCAATAACCGGAGCGATAACAGGGAATAGTATGTTAAGGAGGCACAACCTGGTTGGGCATACCCAGTGCAACTTCAACGGGGCGGACTGATGTTGATTTTTGTTTGCGTGTGGCATCCAAGAATCGATCGGAAACAAATTCAGGTGGTTGTACGTTAGAATCGCAATCTCAGAACACAAAAGGAAATTCACATTCACAATTCAGGGCGTTGAGCAAGCGCCGAAAACAGGGGGACAATCGGGCAAACGGGTATGATGGGTTTAGCCCGTCCGAGGGATCGTCTCGGAATGTCCGAAAATCCCCCCGATTCGTCAAAAAAAAATACAATGGAATGGACAATAAGAATGTCCAAATCGAGAAATCAACTGTAGCGTTGAGTCATAATAAAAAAAATCACAAAACCGGTCATTTACATCCTAATAACCATGGGAAATCTAGAAAAAAAAGCCAGACCGAGGTTGATGTCAGTATTTTGGTAAAATCAATGCCACAACGGCGTCCATACCGCGTAGAATACTTGTAAAGTTTCGCAAAGTGCAAATCAGTGCTGCTTTGTATTTGGTTCAGCCATTTGATGAGTGACCCGCGGCTGTGGAGCGATTAATAAAATAAGAAAAATAGCATGATGATTAGATGCTTTCAGTGCTATCGGAGCGTTGTTTGGGTTCTGTAGAGTTGGGGTCAAAGTTCGCTTCATCTTTCATAGTTTCCATGCGGCCACGAAAGGTTGCTGCCCTGGCGACGGACATCGAACGAGAACGAACCTGGAATTTCTAATTAAATAATGGTAAGGTTCTAAACCAGTGGAAGTCTAATTGTTGTGACTCGGCTCTGAATTGAGAGGGGGTAAAGTACACTAAAATGTTCGCCCTGATTTTTAGAGTATTTTGGTATACTTGAAAGCTCTGTAGACCAACATAGAGTTGGGATATCCAAAATGGAAAATCGCTATTTTTTTTCTATTCTTGTTCTCTTGCAAAATTCTCTATCTAGTCAGTTAGAAAACCAGGATACACTAATATCCCTCACCTGGACAAGATTGACAAGCTGGCCCTGAGTAGCTGAACGGGTAGCCCTCCCAGATGGCCCAGGTTCCCCAGCCGAGCATGAGCGCCCTTCAGATCGCGTGTTCCGCTCCGGGGCTGCTTCCAGTACCACTTCCCGGGGCGGGGTAGCAATCGCTTTTGAATGGACGCTCAATGGGACGACGAAGCTCTTCGCGTTGCTGTTGTTCAGCACCTAAGCCGGGAGTTTTGGCCTCAATATAGTGTTCTTACCAATTGAGGTGAGGAATTTGGGGTGAAATGAAATGGATCGCTGTGATCCAGATGTGGAGGATAGGCGAAGACGGCAGAATCGGAAGCAGCCGAGGGCGGTTCAGGGGAATCGCCTCGGTTTGCCGCTTCTCGATCCTCACCCCGAGATCCTTCGGATGAGCAATTTACCTATATAATTTTATTTTATATATATGTAAGTATAAGTATTTATGGCGTGGTACTTACATTAAAATACGTTTTTTGAAACAAACCTGATATCCAAACGCCTTTAAAATGTCGCCTTTACACATGGGACACGTGCGATGTTCGAGCAACCAGGGATCGATGCAGGTCTTGTGAAAGACGTGTCTAAAAATACTCAATACTTGTTGGGGCGTGTGATCTACTACCGGCATGGTAATGTGCGAACAATATCGCCGGCCGCGTATGGATCGATGCATACTGGACAGTCTGTGTCCAGCTCGACGTCGCCGGCCTTGAGCGTCCGGGTCGGGATTCGAGCTAGCGCCTAGATGCACAGTAATATGCAAATTTTCGTTTTTGGTACCTTTTTGGCAGCATTAAACAACCGTCTTTGTAGACGATCTTTCGCATGAGCATAACGGAATCTTAAAATTATGTTAAACTAGTTTAAAAATTTGCCCTACCTTTGGACATAATAAAATACCAGCCATGCTAATGAGATCACCATAAGAATGATAAATGAAATGGACACGAAAAGCACCGAGGTCCGTGAGAACGACCTCAATTCAAGATTGGATTTCAGCTTCAAAAACTTACTTTAAAGCTTCGTTTTCATTCGACTCAACCATTGTGCATTTCTCGAGAAACGCCGGATCTGTAAGAAGCTTGTGCGGGAGGAACCACAGTTTGGAGAGAGGATAGATTGCTTTGATGCGAATGAGAGGGCTACCCAAAATTTCAAAACATTTTTAGAGCTAATTAGGGCTCGATTTAGGCTTGACAAAAAGACAATAGGACCTACCAACTGGGTCTCTGAGGGTGAATGTCGAATAATTGGGGGAGATCTTGAGGCCGGCCTCGGACGGCTGGAGCACGAAGAGGTATGCAAAACCCTCCAATAGTGATGGTTGACTGCAGTTAGGACAATCTATAAAAATTGGTTATATTGAAGTGGCTGGAATTCAGAAAACCGGGATAAGTGTCTCAGCGTAGGCCTATGACTGAGCTTCAGCCTGTCTAAGCCTAAGCCTAAGCCTAATTTTAAAAATCCTGGCTCTCCATGTGAGCCAACCCCTAGCCAGCAGCTCAGGTTCAAAATCACGAAACGCACGAATTGGCCCCCACCAAGCACCCCTTCAACTCCCCCTCTCATCCATCTTTAAATTCCCTTCCCATCCCATTTAGCCACCGAAACATGCCTATTCCTGCGGCCCACGCTATAAATATTTTATTGACCGCTCCCCACCGAAAGGCCCACACACCCCCCGATTCCACAACATGAAGTTGAAGCCTCCACAAAATGAAAAACAATATTTGAAACTTTTCTTAAATCGATGAATTTTGGGGGTGAAGAATGTTTTTGACAGGATCAGATTGGTGCCCATGGTAATAACATTAGTGAAAATCACCTGGAGAACAGGTGATTATGTAGGAGAAATTCCCTTTTTCGATTGGGACGGTGACGGGTTTGCATCCGCTGAGATTAGGGAAAGCCCGTATTGTGGTCTGAAAAAAAAGCTCATAGGCCGAACTCCATAAACGAACTCGTTGAAGGCGTTGGAGGCTATGAAGTACATAAAATAACTCACATCTTTGCTGTTACTATTGGGGGGCGGAAAGTTGTCCAGAGTGCCATTCAGCCGCTTGTCCCCGCATTTGAGCGAATCCTGAAAGAAGACCTTCACATCTCCTGACGGGCCTCGCTTTTTATAGAACTTCTTCCCGGGGCCTGCCCGCCGTTTTGCCCGAAAACGGGGGGAACCAGGTGCCGGGCCGCAGTCGCCAGCTGTCTTTTCTAGCCCCCGCCGGAAAAATGGCCCACAAATCGGCGACGTAACCAGAAATTAGGGGAACACTGGATAAATGGTCACATTTTTTTAGGTCAAATCCCCCAGGAAATTATAGCCCTCGAAGGGGGTCGCCCGGGTTACTGCATTGTTTTGCCCGTTTTTGGGATCGCTTGGGCTAAGGCCCTCCGCGGGGGATATGGGGGCAGCGTTGGGGGCTGAGGCTTCTGCTTGGCTAATGGAATAAAAATCGGCACGCCCGAACCGGGAAGCGTTAGTCATGGGCATCTCGCGAATTCCGGCGGACCGAGGGAAAATATTTGAGAGGGTCCGTAGTCACGGGATGCAAAGTGCACGGGGAAAAGAAGTACATGTTCTTGAAAGTTAATAAAGTTCGGGTTTGATATAAAGATTATAAGGTTTAGAGTGAAGTAGAGATAGGGAGAGTACATGTTTTTACAAAATACGTCTTTATCCCGGGCCTCTTATTGGCTTCGTTGTAGTATTGGGCTTTATTTGCGTGTTTGATCCCCACTCCCTCCTAGAGAAAAAGCTTCCTGGTTTCGCTAAGCCGTGGGCAAACTAATCCGGAACTCCGCTCCCATTCCCTGACGCCCCAAGGCTTCGAACATTTCACGGGAGCCCCCGCTCCCCCTCAAAATGGCAACATTCGCCCCGTCGACCGCAAAATAGGATGGAGCCCGCCTGCCGATGGCAGCCGAGCCGTTCTGCCCGAATGGCTCTAGGCTCTCCACCCTTCTTCCGGCTCCAACTAAGGGATACGGATATGTACTATGGCGGATCTAGGGGGTGTAGTCTCCCACACAGGGTCCCTGCACTGTGTAGGGTAGGCCCTGGCGGGCCCTTGTTTTCCACGAATCTTGCCCGAAGCCCCCGTGATATCAAAGTAAAGGGTCATGGAAACAGCTCTCGTCAACAACTCCTTTCTTTCCACCTGCTTGATGGAATGGTCTTTGGTTATGTTGGGGTTGATTGGTTGAAAGAAACTTGGAGTGGGCAGCAATTAGAACCTAATGAAGTGATGTTTGATCATAATATTTTTGCAAAGTAAAAAGTTCATAAAGTTAAAAAACACACCTGTAATGTGTAGTAGAAATATGTGCAGAGAAGTAGCAGCCCCGTCCACATTATCCGTGCTGAGATCGGCTGGAGATGATTGAGGGCGGCGGACAAATGGTGGCACCTCGGAGGCTCAAGCCTGGAAAAGGGCGACATCAAATGCTTCCTGACGACCTTCTCCCCCCCCCCCCCCTTTCCCCCTAGAAGCGAAGGCGAAGCAACGATGATTTCTAAGCGGAACAATGAGATTTAGTGGGCCACGGCTGAGGGAAGGAGGAGGAGAACTGGGCCGATCGGTGCAAGGGGAGGCCGACATCTGGACGCTCATTAGCCGGAACTGGGGAAGACCTTCCAACCCAGAGCTCCCTACTCATTTCGCGCCATCCCTTAAAAACCTGCCACAAAACCCGGGGTGTAGCGGCCGATTTTAGCATAGACTTGGCAGTAACAGAAAGAATTTGAGATGTTCCGAGGGTGACAAATTTCAAAAATGCCGTACTAAAAGACCTACTCAAATTTCTAAAAAAATGAGCAACTGCTCCGCGGGCAACACATAATGAAGGAAACAAAACAGCATACTGTATTTCTTTTGAATTTATGGGATTTTGGATAGGATTTATACGCGTAACGGATTTCCGAATTGATTAACCGGAATTAGTATCTACTGATTATTTTTGTTACGATAAGCTACAAAGCTACATTCTGCTATCGCTGTTTTGAAGCAAAAGCTTCAGGAAACGAAATAAAATAATGGCGTATTGTAGATATAAAATAGGCAACTTATTACATCGTCCTCGACAATAGTACTTTACAAGACCAAAAGCCCGTGTCTGAGAAATTCAAATTGTTGCCCAAACAGGCGTGATTCGGGGCCCGAACGATGTTTTTGGCCGCCGAGGCGCCAAATTTCAAAACAAATCAACATCAGGCGGGAGAGATTCTGAGGTGGTAGTAGGCAAGAAAAGTACAAATGAATCTTGAGTGCCAAGAGGAACCCCCTCCCGCGCTTCATAGCTTTTTCGAGCTAGGAATTGACCAAGCAAGACCGGCGCTCGACCTTCACAATAAAAACAAAGTTCAACGCCCCAAGGACAAAGTTTTTATATATCCTAATTATTCATAAACTACAAAAAAACCGGCTCTATAGAATTGTGGGTGGGGGCGGAGGGTGGGGGAGTGTGGAAGAAGCTCATCGTTTCGGGTCGACTGACCAGAGGGATTATCTCCCATTTTTTGCATGTAATGAGAAGAGATGGCCGAGATCAGCTGGGGGCCCCCAGTTACCCATCGATTGAGAGCCCCCCGTCCCTTCGAGGGCTGTGGGCCCTTGGATGGTGGGCCCCAGTGGGGCCCCTCCACTCCTTTCACTCCCTCCCTCCTTCTTCCCCTTTTTCGGGCCGTTGTTTTGGCCTTCTGCTCACTCTGCGCGCACTTCCGCCATCCCATCCCTCCGCCAATTATTGCTCGGCGCGCAAATTAACCCCCGCCACGCGTGTTGCCGTTTTCAAAGAAAGTTAGGATGAGGGCAATTAGGGGGACGAGTTGTCAGATTGGTTTGCAGAAGCCGTGGGTCATTGGAGATATTATTTGGTTTTCGTCATTTGCGGAAGAATGACGTTAGCTTGTTGAGGGGAATTTTATAATCGCGGAAAAGCCGGATTTTCGGCAGGGGAATGCAATTTGGCGATACAATTTTGGGGGATGGGGTGACGTCCCGGTTGGCATAGAAACAAAAATTAGTAAAATGGCACCTTGGATAGTGTGCCAATTCTTTCTATGTGGTTCTGACTATCCTATCTGGCCAAAATTTTCTGAAAATAGCAACATAGTTCAGAAATCTTAGAATAATTTTGTGAATGTTAGTGCTGGTTACGTGGTTGGGATAAAAATACACGTAAATTATATTTTCCTTGCGAAGATAGCCAATGGACTTTCCATAAAATCTCAGTTGTTTTGACAAGGGCGTCACTAAGGGGGGTCTGTGTCTGGCTCAGTTGGCTTCGTTACCATAATCCTCCAGGGGACTCCAATTAAAAGTTGCGATTTCGAGCAATTTGGATAGGGCAGAAAATTCGTGGGGAGGCGATCCCCTAATTATAAACAAAATTCGTTTTGTAAGAGGCTGGGGTGGCGTGAAGGCTTCAGGGGGGTCCCGCAAATCTAATGACGACCTTTTCTTGGTCGCAGCTGGGCAGTTGGGGGAAAGGAGGGTGGGTGAAGAGGAGTGGAATGGAAAAAGGCATTCATCCAAAAGGGGGGGCAAGCTTCTGCGGGCCCGCGAAATGGATCAAGGAGCCCGCGACGACGGGCCCGGGTGTCGACAACGGGGGGCAGAGGAAGGGAGGGGAGTCTTGCCCACACCAATATGCGCTTGGAAAAAATGCTATAGCAGTTGTGTCCCATAAACTCCGTCTAATGGCCGGGGTACGAATTTTGGGAGTGTCACGTTAGCAGTTCAGCCACGTCTAATTAGGAGCCGCGCCAACGAAATTTATCCACCTTTAAATTCAATATACTAATTTATCGTCTATGCAAATTTCGGCGTTTGGAAATTATGTTATAACATTAATCGTCCAAAATTTCCATAACTCCAAGATCGATAAATTATAGTCTGTAACCTGACTACCACCCGGAAATTCAATCAAAATCGCGTCTATTGTTCTGGGAAGTTCCCGGAGGGGATTAACCGAAAAAAATGGAACTAGTCACTCACTCGGCGGCTTATTCGCGGCATCAAAAGAGCATCGCCACTAATCTCCGTGTGGCCACTCCGGAATCCTGAAAAAAGTGGGATTAGGTGGCAGGATGGGGTTCGGAACAAGGGTTTTGGAAGGAGTGGTGGTTTTGGGGTAACGAATAACATCTCAAAAATGATTCGAAGAGAAGGTTCTAGGAAGGCTAAGGGCCTTACTCAAAACAAGTACACTTTATAACATAAAATCGGGTGTGCTTGATCTATGCTTGGCAAAGCGGGGCTCGGGAAGGCAGAGCGCTGAGAGGTCCCGAAACGGTGAAATCCGAGTCGAAAAATCAAGTCGTCACTCGGCAGAGCGTCCGCCGCAGATCTCCCACTACACTCCGGCGGGCTGGAGGCCAACGGGGGCCCATGGGCCCTCTCCCGGTTTGTAAATAAAACGAAAAGGGGTTGAGTAATCAAGCGGGTATGAGGGGAATTTGGTTTGAAGGAGTAGTTTTTAGATGCTGGTGGATTTTTGCAATTTGTTATAGCTCATTCGCTAAAACTTAAAATTCAGAGCCTCAAAAATCGCTTAAAGAGTTTAAACTTACGTTCAGCAGTTTTAAAGTGGGTTTTTGTTCCAAATTTCAAGCCTGATCGAATCAGCTGAATCGAGGCGATCCTTTGTTAGGTAAAATCCAAAAATGCCCGTCGGCAAGTGGTTCGTGACTTGGCTTCACCTCTTCCCCCTCCATTTTGCATAAACAAAACAAAAAGTGCATAGGCACCTTCAAAAATAAACCTAACTAGCTGACCATTCAAGCCACGGGCCGCCGGGGTGCATCCGTATTATTAGGTGGCTGGGATTGGATGGATGTTTTGGGGCGGGGAGGCGGATTTGAAGGGGTGGTAATGGAGGTTGAGGATGAGGAGGACGAAGAGGAGGGGGCATTAGGCCGAGGACCGGGTATTGAGGTGGAGTATCGGCGACTCGGCGCCGATGTGGGGCGACGACGGGGGACTGCGGATCGGCTGCTGCTCCCCCTCAATTACTTCCCGTACCCAAAAATCGCCGTTGGGTACACGCAGCTCTTCAGCTAGGGAGGCCTTCTGCCCCGAATTCCTGAATGTGCCCCTGGGTAGAGCCGGAAGTCGGGGGACCGCCGGCCATTGCCCCGTTTTTAGACAGTGGAATTGCGTGGGTTTGCCAGAAATGGGTGTTTTTGGACAAATCTTTTAATCAGAAATAGATAACAGGGCCTGCAATATGCCAAGCATTGAATATATAAGAAGCCATTACGCCGCATTTTGCATACGCAGGTTCCCTCCAGTTAAATTAGCTAAATTTAAAGACTGAGAGATGATAAGCGAATTTCGAGATCATCAAAAGCCAAAAAAATTTCAGCATATTAAAATTTGAAAATAATGCAACTTGGTATCTTGATCCAATGCAAAATTGCGACGTACTTTTCGTAAATGAGATTTACGGCATAACATTTGCAATTCCTTAAAACCGTATTACTTTTTTAACATTTACCCCGGTCAAAAAGTCCGACCCACTGCCCCAATTACGCGAACACCCCCCTGACGGCCACGTTGCCCAGGTGCTCATTATTTTCGATGTTAGGGAAGCCAATTTATTCGCCTTTTTCCGGGCGGAAAACGGGCCCCGGCCAGACACACCGGTAACCGTTCAATTTATTGCGCACGGCAATTAAAGGTGGTGTGTGAAACGGACAAGGGGGGGGGGGAAGTTCGTGCGAAAAATCAGTTCTTCAGTCCGTAGGTGATAAATTTCAAGCAAAGGAGTTTGTTGGGTCCAAGTTATAGTGGATGAGGAACTGAGACTACCCATGCGGGTTCAAGTTCGGCCCGAGTCGAAAGGAGGGGGGAGGGGCAAATTACCCGATTCCCGCTGAGCGAAAACAAGTTCCCGGGAGGCTGCTGACCATTAGCCGCCGGGGCGACCCTTCAAGTCTTGAAAATTCTATGCGACTAGAGTGGGTCAGGTAGGTGGCGGATTTCTTGGTTAGCTGGTTGTAGTGGAAGTGGTAGGTAGGGCTAATTTTTGCGTTTTCGTAAAACTCAGTTTCTTTCGAAAATTGCTTTAGATGGTTTTCAGAATATGAGTTTAGAACAGACAAAGCGGATTTTCGGAAATGAAAATGAAAAGCAGATTTTTTTCTAGAAAAAGTCTGTCTCGAAAATAAAAATTTGGGAAAATTTGCATTTAGCAACGGGAAAGAAAGCTCATTGCAATTTTGTTTTTCGAAAAATAATTTTCGGAATATCGGCTTCGAAATATGAATAGAAATGGGGATTTATTATTCAAAACACTTACAAGAAAGCTATACTACGCACTAATGAAATTACCCGAATTAGATCGCGTTGTTGTCTACAATGGGAAAACAATTTAGATTTTACCCGAATATTTAGACTTCTGAGATCACTCAAACCAAGCTCGTGCTCCGAATTTCTTACGCAAGCACTTAAAATTCCAAAAACTGCATGAAATTCCGAGTTCCCCCGAAACGAAAGGCGAACATGTATGCGTATTGAAGGTGTGGGAATGATAGGAATTGAAGAGCACACCAACGACTGCCCCCCCCTTTAGGTGAGCGACTTCGAGGTGTATTGGCGGGAATGGTTAATGGTGGTGATGAAGTGGTTCCATTCCGTTCGTTCACAATGTACGCCCTTGGGGACCCGCGCCAAGGTCCCGCGGGAGGAGGAGGTTGAGGAGGCTGGCCCTCCAAAAGGATTCATTTCTTTCAACGACCACCTTCCCACCCATAAGTCTTCAATGGAATGTTGGTTTTTGGAAATGACCTCTTGGGGGCAGTCAAAGGCGTTATCAGGAGGGTTTTGGGGGGTTAATTCGATATATGCGTTAAAAATCAAGAATCTGGTCTATTAAATTTGAAGAAAAGACACGAAAAGGCACGAAAAACCTTTAAGAAAGAAGGAAAATTAAGTAAAAAAACATATGTCATTTTACAGGTAGTAAAATACGAGAACTATCCAAATTCTGATCCTCAAAAATGAGCGCGCTTCGACCAAATCTTGACTTATAAACCTGGCCCCAACGCGCGAGGAGTGCAAGGCCGTAAAAAACTTGTGCCATGTTCGACTCATTGTTAACCGGAATGGGCGCCCTTGGCCGCACACCTGAACCGCGATCCCCGTGAACCCCCGCGACATCTCGGGGGCTGATGGCAATGACTGTGGGCGGGAGGCCGAACCATTCCCGCAACTCACGAAATATAGCGATAAACTCAAAGGTAAGCGTTTTGAAACGACAACGAAAGAGCAGAGAAGAAACAAGCGAATTCAAAATTGCCCAGATTCAAATAGCAACCTCAAAGTAGCGTTGCGGACTTCAAATTAAACTTTCGGCAATCTATCGCATTTCCAGGAACACATAAACTAACCTTTAAGTACGATTTCTGCTTACAATACCGCCCATTACACATTAATTTTTCAAAGACGCCCAAATTTGGGACTCACGACCTACACGCAACTTACGAAATACAACAATAAAAGCACAGGAAAAATCTCTAATCTACAAATACGTAGTAGGAAGAAAAAACGTAGACGTTAATGAGCTGCGCAGCCCCGAAATTCGTGGTCGATAGTATAACGACCTTTTAATTCACCATTTGCATACGCTGATTTGCATCAGTGATGAATCAGTTCATAATTCAAACACGCCCAGCTTCCCGGCATTAAATTTTGTTTTTTTCTCCTGGCCCAATCCCCTTATCTCCAAAATCAAGCCGCTTCCGGATATCCCCCAATTTCACCTAACACCCCTTCACATTTTTTCAGCACCATCTGTTGGGGAGAGGGAGCGTCTGACGGCGGCTTTTATCGGTTCTGCTTATCACAGAAATTTCAGGGGTGGGGCCGCCTCACTTCTTACGCTTTGGTTTGCCTCGGATCACGCCGGGGTTTTCATTTTTTTTCCGAAACTTATATAGTTTTTATTTAGGGGATGCGGTGGAAGGTCTTGGTGCCGTTGTTAGCCGCGTTTATTGGAGGCTGTTTTGGTATCTTTGCCGCTTAAAAACGATAGTTAAAATTAGGAGCCTGTGATAATGGTGGATATCTGAAATTGAATGGAAGTTGCGCATGTCCTTCTTTCTGGGGAGGGAATAGCTGTGCAGAGCGACAATGCATAAATGGCGGCTTTCCGTCGGGTGCTACCAAACTCAATAGCTCGTGTGTCTGCCCGCCAGGTTATATGGGACTGGCTTGTGAAAGTGGTAATGAACAATTTATTAACGATCGTCTCTTTTCAAATTGATCCACTCTGCTTTGCCATTCCCTTTAATCCATCAATTCCAGTCGTTGCCGCGCCAGCCCCAGATTTTGCCAACTACCCCTACGATACCTCGTTTAATCTGGTTGTGTTCAATGCATTCACAGATTATTGGGGAATCAACACCTTTAAAGCCATCAAAGTGCAATTAATTTATACATTCAAAATAGCTTTAGAAATTGCTTGCAAATCACACGGAGTTTTACCAAGATTCAATCACCCAGAATGTAGTTGTGAACACTGGTAATTACGCATTTAAAAATTGTATGTCTTGATTAGTAAATAACTGGAACGACATTGACCTCGACGGCCATGCTGCATTCACTTCGAAGGACTACAATGTTTCTGGCTTTTTAAATGCAATATTTCATTGTATATTGCTTAGCGCGAATTTAGGTTGCCGCGATCAGGACCCAACGCTATTCCTGCTTCTCCTACAATGGATTCTATCAAAGCCTGACGAAAATGATCATTGGTGCATTCAGGAATTCCCTATAAGGCCATTTTTAGACAAAAAGCTGCAAAAGACGACGATCAATGTTGTCAGCCAGAATCCGCCACGCTGGGAAGAGTCGGGCGATTATCGAGAATTGGTTTATCGCGCTAACGCCCATCAAGTCAAGGTAAGTACGACTCCAGCCAAATACTCCAAGAAAATAAATATTCAGATCAATTTCATCATGGTCGAAGACAGCATCTTTACTCGCTGCGACTATTTTAATACGACATTAGCCGCCGCTGGAATTTGGCCACTTACCAGACATACTCAAGGACATATGGCATTGGTTAGATATGATGAGAGTGACGATACTACGGTAGCTAAATAGTGCTAGTCTGAAATGGTTGTCGTTAAGCTCCTCGAAAACCTTTTCCGCCTTGGAACTGGATATGAGTTGGTGTCCCAGGCGGCCAGTGAAGATTGTGGAATGAAGGTATGATTCTTTCATTAATATGAAAGTACAGCAACCATGAAGAACTTCACCCTCGACTTGGACTCGCTAGGAAGCCTCACGGTGCTAACCGTCGTCCAGACCGGAGAACCGACTAAGTCTTTAACCGATTTATCTGTGAATATCACCGGCCCTGCTCTCCTTTCGACTTCCAAGTCATTTTATGGAGATCTGCAGTTTTTGGAAGTGAGCAACATTACGCTTGTAATTAGGGAAAGCAATTAATTTAGGTGGAGAGCATCAACCCCAGCATGGATGTTGATGTCCACTACAATAATATGGGTGCAAAGACCTGCGTGGTCAAGGTAAGCATTTTACGTAATGAGCATGTGCGAATTTTTTTTAGACTTATGTGAAGTCCACGGAAAGAGTATTTGCCACTTTCATCGAAGATTCTTCCTTGGACAGCGGCACTCCTGGTATCCCATTTCTTGGCAATTTTTAATTAGATTACGCTTAGTACTCAGTTCGAATCAACTGGCTTTCGTTGCGCTTCACAAGGGGCGCTCGGACCGACTGAAGACTACACCTGTCAATATGAATATTTGTAAGTCCACATAGCCCCGCTTTTATGCAAGTATACAGCAACCATTTCATCATCTGATGGAACTAAGGTGGATTTGGGCACGAACGAAATCCGGGCAAGTAATTTCGAGTGGCTTACAACGAGCCCATTGAAATGCGATGTAGCTGCACGCTGGAATTGGATCCAGGTACTGAAATGAAAATTTCGTATCGTTATATTTTTTAAATCAGGCATCTTTCACTATCGGGCGGGGAAATTTCATCAGATCATTCCCGTTTCTATGCTATCCTGGGATTACACCAACACCAGCCCCGAGTTCTGCCTTCTGGGATGTGGGAGAAGAAGAAGAAATGGAGTCGCACATTGTACATGGTGAAGCTGCAGATCCTACCTGCTTGGCCAAGCCGGAACAACTAGCTTTCAATAACTTATTTGTTTTTGGCGTTTCGAATACGGTAGGAAGCTTCCCGAACGCCAAGGCCTATTTATTTTGCTAGGAAAACGAAAATTTCGTCCTTGATCCGGCAACTCTTTTGAACAATCTCAACATTAATTCCACTTCGAAAGTTATTTTGGCTAACTGGGATCGAACCACGCCGGCGCTCATTAGCGACAAAACGGACGTTAGGTGAGCTTAAATGCGGTTCAAGATTGTTAACTTTCTCAAACTCAGCAATGCCCCGGCAGTTTTTTATCAAAATTACTCGATAGACGCTGACAAGCGCATAGACAATGTTACCGATACTATGCTTTTTACGACACTGTTACAGGTAATCCCAATCAAGGTTCCACGACAAAATTTAGGAATTGGTTACAAAAATTGGCACGACAGAAGAAAACGCATTTTTTACGCTGCTGATCGGGGACAGACTTCCACCCAAGAATGCTTTCTTGAACTTTAAAAAGACTGCAACTTTCGCCACATTAGTCAATCAAGGACATCGAGTAAGAAAAATATAATAACGGATCTTGAGCCTTTTAGGTCTTTGCGTTTATCCGGACTTCAATCGTTGACGGAGAAAAATACAATTCTCGTGATACTGACCCACTAAACAGCCTCACGGGTATTTGTTACTTTTTTTTATAAAATGTTTTTAGCAACCACGAACGGCCACTTTATTACCATTGAGGAAGGAGCCTATGGCGTTAGAGATTCGTCCTTCGGAAAGGTTACGAACAATTTCAAGGCCTGAATTATGACTTAATTCAGCTGATGACGTGGCTGAACAACAATTTACTTAACGCCCGGCTTTTGTTGACGAGCAACACGCCGGTCGGTTCTTTTTCACCATATTTATCTTTAGACATTCAGACGCTCGGTGCGATTTCACTGCCAGAATTGACAGTATATTCCGATGTATCAGTTTTTGTCACCGCTTCAGCTCCGGTATACAAAAGTTTGTGACAACAAAACAGCACACAGACATTTGAATTTAGATGGCGAATACGAATGCTCGAGTATGGGATTGCGCATTGACAATGGTCAAGCAATCGGGCTGACAAGAATGGGTAATTTCACATTCGGAAAAAAGACTCCATTCAGATGGTACCAACTTCTGGACAGGCAATGGTTCTATTTTGACTGGCACATACTCGGTAGTTTTTATTAGTAGGTACCAACCATTTTTAGGACATCCGTGTTAGGACTGATTGTATGGTACCTTTGAATATTAGGATATGGACAACGTAAGGGTATTAACTTGGAAAACGCAAATTTTAGCGCGGCCCCTGCTTCTTTGCAATTTTCCGGGTTTGGCGGTCCAATCTTGACGCCAAACATCGGTATTTTTATATAAAAAGTAAAAATCGCAAAATCAGATGACGGCTACACAGCGCGCCTTGCAGTCGGCTACGGCAATAGCTCTGAGGTAACCGTGACATAAATAGAAAATTCTTTGCGATTTTTCTTGTATTCGGTAAATCGGGAAACGGTGTTAGAAAGCCGCTAACACATAAAAACTATATGTTAAGGCCTCTGTCTCCATAGCTCAATGCAATAATCAACCCGGAACACTCCTAGGACGCAAACAAGATGCCGTGAACCAGGATGTACCGATCAAAGATGTATGAAAAAACCGGCTATTGTGATGTAACTCATATATAGGGAGCAAGTTGTACCAACGCTCGATTCTACCCCTTCTTCTGCGAAACTGCCCTAAAAGATGGATGCTCGCCAGATTTCGACGGAATTTACTACGCTCAGGTAAGTTAATAGTTTTTCCTTTAACTTCCTGAACTTCTTTTAGTTTGCTGTATCAACGACTGATGGAAATTATGTGCACTTCACGAGATCGTTTGTGTGCCGCGATTTTGACAATAAGACGGCTGCTTCCGGATGCAACCAAGTGGATGGCGACGGAAACACATATTGCTCTTCCAGCAATCCGACGGGGCCGTATTACCGAGGTATCTAAATTCACATGTTTTATTTTCTGCTTAGGAAGGCAGGGGAAAGTGGTTGATTGTTTGAAAAAGGGGAAAAATCAATACGTGAAAGATGATAGTTATCCATGTAAGTGTGATGAGGGAGCCGACGGGCCATCATGCGAAAACGGTGAGACTTGCTTCTAAACGACACCTGTTGAATTTAGGAAATTGCATGATGAACAAGAATGAAAGTCCGGGAGCTACGGATAATAATTTCCGGACGTATACCGTTGTTATTGGATATGCTGAGGGATCGATTGAGAGTTATTTCATGGAGTTCATGTCGGGCCGTCTCCTGCCTAAAACCGCTATTAACGGCGTCTGGCTGTACCAGCTCTACATTGAAACTAGTGGCATTGATGGTGGCCGTGATACCTATTTGCTTAAGCGCTAAATTTAGTTTACCCACTGTATATTGGCCCTGATTTTGATAAGTGGCAGCTAGCATGGAAAAATTTCGCAAGTTCCCCTCCACGCAAAACAAATGATAGAAAAACGTTTTACCTACAGGATACGCTCACAACAGTAAGTAAATATCTGCACAAAGCAAGGTTCAGGCATGGAAACCACTCGGTAAAACACCGGAAAAGGGGCTGACGATTGTTTATTATTACGTGGACACATCGCAAGTTGGCGCCGATTTCAATAGTCGCACACTCGGTAATTTTGATCAGCAGCTTACCACTTGACGTGCCATCTAGCTGTATCGAATGAGAGTAAATTGGAAGACTTCTATAAGCAACTGCAGCTCTCAAATCAACAGGTCGGAAACTCAACCTCGGTATTTATTTGTATTTTTTGTCTAGGTCTTTTTATTCACAAATTACGAAGATGCCGGGGATAATGCCACTTATACCGACCCTAACATCTTGCCCACTGTCTTTGCGACTGGTCGGCCTCAAACTGCTTTAATAACCCTTCAGGTGGCTCGGCATTTATGTCTGGCGAAGATACTGAATTGGTGGCTTATACTGCAATCGATGACGTAAGGATAATGTTCGAAATCATTGTGCTTTAGTTTGTCAAACTTCTTTACAGCGGTGATTCCTTGGCATTGGCTTACCAGGGCAGCTTGGTTTGTCATTTTTAATTCTCATTGACTTCAAACTTATAGAGCCAAGGAAGCCAAACATCATTCTATGCGGAGAAGAACGATGTTTTGGCTTGGAGTGCACCGGCTAACTATGAAATTCGTATTTTTGCAAACTCGGATTGTTCGGGTCCTTCTGAAGGAGATGCACCCAAAAATAATTGTTATCAATTTAATGATACAGGAACCTATTGCGTCAGGGTGAGTAATAGCTAATTCTTAGTGGTTATTTTCTTTCTCAGGTGGGTGCGAAGAATCTAGCCTCACTCATTCTGCTATCTTCCGAAACTCATGGCTTCAAAGCCGGATTTGTCAAAACACGGAACGACGATTACGTTAATGCTGTTGCCACCACCGGGACCAGTGAGCTACTGATTTCAACATTATGACAGCATTTAGCATATGGTCCCTCATTGATGGTGACACTTGATCCAGCGTACACTTTCACGAATACGGACCCGACTGCCCGGTATGTTTATAGATAACACCGGACGATTGCTGGAACATGCTATGTCAGGAATTCAAAGCGACATAACTGTACATCGCAAACTGTCACTTATTCGTTGAAACAACTGACTTCGACTGGCTACAGCAATATTTTGGTAAGAGAAATAAGGCTAAAACGGCTTGCTTTTAGCTAAATATCCTAGACGGTGTTGGCAACCAGGTGGCTCAACGTTTTGTACCATTTGCAGTAGTTGATCAGATTGGTAGACATTGATATTGCAAAATACATAACCTTGTATCTAGGTTGTGGAACAGGAAAGTTCGATTCTAGTACGGGAGGTTGTATATGCCCTGCTGATCAGACCGGAGTGGACTGTTCACTCCCTGCATGCAAGAATGGCAAACCAGGGTTAGTATAGAAAAACAAAGCCGTTCCTATTAAAAACTTCAAAGTATTAAATTTATATTTTAGAACCTGGGGAACCACTTGCAATTGTGATGGCATGAGCGCTGATTGTACGACACGTAAGTGCTATAATACAATTCATATGTTTTTATTTAGCCTGGACCGTCCTCGGCAATCCAAAATTGGGCATAAATAAATTTTTTTTTTTTTAGTACATTATCACACAAAGTCTCATCCCCGCTGCATACCAAAAGCACAGGCAGGTACTATCGGCTGTGGCGTAATTTATTAAGAAATATTACTTAATAAACGTCTTATCATATTATTTAATGCGTTTTAATATACTATAACATCTTCTAAATATTTATAGGACTTAGTTATATAGTTTTTATATAAATTGTTTGCGATATATACAAAAAGAGTGCTTATGACCACCCGCGGCCGATAGTACCTGCATGTGCGCGTGGTATGCAGTCTCATCCCCAGCTTGTCCGCGACGCTGGTAGGTAACGAATCTTGGCCTTGAACTCGTCACCATTGGCCACAAATTCAGCTGCGTTCTCGTGTAGCCAACGGTTTACCTAATTTTATGAAATTCTTTTCAAAAACTCGTACCTTTCCCTGAATTTGAGTATTTCTAGCTTCCGGAAAGTTCCTGTTAATTCCTTTATTTGTTGGGTGTTTCACTGGGACATCATCTCTAACCTAAACTTACTATTTCGGAACAGCAATTGAACCTATTACCTCGGCGTAGTACTGTACCCTCCCAGGATAGTCTACGAAACGATCACAAACATGCTTAATCAGCCCGTTATATCCGGTTTCCCCAATTTTGAGCAACACATCATGCTGAGTCTCATTCTTATAATAGCAACCTTAAAACGCATGCTAAAAAATTTTTAACATCGAACCTGTCACCCAGCGTCCCGTCTGTAGACATAGCCATTCAAAAGTATCAATACGGAAATTCTCGCCCACTCTACGTGGCTTGTCATCGACAATACAACGAGGTTCTAAAGATTTCAAGCTCTTGGGAAACCCAAACCTTCTTCGTATCTTAATCGAACATCGTCTTGATCGCATGCATGCCAAAATTCGGCAACAGTTTCATTAGACTTTGCGAGCGTTTTTTCACCCATCGTTCCCTCACAGCCAACGAATGTTGCGTCTTTTCTAGTGTGGACACATATGAAAATATACGACAGGATACCCAGTTTTAGAATTGCAAATATACATCCAAACATTTTCATCAGTCCACTGCTCGCCGTTTGTTCGGCAAGCACCGTACCAATCGCGGCAGTCGCATGGGTCTTAATGACAATTTACAGCAAGGTCCTGTGCAAACCTGGTAATATTTCCTCATTTGTCCCAATTGCAGCATAAACACTAATAGCAAAAATTAGCAATAGAATTAACATCTCCAAAAAACAGAGCCAATGCCGAGTACAGAAAAGGGAAAAGCCGTTGGCAAGGGTTGACTATGTCACCTGCACAAGGACATCCCTAAGATATATGGAGGACAAAGGGGTGTCCTCCCCCTTCTTTTGGCTTCTTTATCCTAACACCCTATGAGACGATGGTTGCCTATTACAAAACCTGTCTTGGCTACATCTCTTGCCCTCTGGCTAACGTTGCTGTCAGCGCTCTGTAACTAGGGACCATGCAGGGGAAACGACTTGGAGAGGGAAAGTAAATTTTAATAAATTAGTATGAGTAAGTCTAAGCCTAAGCCTAAGCCTCTGTAAAAGTATATTCTTGTCTTCCACGCTACAACATAAATATATGAACAAAAAACTCTTTATCGTCAATGAGGAACAAATAACAACAAAAAATTAGAGACGACGTCCACGATGACCGCCCTTCCTGCGAGTGCTGTCTGAGGGAATGGGGGTGACGTCTTCAATGCGGCCGATCTTGAGGCCACTGCGAGCAAGAGCGCGCAGGGCGGACTGGGCTCCCGGTCCCGGGGATTTTGTGCGAGTTCCACCGGTGGCACGGAGCTTCACGTGCAGGGCGTTGATGCCCAGCTGAAAATTTAGATCGTATACAATTGCTTGATTGCGGTTTTGTATACAAAGTCTCTATCCAAGGCTTAATTCGGCTATTCGGATAGTCTAGATGATTTAGGATACTTCCCAAACAGAAATGCGTAAATTTGAGCGATTTTTGGCATCATTAGTTAATTACCTTAGGGCTGCTTAATCAGTTTCATAATTTGAATTTTGTGATTTCCAAATACTGACCTGCTTGCAACGCTCGGCGACGTCCTGGGCGGCAAGCATAGCGGCGTAAGGAGAAGACTCGTCACGATCAGCCTTCACCTTCATTCCACCGGTGACGCGAACGATCGTTTCACGTCCTAAATTGGGGAATAATATAATTTTTACGTTAATTTACGAATATTTTTCACAGAAAATTTTATTTTAAGTAAAAATGCGCCTTTAAAAAAGATTTTCATAACGTAATTTTTTACGCTATCCTCATGCATTTAACCTACCGGAGATATCAGTGATGTGGACGAAAGTGTCGTTGAACGAAGCGAAGATGTGGGCAACGCCGAAGACGTTCTCACCCTCACGAGCCTGGGGCCCCAGAGCCACCACTGGCGCATCCTCCTTAGCCTTTCCCTTGCGTGCTGGCGGCATGTTTCCAAGTCTAAAATGTAAATATATACATGTAAAACATATAAAATATTTTTTCGACAAGTTAAAATCATTGAAAATTTGGGGAGGACAAATGGGAAATTAAGTGTTAAAAACCTAAAAAGGTAGCTAAAGTTAAATAGAGGCATAACCGGAAAGACTGACGCGTTCAGAACTAAGTTGAAAAGATTTAAAAGCTATATTAACTATATTAACATCGACTTTGGTTATGGTGATGTGAAAATTAAATAAATAAAATTATTTAGGTCAAATTGGCGAAAATCGGCTAGTATAAAACGCAAATAGATAATATTTTAAATATATCAACCCAGGTGACCTTTATCATAATTTTTTCTTTCGATTAATGCCACATTCCAGGCAAAAGGCCTTCCATTGATGGGTAAAAAGTCCTATGCTGGAAAATCAAACGAAAATTTGGGCGGGCAGTCGGGTAGGGCGAATAGGAGAGCAGTCTGCGTCTCCCCATCTGCCCCACTCTCTCCGCAGGGAAAAATGGTCCCGCCGCGATCTTTTAGGGTACGGTACGATTTCACGAGGTGCAATTGGCTCTCAGCTCAAATCCATCTGCCACTTTCTCCGTGCATGTGTTCAATTTTTCACAAACCCTTTCATTTTAAAATACCCTGAATGGCGTGGTAGTGATACTTCGCGCCCAGACCCACCCAAATAGGCAGCCCCTTTACCTTTTTCGAAAGGTTTCGCTGATAAATATGTTTTCGCTCATGTAGGTCATATTTATTTTTCTATTTGGCCTGACAAAACATAGATAAAAAATTATCGACTCAATTCTAGACCACTGCCATGCAAGGAGATGGTCGAAATATCCGTTAGTGTTCTAACGGACTATGCTCGCGGACTAATTGACTCAATCACCGGTTTTCACGTAAGTTAGAAAATCAATAATCCATTTGTGGATATTTTAGTTACTTTTCTATTTGGACAACGATGAGCAGCAGACGGTTGTACAACATCAGGCACGACCTAATGCGGAACGGACAGTATTACAGGTATCATCATATTTTTTTATTGCAATTTAATATGCTAATTTCAGAAAAGGCGAGAGAGGAGTGGCAGCAATCGGCCAACTGTTGTAACGTCTGCTGATGAGGTGGCACCACGGGTTAAAGCATGGATAAGGTATGCTAATCAACTATTCTTCGTATCTCAGCTTGTTATCTAAATATTAATTTAAATGTGCGAAAGATTTATATAAACCAACGATTCCAGGGTTGTTCAATGTGCCGGTATCAACATCTTGATAGCAGTTGTGCTTCAAGTGCTCAGCTACCTCCTCCCGAAGATCGGCAGCTTTCTCACTGAAGCCCCTACAAACGGAGTCGCCAACTTTGTCTCCGTAGCCGGAATCTTTCCCATCTACGTCTTCTCCCGGATAGTCAATGCTCTCTGGTTCTCAGACATCGCCGGCGCTTGCAAACGTGCCCTCAAGATCCAAGAATGCCGACCCGTTGATTTTCGGTAGGTTTTGGCCTCAAATCATCGTCGACAGCTCTCAAAAAACGCCGATTTTATTTAGTAATTCCTTCTATTACAGAAACTTCATCTCCGACTTCATCAACGCGATCCTGCTAGAATTCTTCTTCCTCCTACAATCCGCCGCAGTCATGCACATCCCAATCCCAGTCGTCGCTCCGGTGCTTTCCTTTGTTCATCTGACGCTCCTCCACTCGATGTATTGGTAAGAGAACCCAGAAAAACAAGAAAATATGCATTCAGCTTCGAATACTATTGGATGGATCGGCGTGAGATGCTGAATGCTCGAGTCGCAATTATGCAAGCCAGCTGGGTGTACTTTGTCGGTTTCGGGACACCGTTGACTGTGGCAGCCTGGTTAGCCCCAAATTTCATCGTCGGGGGCTGCGTGTTCGGTGCTCTGTTTCCGCTCTTCATTATCAGTAGTTTCAAGGTAATTTTTGGGTTATATAGATAAAACAAGATCCACGATTTAAAATAACAGCAAAACATATACCAACCTTTCAGGCGGCCTCAAAGCGTTCGGGTGCTTTCTCGACATCATGTCACGTGCCTTCACTACGTGTCTTCTACCCCTCATCAATGCTCACCGACGGCATCGCTACCTTCTTGGCCCGTCATATCCTCTCCCAGCGCTGAAAGCGTACCTTACGTTGTACCTCGAACCACGTTCGATTTTCACCTCCCCCACCCACTTTGCCAATGCCAAAATCCTGCTCAAGTGTACAGAACTTGTATCCACCGCCAGTGTACAGAAATGAAATAAAAATAATATTATATTGAGTCTTTGTTGCTTTTTGCGGTTTGAGAACCGTTGGATTTCCTGATGCAAATGTACTTTATTCTTTTTGTAAAACCGTTTGAATTTACAAGTCTATCTCTCCATTAAGGAAATGACCAAGCCCGGTGTTGAAGCACTGGCTCGTGGCCTCGAAAAGGGACACAAGATCACCAAGCTGGAGAGGAAGCCGATCCAGTCGCGCAGGAAGGGAGTCAAGTCCAAGAAGGCTGTTGTAAGTTGCTTAACCATGCCTTTACCCTTAGAACTTCAAGTACCAAATATAATCAAAACATATTACAATTTTCAGGCCGTCCGCGAACTCGTTCGTGAGATCGCCGGCTTCGCCCCGTACGAGAGGAGGGCCATGGAATACCTGAAGATCTCCAAGGATAAGAAGGCGCTCAAGTTCTTGAAGAAGCGCGTCGGAGGCCACTGCCGTGCCAAGCATAAGCGTGACGAGCTCCAGGACGTGCTCATCGCCATGCGCAAGCACCACAAGTAAATGTATCATCGCGGCATCCCCTTTTTACCTTTTTGCTCGTTGAATAAATTGTTATGTTTTTATTCTGAGTATTCTGCGTTATACGGCGGTGTTAACAACACAGGATTTTCAACCAGATACAAGAGATTGGTTTTTAAGCTACAGAATTATCAGATTTGACACTACAACGATTCTAGCAAAACTTTGCATCCTAGGCCAGCCTGCCCACTTTCCTGCACTTGTAGTTTGTAGCCCGCACTTGGCTTTCTTCCTTTGGCGATTTAGGGCTTGGCCCTACTTGCAAAAATCCTTTCTAATACATTTTAATGCGTTTTATGTCTTTTTCTTTTACGTTAATTAGTGTAAAACAATTTTTCAGCGTAATGGCCACTCGGGCAATTCGGGCTTTCGCGTCGCTCAACACTGGGCTTACGAGGACGAGCAGCATCGTCGCTCGACGATTTACGCCAATTGTAGCTGCTGAAGCCATTACAATTCAGGTATTTTTGGATTATAGACGTTCTATTGGACAAGATTAACCTGAAATTATGGGATTCAAAGTTATGTGCAAATTGCAGAAGCGCTATGGCTCGGCCCAGGTTTTCGGCCCGTTTGACCCACCAACGCCCCTGACTCTGAAGGATGTGAGTTTCTAACGTTAAAGATTTACCATCTGCTGAACTAAGTTAAATTTTATAAAAATGCTCATATTTTTCAGGTGGAGACGCGAGTTTTGAAAGCGATCCGAGCCTGGGATCGGTTCCCTGCCGACAAGGACGCTGTTTTGAAGTTGGATGCGAGCTTTTTGCAAGATCTCGGCTTCGACTCATTGGATCATGTATGAAGTTGGAACTCGGTCTTTTATTAGTGTTTAGGTAGAGATCACGATGGCGATTGAGGACGAGTTCGGGTTCGAGATCCCGTTGCAGGACGCCGAGAAGATGAAGTCGCCTAGGGATGTGTTCAAGTATATTTGCGAGCGGGAGGATGTTTTTGCATGGTGGGTTGGATTATATGAACTACTAAAATTGTTAATTAGTATAGAAAAATTTATTGTCATATTATAACTCTTCAAAACAGAGCTCCAGAAAATTTTGCATTTTAGATCCCAATTGAGCCTTTTCCCTTCCTAACTCAAATTTTCAGAATACAACGAGGTACGCCCGATGCTCATCCCACTGGCTAAGAAGGCATATGCAAATCTATGTAATTTTCTGTGTGTTTAGCCTAGTGCGTGATAGAATAAAGTTCATTTATCCATTTGATCTTGCACCTCACCCCCGATCTTCCCCTCCAACCCCACGTGGGCAAGTGTCTTGCTGACGAAAGCAGCCACGATTTCGGCGACATGGTATGCAGATTTGGTGCCTTATCATTGGCAAATGGTTGTTTGATCTGTTGAGATGATTGCCGGAGGGGGTTGTCACGTGGTGGGATGAGGAAATACCCCTGGTTGGTAGGGGTTTCCTTATCCACCATACTCAGTCGGGCTCCCCGTTATTAGTCAGTTACTTGGAACGGCCGTTTCTCGATTGTTTGACTCTCAGCCCAGACGTATGATAATAGTGCAAGATCGGAAAAACCATCTTGCTAACTCATCGATTTAAAGAAGGGTCCAGGGTATTGGATCTAGCTTCTTATTACACTATTTCTACAATTTCCTTTTATGTTCTCAATTTTCTTCGCATTAAAAACCTACCGTAACCTAAAAAATTCTTTTTAGAATGTGTGGAATAATCGGCTTGGTACAAGCGTGTGGCTGCGATGCAAAAGGAGCTCTAGCAATCCTAGCAGCAGATGGGCTCACCGCCCTCCAACATCGGTAATGCGAAAATAAAATATTTTAAAACAAAAGTTTTAGAGGAACTGAATCTGCCGGTCTGGTTGGCTCAAACGGATTGAACAAGAATGTGTTTGAGATCGTGAAGGGTCACGGTTTAGTCCGAGAGGTTTTCACCGATGAGTCTATTGCCAGGCTTGATGGTAGGCTTATCAAAAATTTCAAATAGTTTTTTAGACTCTGTAATTATCATGGGGCATAATCGTTACTCGACAGCAGGGAAGAAACGAGTTAGTTTGGGCTACGGTCGAGGTCATCAATCGTGTTTTCAGCCTACAATCAATTGTGTCCAACCATTTGTTGTCTATACGGCGATCGGAACAATTGCCATTGCTCATAATGGAGAATTAGTGGGCGCTGAGGCAAAACGTAAAGAGGTATTTTTCTGTAGACTGAATTCACATTCTGCCAGGCTCTCCATCAAGGGGTCGGCCTCTCTACTGATACTGATTCTGAGCTGATTGCCCAGGTAATTTAGATCTGACAAATCATAATTCTCATTAAGATGATCGCAAAAGCTGTAGCTCTAAATTACAAATGCCGACAAAGCAGTGAAACAGGGGATATTAGCAGGGTAGGAACAAGCATATGAAAGAAATCATTGTCTTTAGGAACTGGCCGTTACTATGTCAGCTTTTGAGACCTCTTATTCGCTTCTAGTGATGACCTACGATCGTATGTATGCTATAAGGTAACATTACCGATATTGGAGATTTAATGAAAGTCTAGAGATCCTTGGGGAAACCGGCCCCTATGCGTAGGCACGATGTATGCAAATGGCGGAGTTGCTAATGGTAAGCTATTTTGCATGGTCCTGCTAACTACCCAAACGTTTAATTCCGGCGTCACAAAATTTGAAAATAAATTCAGGAAGCACGCCTCAACCTCTTGGATACGTCGCAGCATCTGAATCCTGCGCTTTGCCACATACCGGTTCTGATCTCTCTTGATAATTAATAAAAAGGCTTTAGCGAAGTTCGAAATGGAAGTGAAACCCGGTGAAATTATCGAAATCAGCAGGAATGGTTTCAGAAGTGTTTTCCAAGTAAATCTTTCCTTCGAAAACAGTAAATCCATTTTTAGATGAAGCCCCACAGCCCTGCAGCGTTCTGTATCTTTGAATATGTATATTTCGCACGCGGGGATACGATATTGGAGGGTATTAGCTAAAATTCAAAACTACATTACGGATTTTAGGACAACAAGTTCAGTCTGTACGCGAGGAGACCGGCCGGATTATGGCAAAGGAGTCACCCGTTAGTCAAGCTTTCAAAAAAATACATTTTTGGTGCAGGTTGATGCGGATATCGTTACAAATGTGCCGGATAGCTCCACAGCTGCAGCAATCGGATATGCTGAACAGGTAAATTGTGGAAATTATAGTAGAGAGCGAATTTCAGGCCGGGATCCCCTACGAACCCTCACTTCATAGGAACGCATATGTTGGTCGTTCTTTTATACAGCCAAATACAGGTATAGCAAAAAAAGGTGAAAATCTTTTTTAAAGAACTCCGGCAAAGCGCCATTCTCCGAAAATTTGGGGTCCTGCGCAAAAATGTCCAAGATAGGCGGATTGTGTTGGTGGACGATTCTATCGGTAAGATTTTTTAGAAATTTGCATTTGTTTAGTCCGAGGCAACACTATGGGGATTATTGTCAGGATGTTAAAAGAAGCGGGAGCCAAAGAGGTATAACGAATTTAAAATGACGATATATATTTTTAAGGTGCATCTGCGTATCGCCTCCCCACCATTGCGACACCCATGCTTCATGGGCATTAACATACCTTCCTCTGATGAACTGATTGCTGCTAATAAGACGTTAGAAGATATGGAAAAAGTGTTGGGAGTAGCTTCACTACGATACCTTTCCGTCGAAGGTATAAATACGGACTTTTCAAATTGTTTTTGTTTAGGCCTAAAGGCAGCAGTGGCCAAATCGATCCACTCGGAGCGTGGTTTTGAACCTGGCCAATGTACGGCATGTTTAACTGGAAATTACCCAGTCAAAATTGATTTTTAAGATTTATCGCAAGTAGCCTCAAACACAATTGTACATTATTTATTCCTGGAATCCATGCTCCTTCCTCAGTTTCACTTCTAACTCCTCGTATTTCTCGATCAATGTTTTGTACACATCTCTCAATCCTCGGGGCTCCACCCTGTTCGTTGCCTCGAAGCCTGTGATTTTTGTTGTGCCGAGTTCTTTGCCTAAATTATTTTAATGAAAAATTGTTTTTATCTACCGTATCTTGCACGCAATGCTCCGCCCAAGGCCGCTGAGTCTGGGACTGCGATTGTGAACACCGGCAAGTCAAAAATGTCGGCGATCAGTTGAAGAAGTGCAGAATTTATAGACGCTCCTCCAGTTACAACGATTTTGCCTGAAACTTTGATGAACACCTTTAGAAAATGTCGATACCTTTCCCATTCCAACCTAATCGTTTTGCATAGACGAGCTTGGAGATGAATTGACCCTCGAGGACAGCGCGGATTTCTATTTCTGGGGTGAACTGTATTCAATAGGGTTTTTCATGGAATTCATGTACCTTAGCACTATTTTCAACAGGATATCGATAATCTCCAGCCTTGATTGGAGGCGCAATTTCGTTATGATCGTAGTAAAACCCTAAATGTGATCAGGTTTTAGAGCTTCCGCTTACCAATGTTGCCACCATTTCCTGAATTGGTTTTGGCTAGAATCGCATTGAGATCAACCCATTCAAAGCCGATTGACTTCCGGATCCGCTCCCTTGTTAAGCTACCATTTTTAAAACTAAAAAAGTCAAGGTTTTCGATCTAAAAATCGGACCAACCAAGCCATTCCCATCCAACCCTCGGCATTTGGATGGACAAAGAGATGACCATCCGTGCAAGCATTGGGCGATTTAGTTGTGAACATTGCTGTATCGCTAGTACCCAAAGATATCAGTAAGGTTTCTTCATCGACGCACAACCCGACCAAAGACGCTAAATACCATATATTAAACTTTGGGACGCTCGCTCCACTGACCTGGATTATCGCCAGTAAATGCTAAAATCTGACAATCATGGCTAAATCCATACTTTCCTGCTAGAGGTTTGGAAATCTTTCCCTAGCAATCGATTTATGTTTTAGAAAGGCATTTGATACCAAAGTTTCATACGACGCAACTGGATCTCCAAGCTTCAGCTTCAGCTCCTCAGCAAATTTAGCGGAACAAGTATCAAGTGGAGCAAGAGCTGAAAATATATGCTCCAAACTTTTTACTTCAAATTACCTTCCAGACAATCCTGACTCCAGGTCCTGGCGTGAATATCCAAGATATTCATCCCGCTCCCATCTGCGTAATCGATTGGCGCAATTTTCCCGATGAGTAACGAACCGAGGAATGAGGATACCAATGATATGTTCTAAAATCAACGATAAAACTGAAAAAGCGATTGGTTTTGTACCTGCGTCTTAGAATACACATCTTGTTCATACTGCGCAACTTTAGCAATTTGGCTACCACTGAAACGATGATATGCACGCGAGCCGGTGATTTGAGCGAGGACCTGAATCAAAATTGCATAATCGTGAAACGCTTTACCAGTTTTCCTCCAACTTTTGATTCGAGTCTATCGCAATGCTCTCCAGTGCTTGAATCCATCCAAATGGGACAATCGATTTTGGTGAAAGCATTCTAAAATAGGAAATATTGATTCGTAGCGTATCTTTTTGTTTTTACAATTCCATATTGTCTAAAATTACCAAAAATTCCTCGCTGGTTAGAGGAAGTTCCGACGCGAGGATACTTTCAGCTTGCTCACTCCAGTAGACCGTTCCATGTTGCTGAAATTCAATCTTCCATCTTACTCATCTTACATACTAGCTAATCTTGATATCTAAGAATGTTATAAAAAGACAAACAAACTAAACAGAAGCCATATGTACCTGTCCACAGCCGGAAATCGCTCGAACATTACGCAAATCGATCTCGCCGCTTTTGGCCAATTTCGTAAATAACAAATCAACAGCGGCCAGCCATAAAGACACCGGACTTGTGACAACATCACCGTTTTGATGAACGCCATTGTTCGTTCTAAAATTTCCATATCTCCGTCTTCACTTTCCCAAAATTACCCAAATTGCGGCAAATCCTTGTCAAAATTGACTGCGATTGTCAATTTAACTTTGCATTCCAGGTCCAGAACAATACATTTTAACTAAACATCTCTATTTTTACATGCTTATTTAGTTTTCACCTGTTGTGTGCTCAAATCAAGCCCAATGTACAGCGGCTCGGCCATCGAATTACGTGTGCTAATTGATCGAATATGCTGATCAGCGCCCAGGGCTTTGTGTGTATGTCTGTTTCTCTGCCCCATTCCCAGCCGCGATTTATGGGATGATAGCTGGTTATTTGATGCGCATCTGCGGCAGAAATGGATAAATATTTATTGATTGGACCGGGAGAATTATTGATTGTTTTTAATTCTATAAATAAAAATATAAATGAGCAATACTTTTTTTATATGAAATCAGGAATATATTTGAATTCGCGGATTAATAAATAAAGATAGTTTCTCTGTTAAAGTCGGCATTTAAAACTGTGATGCCGAGTGGTTGTCCACGAATTGGCAGTCCCGAAGTGCTTGTCACCAAAATTGTCCATTTGACTGCCCATACCGCGTCGCGGTAGTGGAGGTGGACCTCGTAATTCGCTAAAGCCTAATAATTTTCGAGAAATATACTCCTTACGTGCACACTTGAGCATCAGCAATATTATCCATACTTCTCGCTTTTTTCCCAGGCCGATTGAGCGTGTCCCCAAACCTGTAAATTAAGCTGATGGATGCTTTACCGTTAACCTACAGTCTGAACTGTTGATGCGGATCGTCGAATGAGGGGATTTCGCTGACAGATAAATGGCTGATGCGTTTTGAATGCAAACTATCAAAGAGCCCGACCTAAAAATATATCATCTATTGGTAGTTGTGTTTAATATCATTTAGATCACAAGGCCTAGCTCACCTTTGACAAATCCCCCATACTCGCCATTTTTGGCTGTCCCACCAGCCTTTCCCTAATATCCGAAACTTTGCTATGTGTCCGCGAAGGCATCATCGAGCGGATCTGGGGCCTGCAGCTTTGTTGGGGTGTGGATTTTTCGAAACGGTAAAACTACCTTGGCACCAGAAGTCCTGATAAAAATAATCGATGCTCGAGGTCCATAATAGCGCGTTGATGCTCGGGTCGGGCGAGGAGGAGCTAGAAACGGTTTTAAAAAACTGAAAAGTAAAAATTACCTGTATATTGGCGTGCATAATTTGCGCAGTTTCAGGGCTATCACATCTAAACATTCAATTAACGATAGCGAAGATTAACCTACCGATAACAATGGACATGCATTGGAGATTGCATCTCAGGGTTTAAGACAAGCATCACCACCCCGACAACGTCGTCGAATGGAGTTTTTCCGGTTACGCTAGAAAAGAGAATTAAAACCAAATTTCAGTATGCCAATACTGTTTGGAAAAACTGCCAACCTGTAGGTAATACAATTCGCCGAGATTTGAAACTTGACCAACTGCGGCTTCACCTTTCCGGATCGACTCATTGCCGGAACCGATTGGATAAGTTTAAGGCCTTTATGAGAGATCTGGAATGGCATCGGCTATAGATATATAAAATTGACAAACCTGTACAGTGGCTTTACTTGGTGATTTCTTTAAACTTTCCCTTAATAGATAGCGCATGGCTGGTAAGACCACAGCAGAACCGCGGACCTAAACGGGTCAATATAGATAATCGTGATAAGAACAAAATACAGAATATTTTAAGACAGATCCATACCCCATCCGCCTCACGCGATCCCAGGTACCACACATAAAAATGGGACTTGGCGATTTTATTGTTGTTGAACAGCCAAGCCATCTCATTTCATCGTCGTACCTTCTAAAAAACAAACTAAAGTTTAGAGTAAGTTTCTATAAAACCTGTGAATTCAACGGAACAGAAGATGGAAAAAGGGGGAATTTGGGGCTTTTCAGGCTCGGGGAGTTTATTTGCGCAATCGGCGTTGACAGATGACAGCTTCAGCAAGGGCGATCAAAACAAAAAAGCGGAAATTGGGGCAGTAGGTGATGTGATGAGGTGAGTAGTAGTGCTTCGGAACTTAGTGTAATCAAAATCGCAACAAGAAAGAGATTTCAAAGCGTTATAGTTCTACCGCATCTAAAGTCTGGAAGTGCGCTAAACAAAAGGAGCCATAATGGATAAAAG
This sequence comes from Mesorhabditis sp. LJ9110, assembly GCA_038088335.1. Classification (NCBI taxonomy): domain Eukaryota; kingdom Metazoa; phylum Nematoda; class Chromadorea; order Rhabditida; family Rhabditidae; genus Mesorhabditis; species Mesorhabditis sp. LJ9110. Next base: position 430,416 of record JBBGBA010000015.1, on the reverse strand, counting down.
CTGAAGCCAAGCAAAAAAATGAATACACGCCGATGCAGACACCTTAGCTAATCCAATGAAACGAAGCCCAGACGCATTGAAGTGGGTCTGGGACCGCGGCGTGTGGCCACGGCCATGATTCGGGGAGGTGAGGGGGGATGGGTGTTGATGGGCTGTCAAGATGACTCCGCACCGCTTCCGCTTCCGATGGCCGCCGTCCGATCGGAAAAATGGGATGCATCTATTGGGTCGGAATGGGTGTTGAGTGGCCGATCCCCGCCGCCATGTGCGCCACACACGGCCAGTGAATCTCGCGCCGGGTCCTTGAAAGTCACACGTTCACGCAGAATCGGGGTCGCTCTGGTGTAGTTTGATACGGCGCAAAACAATTGAATTACGTCGACACGAATTACCTCTTTGATAACAAAAACAACAATGCTCATTTGCTCAGAATACCATAACAAAAATTTCGAAGATGCAAAGGAAACTGATGGCAGCGCGGTCCTCAGCCTAAGCCTAAACCCAAGCCAAAGCCTAAGCTCAAGCCTAAGCCTAAGCCTAAGCCTAAGCCTAAGCCTAGCCTAAGCCTAAGCCTAAGCCTAAGCCTAAGCCTAAGCCTAAGCCTAAGCCTAAGCCTAAGCCTAAGCCTAAGCCTAAGCCTAAGCCTAAACCTAAGCCTAAGCCTAAGCCTAAGCCTAAACCTCAGCCTAAGCCCAAGGGTAAGCCTAGGCCCAAGCGTAGGTCTGAGCGGCCTGGTCGCCTAAGCCAGCCTTCACTTTTGAAGCTTCCCTATCCAGTGTCATTGCCGCACTCGTTTCGCGACCAGTAGCCGATGTCTTCGAAAATATAATAACCATTCATCTTGCTCCTCACTTCACACAACCAGCCAGGCACGCAGATTTTTTGTTTACGAAGCCCGAGGTCGGACGGCGACGTTTTTAGAAGCGCCCAAGTGGGTGGAGCAGCGCCGGCAAAATACCCCCTGGCCTTGGGTGGGTCTCGAGGGGGTCTTGGGTGGGCCCCCAGTGTGTATTGCAATATGCCTATGGGGCTCCGTGTCATTAAAAGGATTATGAAAAGGCCGTTGAGAGGGGGGGGGGGGCGAAACGGCGAAAAACGCTCGGCGCCGACGCTCAAGCCCTTTGGCTGGCGATGGTTCTCCTCCAGGGGTTGAGGGAGGAGGCCATGGCCACTCGATTCTCAGCCTCATTTTTGGGCCTCCTCGCCGGCCATTCCTGCCCACTTAGCAGCATCGGGGGCCATTACCCCTTGGGGTTGGCTGACTGGCTGTCGGCCAATGCTTGGAGTCAGGTTGTGGCCGCGTTATTTTCTCGCCCGATGCTCTGGGTTTTGAGTGATTTGTGGGCTTTGTGAGGCGCCATCGTATTCTTTTTGGGAGAAAACGGCAAACTTTGGGCGAGTTTTGGGTTATTTGTATTGCTTAGGCTTAGGGGATTTAATTGATGCAAAAATTCTCATGGTATGCTGGGTTTTTGTTCTGAATTTTAAAGTCATCGGAACGTTTTTTCAGTTTTATAATTGTTTTGGAGGTTTTCAAGGTAAACTGCAGTCTTTTTTGGATGTTATAATCTATAAATTTTTTTTCAAAGTCTAGCAATCCCGCATATTTCTCAATTACGGTAACCTCCCCTTTCATTCCACCCCAAGATCCTTCAATGATTGCACAAAAAGCCGCTTGAATACCCTCCCTACCCATCCAACAATTAGCCAAAATAATGCGTGGTTTGCTGCCTGTGTTGGAGGGCATGACGGGGCTGAGTGAGGGGGTAGTGGTGGTGGCTTTCGAGTTCTTCGGCCCCAATCAGCGACCTTGTTAGCCGAGCGAATCCCTCCAGAATCGGGGCCCAAAACCCGCCTCGAGGTCGTCTTTCGGCCGGCCTTGCCCTGGCCTTTGACATTCAAACTTTTTTATGTTGCTTTCTTGTGGTCAGAGTGGGCGTGCTCTAAATTTAGCGAAGGGGTTTGTTTATCAGGAAACGAGAAGATCCTGTCTTGTTAGGAAATAAACGCATTTTGTTGCTATTTTTCAATCGTTTTTTATTATATATTTTTATAGCTTCCCCTGACGCGTGATTTCTATTGATAGCGGCTCTAATTTCGAAGCGAGGGGAGCTGATTGACCTTCTGAGAGAATTCCTGTAGCTAGGATTGTCTTGGTTTGTTAGCTAATAGATTTATATCTGGTAAAAGTCCTCGACTCAAAAACCCTGTATCCCAAAGTTCGACCCATATCCCAATATTATAATGCTTTTAAACATACCTGAAAGGATACTTACTACCTTGCAGACCATTCTCAAAAAACGTGAACCCTCTATGCTTATTCACAACTTAACCGTATTTCGAGTCCTACTCCTCATCTCCACTCCTCCCTCCCCTCCGGCACACGTTTAGGGGTCAAAGAGTGTGTATGTGGATGTGTGCAAGGAAGAGACGGAAGAGGGTGAAGCTCTTTTTCGAGGCGGTCTGCCCCTGGGGTGGGCCCGGGGAGTGCGGGTGATGATCTGGGGGGCAGTCGGGATGCAAATGTGATTTGAAGGAGAGCCTTCCTCCCCCTCCACACTCCTCGCTCCTGCCCCTTCTTGCACAGGGACTTCTCCTCGCCACTCACACAAATCCCGCATCGACAAAATATCTCCGGGGGCGGCCGATGTTGTTTTTTGGGGTTGGGCGATTATCCTCTTAACGGAGTTGCGTTTTGGGGATAGGTGTCATTTGACGCTTTTTGCGCGTCCTTTGGCCAATTAGAGGGGATTGCTGCGGCTTTTGGAGGTTAAGAGGTTGACTTGAGGTTTTTCTAGGGTTGTGTGTTTTACGGAAGTTCATTTGGGCTAGATTTGTCATGCTCTACCATCTCTGAATTAACTCAACGTCTGATATGCAGTCGTTTGGAGATCCTAATGCTTTACGCCTTGCTTTATTTATTTTTTCTGATGTTGGCATTCTCCAATTTTTAGTGCGGTTTTTTACTACCACAATTACTCCCGATGTTTGGTCAATCAACCCCAAATTAAACGCACACTTCCTGAAGTGGGCACACTTCCGGGGGTCGCCGGCAGACGTCTCGCTTCAAGTGAAGGTAGAGGAGGAAGAGGGGGCCAAATGGGCAGAAGACAATGAAATAGAAGCTCTGCTCCCCCACAGGGGTGGAAGGATGGGGGAAGTTGCGTGAGCGGGGTGGGGGAGGCCCACCGGAAGCCGAGTCTTTCAGCAGCCATGCCCCTCCCAAATGGGCCTCATGGCTGACAAGAGATCCTCGCTTCCAAACAGCACCAATTCTGGCTATTTGCAGAGCGCTATTGGTTTGGCTTTAGGATTTGTCTTCGACTGAAAAACTGGTTTTTGTTTTTGCTACCAGTTTTTAGGATAATTTGGGTATCGAATATCTGTTTGTTAACCCGGGTCACTTCCGGTGTATGCTAATTGTTTGCCGACTCAGATGATCTTGCAAAGCTCTAGTTTTTGGGTCGCAAATAGATGATTTTAAAGCACTTGCTATAATCCCAGTCAGCTTTAGACCGTTACATACCTAATTACATACCAAACAACCCCTTAAATTTCTCAGTATCGAGCAGGGTTGGTCATTTTGCGTCCCGTCCCCGTCCGTCCGCGTCCGGACGGGACGCGGGACCGTCACCCTAATTTGCATAAAATTAGGGGACGGACGGGACGCGTCCGGAAGGGACGGACAGACGGGGGACGGGGTGACGGTCAGCGTCACCCCGTCCCCGATGCAAATGCCGAAATGCAAATGGTTTTCCTACCAGTAATTATTTCGGGTCTCCTTCTCGTTTCTTTAGGGGAGTCAAAAATACATGCAACTCAGGCCAAGCTGGAAGTTATACCTAGATGGCGTCGGCGCTGCAGATAATCACCATTTTTTCGGAATTTGCTACAGAGCTTAAAAATTCGAGATATTCAAGTTAGAAAGCAATTGGTTACTTACTCTACGTGCTAGGTTATAAGCACTTCATCGTAATCATGCTATCCACGTTTTGTACCTTGCTCTGCGAAATTCTAAACCTAGCCGATGCGTGATTTGAATGCCATTACTTTATCCCCGTAATTTGCATCGGGGACGGGGACGCTGCCCCGTCACCGTCCGTCCCCACCGTCCCCGTCCCGTCCCCGTCTGTCCCCATTTGGGATGGGGCCCCCCCCCCCCCGTCCCGTCCCCGTCTGTCCCGACATTCTGAGTAAGTCGTATGCAAAGTGGTATTTCTATGCTTGGTAAAATTTCCCATCATATACCTTATTCTCGAATATCGGAATCCCTACCCATTCTACCCTGAAAAAACCCATGCTCACCATTAGTCAGTGCCATCTCATTGAGGGTGAGCCATTCGAGCAGCCTTATACCACAGCCCATCCTCCCATCCATCAGCTGCCATTTTGAGGTGGCGCCCACCCCGGGCCCCCGAATTCGAGGCTAGCCACCCTGCCAGGTCAGAAGCATCCAAATCCTCAGCTAATTTTTGGTATTCGAGCGTCTTGTCGAGCTTAGCCGGGGGGTTCCATTTCCGGGAAATACCACCCACCTCCCACCGCTTCAGACTCATCACCCAAATGGACTCGATGTCCCGCCACCACTTTCGAATAACATCTGACGTTCGGTGTTCGTATCTTTTCGTTAGCATCGATTGGGTATTATTGAGCTAGAGCTTGGGGTTAATCGAAAACGGTCTTAAACTAACTGATTTGTATTTTATACTAACGACCATTTGTTTTAGTTAAACTTTTCCATTTTCTCGCAACATAAATTACCTCATGGTTAAAGAAGTTAGTATCTTTTGTTTGTATCTTTTCGTCGTATTGACATTACCTTATTTTTTCACTTGCATCACTCGTCTAATTTTTGTTATATCAGGCAAAGGTCAACTTTTTAAACTAATCGAAAGAAGATTTTATTAAATAAGTGTTTGCTTTAGGACGAACTTCAGATTAGCAAATCCGTATATTTACTGTGCACGCCCATTAACCTGTAATTCGTATACCTCAAATCAGATTCTTCACCAAAAAAGGTGCAGATGCGCTTGGCCGCGTTGAAGAAGAAGACGCAGCGGCGCATCATTTGCCACGCTTCGGCGCACGCCGACACCTCATTCCTCAACGGCTCCGCACACACACACCTCCTCCTCTTCTTCCTTCTTCCTTTTTCTTCCCTCATCCTTGAAAAGAAGCACTCAACTGCCGCCGACTAGTAATATTTCCGGTTTCGATTTCCATTTTCTTGAACCTAAATTTTCCTTCCTTTTTCGTATTTGGCTGTATTATTTATTTCAAAGACCTGCTGTAGTGGAAAGGGAACAATGGAGCTCCGTTTTTGAAAAGGCGGTTTATCCGGAATTGTTCTTTTGAAACTTTGCGGCTGAAAACTACGGTTTACCTAGGTTAGGCCAGCTCAATTTTAATTTAATTTAATTTTGCAGTTAAATTTTAATTAAAATCAATTTGAATCGTGCATGGATTCGGACGGGATAAAATAGAATGCAGCGCATTGTTATACGGAGTTTTTTAAGCAGTTCGTAACTCATGCCATATTTTTATCTAAGGATGCTGTCTATAAGTGCATGGAAGTCCGCAGTCGGTGGCCTGGGTATGGTTTCTAGGATCGTTTAGGTTTCATTGAATGTTGAGGGGCAAGTTGCCTCATCAGCTGTACCTTCCCTTCTCGAGTTAGGCAGAAATCGCACATCCACCTGTAGCGAATGAGGCCATTTGTAAGTCCCTAAAAATAGTGAAGCAAAGGTTTAATCCGCAAAAAGGAAGGCCGGGGTTTAGTTTCTTGATCCTGGATGATTTGAACTTAGTGCCGATTTTTTGAACTCTAAGGTATCGGCAACTCCCTACCACTGAACTCGCTATGGTCGATTTGATGTGGCAGCCGATCCGACGATCATCTTTCCTAGCGCAATTTTCCAGGCTTTTTCCAATGCGTTAACCCAAATCAAAATCCTAGCCTGCGATTTCGAGATACGTTGCGTCCAGGCCCGAAGCGCAGATCGACAGCTCTGTTAAAATTTCCGGGATGATTTGGATATAAATCAACTTTGCTAAAATGTTTTCTGTCGGCATCTAAAAGAGTACAAAAACTAGTTTCACAAAATAGGATCAATTGCCTATAGGCCCTGGTGTGGTTTCCATGATTTTTCAAAAATTGACCAGGGTTGAAAAGCCGCTTCGCGACTTTTCAACCCTGGCCCCGTCTGATCCTATCATATTCCTCAATTTGCATGATCCTGCGATTTTCGATGACAAAAATGCGGAACCCTATATATAGACTACCACAACTTCCGGCGTATGCTAACTGTTTCCTAACAAAGAGGGTTCGTGATTTTTCAACAAAAACTTAATTTTAACGTCGAAAACACTTAATTTTTCAAAATTTTATGATTGTGCAGTCATCCCAAGGCCATTACGCACCTAATGACATATCATCCACACCCCTAACTACTCCCCCTCATGGGATACTACTGGAACACGGTGACGGAAGTTGCATGCAAAGTGGCACCGACACACACACAAACACTATTTTTTTATATATAGTAGGATACTACGCAGACCTAGAAGTCAGCTCCCCTGCCTTTCTGTCGCTCCGGTATGCGAATTTGAAGACTCATTTTTTTACTTTGCTGTGGATTCCTTTAGTTCCCACTCCCTTTTGTTAAGCTTGCCTGGAAACGATGACAGCATCTTACTACTTACAAATCTCATCAGACGAAGCCGGCTAAATCCACTAACAGGTTAATATCACTCACCTTTTGCACATCCCAAAACTAGAGGTTAGGTCTGTAAGCGGAAAAGGCAGAAAGGCAGCCATAATTCGTGGGCCCTAGGGGTGTCGTTGATGTAAATGGTGACAGATAGGTGGGTCTAGGGGTCATAGGTTCCTCTCGGGACCGCATGGGTCCCCGGGGGATCGTCTCCGAACGACAATCCCTGCTTTCTCCCCGCTCCAGCCTCAGTCGTAACGCCTAAAAAATTACAGAAGCCCGCGCTGCTCCGCGTCCGTTTCACTTGCTACAGAGAGCTAGCTTCGTACTAGAATTTTTGTTGTTGCTCTAAGAAATGGGTTTTTTGTGTTGATTATGGGTAGATGACGATGAGTTTTCAGGCGTTCCTTTTTAGGTATGAAACCTATGTTTTTGAACGCATAAATTTGCCAAGGCAAAAAGATTTCCAGTGATTTTAGAAATTTCACGATTTTTCGGATGTATTAAAGCCAATACAACTTGTTTAAACATCTATTTATGTACCCTTTCATGTTTTTTGATGACTTCACCACTCACTTCTCTGCCGTCGTGTTATTAACGGCGTAAACCTAATTATCCCCCGGCTCAGGTACTTCACTCGGAGATTTGCATCTCTTCTCCTTATTCACTCTTTTTTTCGTTCTAACTATAAATTTTTTTAGAAATGATTGGATCAAATCTTAAAACCTGCTGAGGCGGAATGACATAGGTACATTTATTAAACTATTTTGTTATTTATCCGGACTGTGGCGGTCCATGTCTTTATTTTCTTACTCTTTCCCTCTCTCTCTCTCTCTCTCTCTCTCTCTCTCTCTCTCTTTCAAGTATTTATCACAAATACTACATGATCTCTTCGCTGTTTTCCCTGAAAGCGTTGGCGGCAAACATGTTCGTAGCAGGTGCATAATCGGCCATATGCCCCCCGGGGATGCCAAAATTATATTGTCCCTTTTTCGGTTCCCCCACATCACTTTTTGCTTGATTTTCAAAGTGCAGGCGTACTTTTCTCGATGATTTGAGCGCAGGAGCTCAGGATTATAACTAGAAATTACGGATGACCGCTGATTGAGACATAATTTGCATTTCATCAAGAGCAACTCTATAATTTGTTATTTTATAATTAGAAACGCAAGAACCGGATCCATCTATGGTTTTCATGTATATCTGGCATCTAGACAATAATAGCTAGCCAGTATTTGGTTTTAAACCCGGATAAAACCAAAAATTTTTTTCATAGCTCCCAGAAATGTCGTGCTTCCCGGGATTTGGTGGTACAGCCCCCCAGCTTCACCTGCTGTTTTCTACTGGGGCCCCACGCTCTCCAAAATCCATCCTAAGGACCCACGAAATGTCGTGCTCATTATGCAAAGCTGGTTGGGGAGGGATGGCGGCGAGTCGCGGCCGTCGAGAAGCGACTGAAGACCCGAGCCACAGCTCCAGCCATCGCTGTGAGAGCCCGTGTGATAAAGGGAAGGGCATTGTGGCCCTGGGCCATAGGGAGGGGAGGGCCAAAAGGGCCCCTCCTCCTCCTCCTCCTCCCCCGGGACATCCTCCGCAACCGGCCCCACCCCTGCTTCCTTCCCGCCGTCGCCGGTGCCCTTCTCGACCCTCTAGGACTGGCCATCTCTTCTTCTTCGTCTTCTTCTTCTTCTGCTTCTAGAGCTTCCCCCCACCACCCTTCTTCGGCTCGTCGCCCAGCCTGGAGACCGCCACAGTCCCCCACAAAAATCCCCGCTAAAATCGAAAAGCCGACGGCCGTCCAATGCATGTGCGCTACTTGCAGCACCAGTACCAGGGCACCGTTCAGCTGCTTCTCATGCCCCTTTCTACGGCTAACTCGATCAAGAGCCATAAATGGTTGGTTTTCTAAACAAAATTTTGGGTATCTAAGAAAATCAGTGAAAAAGCCAAGCCAGATAGCTTATTGTTTTCTGGGTTGGAAGCCACTTAAGATGAGTTTCTTTCTAAAAGGAGCTGACCTAAATTTTCTGGACTTTTGGTGTCTTCTTTTAACCTTCTAGAATTTCGGTTCATTTCTGCTTAAATTGAATTTTTTTTGTTTTTAAAAACACACTTAAACTTCTAGCATACTTTTGACTACGTCCACCAAACGATTTTGAACGTCACGGCTAGACCAACCCAAGTTAATGGATCGAAAAATACTAGCAACGCCAACCCGTCTCCACGGGTTCTTTTGACGTTGACGAAAATAAACTGCGTCCCGTGGGGGGCGAGACGAGTTGCCACTTCAGGGGCTTGATGTCTGAGGCTGACTTTTGGGAGAGTTCGAATTAGACGGGTTGGTTTCGAGGCCGTATAGTGAATTAGGTTGAAGTAACATTAATGTGTAGTCTGAAAAAATCTGAAATTTCTAGGGCAAGCGATGAAGAGGAAGCTGAGCTGGAGGGAGTGCCGCTGCCGATACAGACATTTTTGTGGCGTCAGAGCAAGTAATTTTTATGGGAATTTGAAAGGTTACGGAGTTTCCGTATCTATCTACGAAAGGATTTTCTTGGGTGGTACTGTGTAAATAAGCGTTTAAGTAATGATGGATGAATTCTAAAAATAACATAATTCTTTTCGATTTAAACTGCCGTTCCAAAGTTCCTCAACACCAACCTTAGTCTCTCCCATCCCCCCTGGCCATCCCGGAATTGATGTGCGTCCCTCCCATAATGGGAATTCGGCTTTTTCCCCACCAGCGCTGCTCTTTGCGCCGCGCGCCATCCTGCGCCCTATCCAATTGCGAGAATGCGGGGGGTGGCATGGGTGGGCCCTTCATGGGCCAGAAAGCCGGCACATAAACACACACATGGCCCCAGGGCCAACAGCACAGCTCTGCCTCCTTCTCCTTCTCCCCTACGGGGAGGCCCAAGGGCCAAGTGGGCCCCTCAACACGTTGGCACGCTGGCTAGGGGCACGCGCATAATTGCCCACTCGGCCGCGAAGACCTTCTACACATAAGGCGGTGGCGCCAGCGCCCCTGGGTGCCAAAAAAATATGCGGGGCCAGAAATGGGAGACCGGAATGAATGGGATATGATCAAATAGCAGAAAAATGCTAATTTGTTTTTTTAGCCCGTTCCTCGGCGCAAAGACGGGGAAACTACATGAGGCATCATGCGTGGTAAGTTTTACTTTATGTAGAAATAGTTTAATTTATTTTATTCACTACATGTAATTCAAGGCAAAAGCGTCGCATTAATCTAGAAAAACTTTAATCTAAAATCTAAATATAAGTTTTTGATATGCAAATTTTTATGTATATTTAATGGGCTTGTCAATTTTCAAAACTGCCAAATCCCCCTTGGCTATCCCAGATGGGTGTTTAGGATGCAACGTCATATGTAATATATTTAATAGGCTTGTATATTTTTAACTAATTTAACCATGATTTAAACCCAGCGCCCTATAGTTTTATCAGCTACATACTCCCCTTTTTCCACTTTTGTCACCCCTCCAATGCAGCCGGCAAACCAGGCCTGCTGGAGGGATCCTAAAGGACCCATCTTCAATTCAAGCGCCGCATTGATTCGCCGCCTTCCCCCACATTTTCGCGTTACTTTTCGGGGAACAAAAAAAAACACACAGCCCCCCAGACGAGTGCCCTAGGGGAGGACGAGTGCATAAGTGTGAGTGGAAGGAGCTCCCCGCTTCGGCCACCCGTCCGTGGTTTCAAGCCATTTTTTCACTGGGGGCGTACGAGGTGGGGGATGATCGAGGGCCATTCCAGGGTGGGAAATGGGCACCCTCACATAGCTAAGGTGACCCTCATCGATTCTCGGCAAAGACCCCCAAAATATATACACTTTAAAGGACGTGTGGCGAGACGGCTGAATATTTGAGCGTTTGGACTTATTTGGGGAGTAATATAGGGGAATGCCCTAGATGTCTGAGGCTGGAAAATAGAGAAAAATGTTGAAGAACCGGAAATATAAAAATAAAAAGCGATTTAATAATTTCAGACGTTCGAAAGAGTGGTCGTACAAAACATTCTCCATGGCCTCTCCCCATCACTATCAGATGCGATAGCCTCAATTTCAAGATGGAAATTTATTCGAGCAGCCCTCCCACATATCATACAGGTATTTTCTTACCTCTATGATTAATACAGAGTTTTTTAGTGTTGCGGAAGCCTATTAGAAACACACGCCGCCAGCACCCCAAATTCTCTATCTCCCTCCCTTTCAAAAATTCTGTATATCCTACATTGGATGCTACTCGATTCGGCGACGGAATGCATGGAGGGAAACTCAGAGGAGAAGGTATTTGTGGTTATTTCAACAATGTATAAATTTTCCAGGACGATCAATCAGTCTTTTTGCGGAAACAGGCTCTATTTTCTATCCCAGCTATACAATTATTTGTATATTTAATTGCTCCGCTGGCGGAGTCAAGTAGGTTCCCCTTCCCAACCTTGCATCCATTTTTAGTCCACGAAGAAGATATCACAAATAGTATTCGATTAGAAAGCGGTCTGAAGTTGTGGCAATCGTTGTGGCAGGTATTGGATGATCTTGATTTTCACAAATGCCATCATTTAAGTATCGTCAACCGGATGTCCTGTGCTTTTGTGCTCCGGTGAAGCAAAGGCGAGGGGAGCTGCCAGTTTTATGCGTCGTGCGAAAGGGCCGTCGTGAAAGCAGCACCCAGGCTCAGGGTATATATCTAGGTAAGATTTCTTTGTGTTAGAAAAGGCGCATCTTGGATGGTGGTGGCGGGCGCAGCTACAACAAGCTGCCGTTTTCTCATTTCCACGCGAATACCCCCTAATGAGCACGTGCCCTTTTCTCGGGTGCTCTTTGTCCGGGGATCTGCAGGCGGCAGGGCTTGCTTAAAATGGGGCTGAGATCGAGAAAATCCCCGTTTCAAATAGAAATCCCGGAAGCGCCCTTGCGGTATAGTGGTAAGCAGCGCATGCTGAGAACTGGCGGCTGCCAAGGAATTTACACAGGCATGAAGCTATTTTTGAAAGAGAGAGAGAGAGCAAGGAGTGAGATTATGGTTTTCGGATCGTCGAATTGGCAATTTGGTCCTGGAAACGTAGGAAATTTATAGGGAAACGTTTAATTTGCATGTTCAAGCTGAGAAAGTTTTTCAGACCGTTCTTAACTACAAAATATACTTTTTCATGCGTTTTTGACGCCCAAAAATCCACGAAAAAAACCCAGTTTGCCTAAACCAACCTTTACAACATTTTTAGGCGATGAACCCGAAACTGCCCGAAGACCGTCAATTGTACCGCCCCCAAAGCCTCCGCGTTCCGATGCAACGGCAAGTCCTTCTCGGTGCTCCCCTCTTTCACTCTCAGAAATTAGGTCTTGGCCGAGAAGAGGCAACGCGAGCTGGAAAGAGAGGCTGCCAAGTCTAATGAGCTGAGGGTGCAGCCAGATGTGGCCCAAAAGTAAGCGCAAAAAAATCGAAGAGAACAAGACGACGCGGAAATTTTTAGGCCGGCAGCCGATCGGAGCCGTTTGTTGATTGATGTTGGCCCGTCAACGTCAGCCGAGAATCCGTATCAAGTACGGGAAAAATGGCATTTTTATTATTGATTTTTTAGAAGCCGCTTTCCCGAGAAAGGAATTGTTCGGTGGTTCGAAGTGCATCTGAATATCGTGCGGATGGCGAATCGATGGATCAGCGACCAAGAATCCCTAAAAGCCACACCACAGCAGCTTTTGATGTCTCGCCAAGTAAGCAACATAATGAGCTTAAAAATAGTCTCCTAGCATCTGAAAACAGCATAAAAATATTGGATGAAGTCGATGCGGCCATGCGATTCGTGGAAGACAATTCACTATCGAATATATTTGCCGGTATGACCTTCACTTATCTCGATTACGCTATTTCCAGGGTCGGCCTCTGACGAGGCGCCACTCGTCCAGCTAAATGACATTTGCAGTGGCGTCTCCGTGGATATTGGCGATTTCAATGAGCCCGGCCAGTGTGAGGTGCATTTTAGTAATGGGGCCCGTATTGAGTGGTTCCGTTTCCAGGTTGTCTGCGAGAAGTGCGGGTTGGTAATTTATCGTGAAGGGACGATGGTGGGGACGTGTAAATGTGCCAAAAACGGGAAGGGCCAATTGAAAGTAGTGAAGCGGGAGAGCCCGACATCGGTAAGTGGCCAAATCTCGGGAAAAAAAATACAAGTTTTTAGCCACAACATTCGGCTCCGCCTTTGCCACCACCACCTCCCCCAGAACGATCAGAACCGCCAGCATTATGTAAGGAAAGCTTTAACAGCATAACAAGTTTCTTAGTTTGTCGAGACGAGACGATCTCTTCTAGCAGCCAGCAAACTGTTGTGCAGAATATCACACCAAGAAGTGCCAAAATTCCAGAAAGGTGGTTGATAACTTAAAAAACTGCCGATAATTTGATAACTTTTTAGCTCAAGCCACGTCAGCATGGAACAGTCATCATCCGGTGATCTACTCCAAAATTGCGAAGAGGGAGAGAAAGAATTTGCCATCCACGACCCAATGGTGTTTTTGCTACTCTAACGCTAACTCAACTGATAGGTCGCTTCCTACTTTGACGTTGCTGTTATCCGAACATTATTGATACAACATTGGAGTGAGGAGGGTGTGCACTGGGCTATGCGCTATTTGCTGAATCGCCTCACTGATATCCAGGTAGAAAAACTAACCTAACAAAAAGCCTTAAATCTCTCAGTTGTACGTCTCAAGCAAAGAATGGCCTGGACAACGAGGACGGAGCAACTCGCTGCCTCCATCCCGAAAACACACGCAACAGGTTTGGTGTGGTTTGATGTGCTGAGCTGTATGTCCGCTAGATGGAAGCTGCTGCCTACCTAACGCCTACGTGGGCTGACCTGCAGATTGAGAGCGATGAAGACAAGGGAAGACCCCACGTTGCTTTCAAGGATACGCGACGACGTCTCTCATCCGATATGGGCGCATCGTTGCGACTCCATGCCGGGCATGAATCCAGAAGAGCATCGTTGAACATCAACGCGCGACGGCTTGAAAGAAATAAGTAAGTATAGACCTAAAAATTTGACTGGCATAACAATTTTTAGAAGCGATCCCTCGCTCAATAGCTCCCTTGAAGTGCTCTCAATCCGGGAGCAAGTTGGCTCTACAGCGAATATCTCGAAGGAAGACAAGGAGAAGGAGGCCGAGAAATTGGCTGCGAAGTTCTATCCAGAGGCCTTGGGGAGTACGAATTTCATCGAGAAAGATGGCCATATCAGTTTCACAGTCATTGTGCAAACAGTGGATTCAGTGAGTATTCAAGCCCAATCTATTCTAGCCTGCTTAGGTGATGGAACGAAATGCAACAGTGCGATTGTGCGAATTGGCGCTGAACATTGCGGATACCCTGCTGCGAACGCCTGCTGAACACGACCCAGAGTTCTTTGGTCGCTTGTCAAACATGGTTTTCCGGTCAGTCATTCCAGTAGCCGCCGAAAATCGCGGCTTTAGGATATACTTGTCGTTGGGATGTCCACATGGCTGTAGCGAAGGTGTGAAAAGTGCTCAAGGAGATTTCTTGAGGGCTAAGGCTCGCGCCTTGTTCGCATCATTAGAACGTCTCGATGGGGAGCGCTTCAAGACTCTAATCCAGAACTATGTGCGAGATCATCCACCCCAACAAGTAAGCATAGAAACTAGCAACATTGCAACTATTCCAGGTTCTCGATCTCCTCCACGCCATCACTGCCTTCTGTCGCGCTGAATTTTCAAGTAGATCTCCGTTTAAAGCAGTCCAATTATAATGCATAGGTGCTGATGGTCGTCGTGAATCTCGAGCTCCTTCCTACCGCAATCAATTTTGCGAAAAAGACAAGGGGATTGAGGGACGGATCCTGAACGCTACCTTCAAGCCGCTGGCCTCTCGACTTGTACAAATGGGCGTTCAGTTGCAACAGCCTGAGAACATGGTATTACATAGTTTCCTGTCTTAACCGATACCTAGAGCATGTACGGCGATGTTCGAATGTTGGTGAACTTTGTGCAGGACCAACACGGAAATCCATTTCGTCGTGTCGGCCTGTCCGCGCTGATCGATGCTATTACACGCCCCACCGGCCCAAAGTAAGTGGTTTTTAACTTGTTGCCGTGCCCTTGGAGAAATAGACGCAATCAGAAAAATATTTGGATCACGTTATAGTTTAAATTATTGCTCTAAAACGGTTTGCGCCTATCAATTTCTCCTAGTGCCGGTGTCAGGGTTCCGTCTTGCTTTCGTCCAAGGTGCTAGAGGGCTCGGAAATTCAGTGATAATAGTTTTGCTGGGTACCAGTTATGTGGTCTGAGTTTCAGCTTCTATTATTTGATTCTAATTTGCGGATTTGAGCGGGATGTTTTGAGATAGAATGTAGATGGTAGATCAATACGGTACCTGCTATTATACAGCCCTTGGGCGGAAAGCAAGTCTGGAAACTTGCAACGCTCGCGAGGACTTTCTTTTCGTTTCGGATTGCCTTTTCGAATTCGGTTTTTGGAAACCAGGAATTCGGTTTTTATTTGAAAGAAGGTGCACGGGTGCCTAGTATTTTCGCATCAAACTTTAGCCATCCGTCGGGAGGACTTCGACTGGCCATTCCACACATCGCCCTCGACTCTTTTGAGTAAATAGTCTCCCAAATAAACGCCTACCCCTCGGTGTGGATCAGCGTCGGGATGGGAATTGTTTGCCATTTTTGTTTTGTCTTTCTGGGGTGGGGATGGCAAATTTGCATGCTTTCCGGAAAAATTCACCCCACGCTGACCCAACCAGCGCCACCAGTGATTCGTCCCCCCAATCGACACAACCCAGCACATCAATCGTATTGTCCGCGTCACCCGTTATAATTGCATGCAAAATCATCAACCCTTGTTGGCAATCACAAGCTTACAAGCTAAGGAATGGATGTGATGTCTTTAGTTTGAAGGCTATGACCAATCTCCATGATATCTTCTGTTTTTAGTGAATGTGAGAAGCGTGAAGGGGAAGGGTCCGGAAAGTCATCACCATCAAGTATGGCGGCTGGAGGTGCAAATCGTGGAGAACAAGCAAGCCTTCGACGAGGGTTGTTCAAGAAGAAGGAAAAGGTATGAAAAAAGATTAAATGATGAAACCGGAGGATTAGCATTCCGGCGCGGATGAAAGTGATTGGGATTCATCTCCATCTACACCTCGAACAATGTCTTCTGTTGATGATACTCCTCTACAACAGTTGGTGCAACAACATGGTCTCAAAAAGAAAAGCGCTCCAAAGCTGCATTTTGGTGAGAGATAACTAATACTCTCACTAATACCAATATTTAGCATTCAATCTACTAAAAACCAATCGCACTGACAATGTGGAAGAAGAATGTTCGGATGTGGATGCTGAGGGAGATGATGAAGAGGACTATCCTTCCAAGAAGACCAGTGTGGTAGAGGATAGACCTTCTGCTAGAAGACAACCAACCAGTAAGCGATCTAGGAAAGATTGATGATATTTTTAGTGAGCGGCGCACTTCGGTTATGGGGCGTGATGATCCCTGCGGCTAAAAATGCAGATCCGAGAGCGATCCTAGAAGGAACAAAGCGATTTGCTTTCCTTTTGGAGACATCTCGACCTGGGACATTCCCAGATCCGCCACTCACTGGAGCGATTATACAATTAGTAAGTGGCTTTCTAACAACGTCAATCAGTTGTTTTGAGAAATCACCAATTGTTTCCCGGGCGGCGTTGCTCCTGGAATTGGCCCATTTTGTAAATCGCTGCAATCGTGGCGAATGGCCGGAATGGATTCGAAGCAGTCATACCCGAACTTTCAGGTTGGTCAAATGCACTTGAGGATTTGACTGTATATGTTTTAGTCTTGGCGGTCCATTGGCAAATCGTGGAACCCCGTCAGCGACCCGAAGAATGCATACCTTGCAAAGATCGGCCGGTCGTTATTTCTATCAATGGGCCCTGCATGTAACGAACGGTTTTTTTGGCGCTATTGATTTTTCAGATTGGTGAACAGCTTGGTCGTATCGTTGACAAAGGGGATGCTCGTGACAAGCGGGAGTTGAAGATGGGTGATGTGATGGAAGATTTTCTCGACGATGCCACTGTCAATAATGAAGATGGGAGCCGAGCGCCACCTGCTCTTCAGCTCATTGCAGTCATGCTGCTTTTTGAAATTACTTCATTTCTTCGCGAATATTTCCGGACAATACCACGAGGGAAGCCAGGAAAAGTATGGATCCCACAGCTTCTCAAGATCTTTTTAGACTGGTGCTCCATCTGGATGGGATCGTTTGTTGTCACATCGGCGATGGTCTATTTTGTCAAACACCTTCAATCCGCAGCAAACCGGTTCTGTGAGCAGCATCGCTGACGCCATCCCAGGCGGAATTCATCGTTAGTGATTTAAATCTGCATTCTAGAGCACGCAAAGCCTTTAATAAAGCAAATCCAAAATTCTGATGTATTATTTTATTTGTAGCAGTAGCAGGCAGCAAAAAGAGTAAGCATAGGATGCGTACAGCTACAAGCAATCTGTCTAACTGTAGTCTAACACCGGACTATCGGCAATAACCTGTTGTCTGCTACGAGCGGAATAAGCTCCAAAAATCAGCAAAATATTTAGTCAACGACAAAGAGAGAAGAATCTCCTTGTCAACAGCTGAAGAAGACTCTCCTCGTGGCTCTAAGGATACGATCGAACAAGACGAGAAACGTGGTAAGTTGGGCATCCCCGGAACCTGCGGATTGTGTGCCAGGGTCCCGAAGCGAACGCAGCTTTGCGCATGGACGCTCTTGGCCAATCTCCCCATGTACGAGAATTACCCCCGCTGCCTCCCACATTCTTTTAGATTGACGCCAAATTTTGTGCCACACTCGTCCGAAAGTCACTAACAGTTTTAGCATACCCATGTCTACCCCGCGGTTACATAGGACACTTTACGCGTTTTCGAAACCTTTTGACTACTTTAGCAACAGATTGGGTTCTTTTTCACAAACTTCCGGAAACTCAGGATTGCGGAGGGAAAGTGATTTTGTAATTCAATAGTAAGGTGTGATAATAGTAGCAATACAGGGTTTACAAAAAAAGCACACAGGTTAGCGGATCAGAAAAGTGTCGCAACTTCGGGATCTATTGAATTTTCTCGAAGCGGCGAGAATAGCGGCGGTCTTAGGAAATATAAGGAACTAACAAGTAAGAACGCGTTTGACTCGCCTTTCTGAGAACTTTTGAATGGTTTAAAAATTAGCCCGATACGACCTTGCTCCGGTCATCTAAAGTGTGCTTTTCGTGATAACACCTACCCTAAGACACCATTTCGAGCTCCGCAGTCCAGACTTCCAAAACGCCGGTGTCATTGAGTTACTATACGGGTGCACTGCGTCAAGGTGGGGGCTAACCCAACTGTCCCGGGGGGAGTGTTGGGCGTGAGAACTGACCGTGTGACAGGGTCGAGACGTTCCGGGAAAGCCCCTTCCGTACGACGCGCCCCTTCAACACGCCTCTTCTCCCGGCAATCCACGCACGATGACTCAGCTTCATCAACCACGCACGGCAGCACCCGGTCTGCAGCCGGGCTGCCACCACCTGCGCCCGTCTCCACAGCTGCCCTCACCGACTCAGGTCCTCCTTCCCCATGCACACACCACACTACCTCTACCACCAGCACTACCACCGTCACTAAAACGCACTACCAAAACCCAAAGGACTCAACGCTCAGCCGGTCTCAATGCACTCACTGCACAAAATTTGAAAAACCTGATTTCGATACTTATTAAAAACTTAAACTATTAAAACAGGCGTTTGGCTGAGCGATGAGGGGTCTATCCTAGCTTATCCACTACCACTTCACTAACACCCCCTTTCCCCGACTCGGTTTCCACCAGCTTGCCCCACCAAACAATGCTTTTATGCCAGGCTTCTCGGTCTTTGCTGAACTGTCCTTTTCCTTGTTGTATCGTGAAATTGGGCCTGAACAACCCATGCCTACTGTACCACCATCCAAACCCTAACCCCGGTCTAGACACTTCAGGTCGACGACTCGCCACTGGTCGGCAGCGACTGCTGAAGCGGGGATCACCTCTTGGAGCTACCCCGAACCTTGAATCGAGCCATAAAAGGAGGCAGCAAGCTTCGTTCAAGTGAGTGGAAGCTTTTTAAGATCTTTAAATCGTTCTAGATTACGGAAGCCTTCCAAACCGCCAGTTGATGAAATCGAAAAGGACCCGGAGTCGCAGAGTAAGTCTATTTTCGTATTTTGTTTTGCTTTTGGGCAGTTTCTAACAATGGCTCTGTCCGTGTGTACTTTCGCTGGGTTAACCGTGGTGGGGGAAACGAGACTTCTCGGCCTTTATCCCTATCGGTTTCTTGCAGAATCTCTGGGCTATTTTGATTTAAGCATAAATTGCCCGCCACGGTGCCCGCTTCCTGCTATCTATGCTTATCTGGCCTCTTTTTTGGGTTCCATTCACTTCTCTATAAATTTCTGGCTTTTCTTCATTTGTGCGTAGCTACGACGACGGCGAAGACGGCACTGGTTGGAGTGAGGGCTTGTTCACTGGTGGGACTGGCTGGACTGAGAACAGCTCTGCACCATACAAATCTACCATTGGAATTCCCGTCAGCGGCCGCCGCTGCGACAACGACTTATCCGGAACCCCCGATGTCACCAGGAGGTGTGAAGGCATCAACAATTCCCCGTCATCCCCTAAACACCTCGAATGCTCAACCCAGAAGCCCTGGATTGCCGCCAAAAGTCACTAAATGTTCTTATGGTGCTTGTGCATGTTCGTAGTGACTTTCGGATTCTATTTTCGAATGGCCTTTATCTTTCGCTTTTTTGCAACAAAAGCTGTTCGAAAACACCTCGCTTCCTAATCCCTTCTGTGCGTCCTTCGTCTTTGCATGCTGATATTCTGTTGATTTCCCTCGCTTTGCATTGAAATCTTTACAGGCCCAAATCGGGTCACGTGAAGTCAGCTTTCCCTAGAACAAGAGAGTGTGGAGCTTGAAAATAGAGGAATTTCCAGTTCTGCCAGCAATCTCTATGAGCACCAAGGAGACCTTGAAGCCAACCGCTGAAGAAGGAAGCATCAGTCCGACATGTGATACCGGGCATAGCGGCTCACAGCCGGGATCTGGTGTCTATCAGGTACGCAACAAACCTATTATCCAATCGCAAAATTTAGCGGCGCGATAAGTCTGCGTCACACGACGACGAAGAAGAGCATATGGTCAATCATCTACCCTGGCTGAAGGTGATCATGAAGTTCGTCAACAGCTTCGACATGGAATGCACGCACGAGAGCGCGTGTACCGCCAGATGCTTCAATCGGGTGTCGAGACAATGCAATCGACTTCTAGAGGCGGTCTCATATGTCTATGGAGATAAAAAGTAATCAACACTTCAAACCTTAACATATTAATAGGCCCAATTCTGAACGGGTCGACCGCCGACGGTTGATGTTCGACAAATGGAACTTGGAGCAACAGCACATCCGAAGGGTACGTCAAAACTTGGTGTTTCGTAGTATTTTTTGATTCACCTTGCTTTCTTTAGTGCGAGTCCAATGCGAGCTCGATCCCGAGCCCGGTCCGGAAAACCAGTAGTCCTTCAAAGTCCTTCAAGTCATTGCGGCTTCGCCCGAGCCCCAAGCTGGTCCTGTGCACCCCCGTAGAGACCTCCCTCTAATTAATCGACTAATTCACTTAATGCATATTCGGTTTCCAAATATCAGTCACCGGACGCTGAGGAATATGCCAATTAATTACCCAAACCTCAACGACTAATCGAACCACTGACCCTCTCCTGCAAACAAATACACTATGCGCAGCACGTCCTGAAGAAATAATATTTAGTATCGATTCAACTATCAGTTTTAGTCACTTCACTCACGACAATCGGCTGCTATTCCGAGAAGGGAAAGCGCAATGACCGGTGTTCACTCGGAACGCTCGAGCATGGCCATCAAAGCTCTCCTTATGGAAAAGATGATGCAGGAGAAGGCGGAAAAGGACAAAGAAAAGGAGAAGGAGGATTCGATGTCCAAAAAGATCAGTATGGTAAGTTAGAGTTCCGGAAAATCAGCGAAACTAATTCGAAAGCATAATGTGCTTTAGCAAGAAGTGGATCGACTTTCTGATGATGGTACCGAACAACCAGAGTTTGAGAAAAATCTGCCGATGTTGGGTTACATCAGAAATAGCGTAAGTAGCTTTCGTCCCGAATCAAAGGCTCCCAGGTTCTCGGTCTTGTCCACGCACCGCTATCAGCAGCCTTGAAGAGTTCCCTCCTCCTCTCCACCGACCATTTTCGGGGTTTGATCCCTGTGGCTTGGGGACTGCTTCTGAATGAGGACCCACATGTGGTCGTGGTTGCAGGTAAACCAGTAATTAACGAGAAGATAGTTATTTAGCCTCAATGTTCATTGTGGCATCGGTTCGCCGTCCTGATGATGCCGTCGCTATCATCAAGGCAGCAATCGACTCCGAGAATCCAACTGAACGAACGGGCGCGGTGCAGAGGTTCTACGCCTTGTGGAGAAATCGTTTTCACGTATGGCTGAAGATGGAAGAGGGTGCCCAGACCGTTTTCAAGGTTGGTCTCAATCTCTTTAAACAATTCTTCTCATAGGTCCCGCCACCTGGAATCGACTTTACTTTGCCTTCACCACCTATTGGGCAATCGCAACTGCCTGTCGTCGATCCGCCATGGATGCCCCATCTTAAGACAAAAGTTGAGGAGCTGAGCTTGAAGGAAGAGGAGCATGCAACGGTTGGTCATTCGAAGAAATAAGAGACGGTTCGTTCAGTCCCAAACGATCATGACAATGACGCGAACAAGGAGAAAGCAAAAGCAAGAAATGGTCAAGCGAGCGGTCCGAGAAGCTGAAGAACGACAGTGCGAACAGCGTCAAGCGTTTCAGGTAATATTTGAGTGACTTTTACACTCACTGGCTATTAGCTACGGGGGAGTGCGCTCGTCCAGCAAGCAGCTTATGAGCCGGCACTCTTTCATCATCAACAAGAGACGACTGAAGGTATGGATATCAGGCTCGCTTAAGATTAAGTTGATTTTTAGAAGGTGAAGCTGGCCATGGGCATCCACCACGCCATGTCCTCCCTGTTGCTCAACCGCTATTCCCATCGGCCTTACTCTCCGTCGTCCCACAAATGATTGAGCTGCTGGATGACCCTCAAGTCGACAAAAATGGAGTTTCCGGTAACAACCCAGAACCGGCAAAACTCTTTTCTAGTCGGCGATGTCGCCAAAAAGGTCATCTGGGCGTGCATCGTCGAAGAACCATCCCTTTTCCTGCGCCACTTCCTCGAGCGTCTAACAAATCGCGATCGCCAGGTATGCAATCCGGCCAAACCCCTACGCTTCTTCTGCTCCTATCCGTAACACAACTTCTGCATTCACCTTTCATTCGACACTAGGTTACGTCCCGTCTTTCGTTCAAATCCTACCGTATGATTTCGCTGTCACCAGCACAGCCAAGCGTTGGGGGTGTTGATTATCGGCACCTATGTGTTCCCCCTCTGTTTATCGCCTAGCAAATGAAATCAACACCTCTAACACAACTTCTCTATTATCATTCATAGAAGCCGAGCTCGCCCATTCAGTTGCTACTAGGCACTGTCACCCCCCAATAATCGTTTTAGAGTCCCTTGGCCACCGATTTTCGGCCGACAGCAAACTGGGTAAGTGCCCGTGGGCCGAATGCACCCAAAACCCTTTCCGTTTCCGCATGTCCTGACAATTCAGTGTCTAACAAAACGCGTCCGGTTACGTCTTCCCGGGTCTCTAACTAGATTGAGGAATTGTGTGTGGGCTTCGAAACTGCAATGAAAAGAGTATATTTCAAAAACACTTTTAGGAATACCTCATCTCTCTTCTGCGGAAGCTGATTTTGCGCTTCAAGCCTTTCCCAAGTCAAGCAGCTTATTCGTTGCTCAACTACCTGGTAGCACTGCAATTACCAATCAACGCTTCTTTTCAGTTCGGATTCGTGATGCACTATGTGCGCTCGGCTTGCGACGGCTCAGATAAAGCTCTCGGTTAGTGAAATTCACGCAAAACAATATTTTTTTTAAGGAATGGCCCTGTCCCTCACTTGGCTGCTAGCTCCTCACGTCAACGGACTCTACTTCAAGGACTTGAAGCAGACGTTGAAGAAGGAACAGTGCGACGTAAGCTGACTAACCAAGCTAACATAATCAGTACATGAGGATTTAGCAAGCATTAATGGTCACTGCAAATGTCCCATCTGCCAAGAAAATTGTCGTTCACGGCCCTGACTCCGTGGAGGGCGGAATCCCGTCGCAGTTTCCGGTCCACGAAGATACCCAATTCTGCCAGATCCTCACCGACAGCCTCGAGTACCTTTGAATCTTACATCATGTAAATTTTGCAGGTTCTTCAACATCGAAGACGAGCTCGATCATTACTACCTTGCTGACGCGAAGACCGGTGTCCTGCATGTGCCCAGCACCTACGTGCGGGATTTCTACTTCTTCCATCGTTCCTTCTACCCCCAACTGACATTGCTGCGCATCGACCCTGATGAGGCAGCGCGCAGGATGAAGACCTCGGCTTTTGCTATGCGCTTCATCGACGTAGGGAAGGTGCTGCTCACCCACAACATCCTCAGCCACAGCCCTGCCAATGTGGTGAGTATCGACATACAAGCGACCATACACCAACTCACTTCAGATTGCACAACGAATCTTCTTCTTGCATGACGAGCTGACGCACCTACCATCATTCCCTAGAAAAGCCTTAGAAGCTTGCTTTGGAATGTACCACGACGAAGGGGGATCCCAGTTGAAGGAAGTTGACGCCATGCACAAATTCGTCTGGGCCAAAGTAAGTGAAACCTCCAAAGCTCAACACGCAATTACAGTTGATGAGCGACATGTTCGAAAAGATGGAGAACGCCTTTATGTTTGCCGATCTTCACCTCTTTATAAACGTCGTGAATGGGATCATGATTATGCATTGCGAGGATGTACTGATTCTCAGGCGATGTGCAGCTACGTACATAGCAATGAGCATTCATTTCCATACCTTGTTTGCATCACAGGTTGGGCAAAGCAACTTTCTGAATTCCTAAATTCAGGGCTTCTTCCTCATTATGCCGACCTTGCTTCGTTGCTATTCGCAACGTCAGACAAATCGGGTCTTCTGCAATGTCGTCGAGTTCTTGTGCCGTCAATTCTATACTTTACATCGCAAGCCATTTATCCTACAGGTATTAATAAGACTTCACTTCCGCAGTCGATTTGCTTTCTAGATGTGTGGCGCGGTCGCTACAATTCTAGACCACAATAATGATGACTTTCAAGTGAACCCGATGCGAGTGAAGGCCAAGGTATTTAGCATATTGAACTCAAAAGCTATAACCACTTCAGTACTGGTTTGCACTGCTCAAAGCAATGGAGGAAATGAGCAACGAGGCGGATCCCTTGGATATCCTGGGACTTGTTCCGCATCCAAAACCTTTGAAAGCATTGGATCTCTGCTATCGGGATGACCCAAATTCGTTCTGCGTCCTAACTGATGGCCTCGCCGCTTGTATCTGTGTATGTGCCTTCTCGCCGGAAGGGAAAAGAAGCCATCATATGCTGGTAGTGTCATAAAAACAAATGCCAACTCAAAAATTTTAGCTCGTAATGCAAGCCCTTCTTCCCCACATCATCAGAAGAGCTGAGGAGGAATCGATCGAAGAGAAGAATGCAGCACCGGCAGTCAAACGCGAAATACAAATGCACGCAACGCTGGCCGTCGAAATGAAGACGCTGATCAATAGTTGTGAAGCGCTGGCCAGGTATTTGACCGTCGTCTTTCCATAAGGCTTTTCAGGGGTCCTCAACGAACCTTCGACTTGGTCAACACAGTATCAGAAAGAGGAAAATCTTTTATTGCGGATTCTCCACAATTCTTCGACCCACCCACTACCAACGACGACGAGACGATGCCAAAGCCGTACAACTTGTAAGTTTCAAATATCGCGAAAAACGTTTTTAATAGGGTCGGAAATTTTTACCAACACTTCGGGTAGGTAATTAGTTGCATACGAGTCGTACTCCTCTTCTCTATCTATGTGTGCTTGCGCTCTTTCAGGAAGGAGAAAAAGTCAACGGCAATTGGGTGGGAAGCGGCTGACGTTGAGGAGCAGCAAAAAGAGACGTATAGAAGGCCGAGAGATACCTTGTTGATTTTGGGTAATGCAGTAGAAGCCAGCACTTAAAGACGTTTTAGCCGCGACTTACATCGAGCTAGCGACGCCTCGCCTGAAGGAACTGACAAAATTGGCAGCAACCATCGAACACGTCAAGATCCCTGATGTATTAGATCACAAATGCCATGTGGTATGACTATAGATTCGAAGCACAATCCAGTTCTAGAAACTCAGCGAGGTTGCTTTGGCGCTTTTGAAGATTGCTCCATATGATCTAAGTACGATGTCTTGCCTGGGATTGCAAAAGTAAGCAGCAGAGCAAAATCCTAAAATATGTTCATTCAGATACTTCCTTCATGTCCTTCCGGTTACGGATTGGTCGATTGAAGCCAACCGTTCGGCACTGAACATTGTTCTTCGACGCTTAGACAAAACAATTGCAAAGATTGCCAAGAAACAGGTACGGCGTCAGGAACATCAAAAAATAGGCATCAAATTACAGAGCATTCGGCGACGAGTCTCATGGACCGCTTTGGCAAACTGGTTGAACGGGCTATGCGATACCTTGTCAGCTTTCCCATACATTGCCCATCTCCACGCGCTCAAGGTATCATCCGCAAGGTTCTTGAGGTTACGGATTTAGACAACGACCCAAATGTGCGTACGGATCATGGTCGGCGATCCTTGTTTCGAGGAAACGTCAGCTCCAGCCCATCCCCCATCGACGATCCTATACCCCTCGACGCCGCCAAGGGATTTCTGCCAGGCCACCCTTCGCCTGACAACTATCCTGATGCAAGCATTGGGCCAGGTTAGGGGATCAAATTCAGCAAAAAAATAACTCGTATAATTTAGTTTGCCTTCTCACTAGAGCAAATTTGCTCTGTGGAAAGTATGGGTGTCAGTGCAGAGCGCGTGGAAGCAGTGCTCGTTCATGTCCTCATCCCACTGTTTTTGCGAGCGGCTATCCCGTCCAAAGGTAAAGTAAACCCCAGATTCTTCAGTCTCGTTTTAGAAGCATCTGTGATCAAAGAAAAAGACCTTGTCTACTGTCTGAACCTGATGCAAACGGCCATATCACCACCCATTGGAAAGCAATCGGTAGATAGCGCTTTTGAATAAGGTGTCGTTTAGCAAGTGGCACCGCTGGTATCGACTTCGACACTTGCTACGACATTTATACGTGGACAGGGACATGGTAAAGCTTAGCTTACTGACAACATTTTTCATTAGATATGAGTGGGCGCCAAGGATCCGTTTCTGTCACAGATCGGGGCCATTCTGCCACAGTATCTACGAACCGCATCGTTCGAGAGTCCGTCTGCCAATCGGTCTTCCTCGGTAAGCACAAAAATATAAAAGAATCAATGAGACGCCCTTTAGCTCTGAAAGTAATGATGCTTTGCTTTGGTCGACTGCTTGGACCTCTATGGCCAAAAGTGAACAAGCTCGTCAAAGACCTTCTCAACAAGAAGGCTGGCGGTCAAGCAGCAGTCGCCTTCGTTGACTTTGTGATCCACTCGAATCTACCGATCTCCCTACTGATCTTGCCAACAATTCATGCAAAGGTTTGCATTCTGTTTCAGACAATTGACAGAGTGCCTAGATCAAGAACAAGTCACCCGAAGGAGCGCCGGTCAGCGAAGCCCCTGTCACTTGGGTTGCGGAGGTTCGTTCCGGAGATTTTGAGAAACTGAGCCTTTTAGCTTGGTGAAAAGCTTCTGCACACACCTCGGGCAGCACTCCCAATGTCGGTATTGATACACCGATGTATGCACGAATTGTCGGCGTTGAAAGATGATTTCTCGACAAAACCTCTAGGTAAGAAATCCCGAGCTTCATTGATCCAAAATATACAGAAGTCAACCGGTCTTATACACCGACAATGGCCGATCCGCATAGCGACTCTTCGACAGCATCACTAGCTGCCCATAAGACACCTATGAAAGCTCTTGGTGATCGGAGATCGAGCAGTGGTCTGGCTAAGGGACGTCTTGTCCCAAATAAGGATCCGGAGTTGGGTGGCCCGTCAACCATTCCGGAAGATGTAGAAGATGAAGGAAATGATCATTCACACCCACCACCAGTACCGAAGGTGACGAAGAGTCCATCAGTTCCCTTCAATAAGGTAAAGTCGACAACAGAAGCATATAGAGAAGCATATATATTTAGTATGGTGTGTCCCCACGCGCCCGATCTATGAGTGGATTTGGTGTCTGGCGGAGTGTTCGACGCAGATCGAGAAATGTCTCGACGGAGAGTGAAGCTGAAAGCGAGAGAGGGGTCGAAATGACGGCATTTGGATGGCCTGGAGCACAGGCTGCCCCTCAATCATCGCTGAAATGTAGGGCTGGAAATCATTATCCAATCTCTTTTTTAGCCGATAGTGTGACGACGGCCCGGAGATCCACTGAGGGTTTGGTACTCCCCTTGGAAACGCAGCATCGACAAAGATGTAAGAATTTCTCTACTTGGGGTCTACCAGAAAAACTTACAGTTGTCTCCTTCTCAACCCCAAAAACGGGCCGCAAAGAGGAGGACACCTTCCAAATCATCGAACATCAACACGTTGTTTAGTTTTTTTTTGTTGCTTCTAGTCTAGAATACGCACTTATCTTCTCTGATGAAACCGGTCTTTTGATTACTACTCAAATTGCGCCATTGTTGATTCTCGGTGAATAATCGGGAAGCGCCTAAAATTGTTATCTGTATAATAGTTGCAAACCTAATTTTTCAATCTATGTTAGGTTCTTTGAAGTTAATTCGATATTGTGTGTGTTTTTTTGCTAAAAACTTGTGCTCCACATACTACCCGTGACTTTCATCACCTATTGGTCATAAATATTTATCATAAGTTATAATTATGTGGTCATAACTCAACAATGAAAAAGGTTTCACTAACGATTTTGCAAGTCAAGGAAACCGTATCAGGGTGGATGGGGTTGGGAATTGGCAGAAAAGGGGCGGTCATTTAATAGTAATTTCTTTTTGTAAAATAACTTATAGTTCTCCCTTGTTGGATTTTAGTTGAGCTTCTTGTAGAGCTGTAATAGCTGCGGCCAGAGTTGTTGCGCTGGATCTAATAATACAACAGCGTCGAGTTCAAGAAGTAAAACCCACCTATCAGAAAGGAGAAGCCACAATTGAATAAAGAAAAGTAGTCCAATAGCCCACATCAAGGCACGTTGGCCAGTGGCAAGACGTTCGACTTCATCGCGCAAGCTCAAATTCTATAAGAAAGACCGTTAAGAGCGCGTTGTCAAAAACAGGTCTATGAGGCTTGTTGCTTGTTTTCTTTCTTTGTTTATAACTTTCTCTTTTAAAGAACCCTATCCGGAAATCCTATGCAAATAAGGTCACCTGATCCTGCAGCACCCGTTTCTCGATCGTCGTATGCCCATTAACTGCGGCTCCATTCTGCTCCTCGGCTGGCAAATTCACACGGCACTTCAACTTTTGCTCGACCCTCCTTTCAGCCGGCGCGCTCTAAATTAATTTATCGAATTATAAAAACGACCCACCTTCCACAAATCGCTAAACTGCTCGACGCTAGTGCTCTCGGTTTCTAGGACAAGGAGCAGGAACTTTTCACGGCCGGCTGATAGGCGGTACTCTGCAATTCATGAACTAAACGAAATTAAATCAAGCCTAAAACTAATAAAGAAACGGACGTTTACAAGACGCTAGACGTGTAAAATTCAATAGCCCTTCAAAATCTTTGGGGGCGGGGGTCGATCGATAGCATTGATAAGATCGCGTTGCGCGCACTAATGACAACCCCTCCTCCCCCGGCCCCCCAAGCGGAAGTATGCACTATTTATTCCCAAATCGTTACCATTCTGCAGATATACTCGAATAGACTCCGTAACGCCAGGTCCAATTAGTCCGGTCGAAGGCCGCACCCGAAATTTTTCAGGGGAGGTAGTTTTAATCTAAATAAATTCTGAAGAAAATTATGAAGCTTCACCTTAAACATTACGCTGCTATTTCCGGTGTTCCGGATGGCAACGAGGTCCACAAAATCTGTATCACCATCAAGACGCTGAAGAAACAACTCTTCCCGAGGGCTAATAAAAATGAAAAATTGGATAATGATAGGTACCTGATGGCCAAGAAGGCATTTCGAATCCAGTCAGACTCTGGGGCATGGACTCGCTTTTCGGCAATCGGGCGAAGGTTTTGGGGCATGCCAGAGCGAGATGAGGAGCGTTTCGTAGGCCCACCGCGGCTACTGGATCTGCGGCTGACGGTTAGAGGTGTTTTTCGGCCAGCATCTTCTTCGTCGTCGTCAAATTTGACGGACTAAAAAGATAAAAAATTAAGGCGTCTGAAAGCCTTTTGCTATCTTTAAAATATATATAACCGCTGCTGCTGGACCTTGAAAAATTATTTTATTGCACTCACAAGATTTTGACAGCTATCGAAGCGCTGTAGTAATTCAGACATACTGGTTGCGGGGCGATTAGCGGGTATGGAAGTGAGGGCAGGGTGTGAGAGATTGAAGGGCAGGATCCGAGCAGTCAGTGTGCGGCATTACACCCGGAGAAGATCCGAGGGGACCCGAACATCCTCGCGAACAGGGCCATCCATCCCCCTTAGGGCCCAGCCTAGACTTCCCCCTTTCTCCCTTTCCAGCCAAAAACCTCTCTTCAGGGGTCGAATAGGCCAAGTGACCACCGAGCGTCATGAGGTTGGGATCGACCGGCTTACGTTTGGTTTTCAAATAAATCATGACCGGGGCTTGGGAAATCTAATGACCAAAAACTCCCTCGGGAAAATCTAGCTCCCAGTTTGGACTATACAGTTCCAAAAGTGCTTTGGCCTGTAAATTACGATATGGTCTTTGCTCGAAGGAAATTTTGGTTTATTGATTTCACTAAAATCTTATCTCACTATCCTTTTTTTACGAATATCGGCACTGCTAATGCTGTGAGAGTAAAGCGCGCCTGTTTTCTTTTCTTTTTAAGAACTTTCGAATCTTGGAAAAACCTTACCCGTGCATCCTTCCACGGGACCGCTGGAAGGCCACACCCTTTTTTTGGAACCCCCGTATAAAGTTAAAACAAACCCTTTTCACCGGAAATGAATCGAGATCAGGCCTCGGCTCATCCTCGTCATCCAAAATTTCCAACATCGCATTCCTATCCGGCGTTAACCTTTGCGGCACGCAACTGGCTAATTCCTCCATCGAAAATCCCCACTCATCCTAAGCAGGCAGTCCCGAGTTAGAGATGCAAACTGACGTGCCCGCCCATGTGAACCGGTAAGCTGTTGGCGTGGATGTATTGTCTGACGGCTTCCCGTCCGACCTGATGGATTTGGGGATGACCGGCTCCAAGCCAGGATCTGATGACCTTGAAGGATTTTAGGTGTTGTTGAGGAGACCACGAAACGTTCCCCCCACCTTCCAGCTGGCGTTTAATATTGACGGCGAATCAAAGATTATGATGTCTTGCACGCATAGAGGGTAGTAGAATTTTAGGGCGTGTAGAATGAATTTGAACAGGTCAAAGTCCTAAAGAATAAAAGCCAGAAATTTTGTTATAGATCTTACATACCATATTCTTCAAAGAGCATCCAGACATATCTATTAACAGGCAAAGAGCAGCTCCGTGACTAGCAAAATAATGTCTTTCCAACCAATAGACAAACAATTGTTCGGAGGTTTTATCTCCAGGAAAGTGCTCCCTCATTTGAAGCCAAACTGTGAAACTTGAAATGAAAAATTTGATGAAAACATACGTATCGGGTTCCCCTCAACGTCACTTCCATGAATATACATCAAACTACGATCAAGTGCTGGTTTTAGCGAAAGTATACTCAAATCTGAAATTTGATTTGGAGTAGAAGATCTAGGATTCCTACGTTCGACATCAAAATGCTGCCTCCATTTTAGCCACTCCAAGACGACGGCAAGAACCACGTCCAAATCGCCATCAAATGCTTGGAAGAATGCCAATAGTAAGGAGTCATCATTATCCACCAGCCGAGCATCAGATCCGGAACATTTTCTGAGATATCCACCCTGAACTGTATATACAAGACAAGGAAAAGACAAACCTCCCGCAATCGTTTCCGAAGCTCAGCAACTAGCATATGATGACGAGTGGAGTCTGTAGATACTGTAGAAAGGCATCGATGGAATTGCCGAGTCGAGGACATTCTCAGGGAATTGTGTCGTTGGAACAGTTCCTCGGAGCCCTGTGGCAAAAAGGGGTGACGCCGAGGAAACCCCCTTGAAGAGCTTGGACGATCAATCTTGATGAACTAGAAATTCAAAGGTGTTTTTTAGAGACAAAGATTTGGGCTGTAAAGAAAACATTTGTCAACCGGGTCAACGAACTAAATATAATAACGCGGAACCGGGGCCCTGTGTGATCCAGTGCCGACATTTGTGTAAAGCCCCGGCCACTGTGGGGAAAAGAGGCTGCAGTGCATGTGGTTGCCACCTTGCATAACGATCCGTTTTTACGCAGATTGGCCTCGGGGGCAGGAGGGGCATCGACAAATGGCCGTCACGCGTACTGAAGAAATGAGGTTACTGGGTATATAGAACCTGCTGGGTCTATATTTTGATGTTTTTCTCAAAACCCAGATATTGGCGTCATTTCAAAGCGGGGGAGATTGTGATTTAACTTGGCTCGTATATATCGGTCATTTAAAATTTGCGAGAAATGGCGTGTAACTAGCTTAAATAGAGTTACGCAAATTGCCAGAGAAAAATTTTCGTTACAATTCTTAAATTGTGTCCTGAGTTAGCTAATTTATTTCCTGATAATTCAGATTATAACATAATTAGGTTATATTTAATCACATGCTTCCATCCCGGATTTTATCGTTCCAAAAATAGCTAAAGAGATGCTGAGAAAAACGTGGATAGCGCAAGACATCATCGAATATAGAGAGAAAAGCCACGGGGCTCCGCTGGGAGTCCGGGAGGGGCTGTGGCCAAGAGACATGTGGTTGAGGGGCCCCCTTTTTCTTTTAGCTGCCCTTTCAGCTTTTCGTTAGGGCCGGATAGGCCCGAAGGGCCATGCGCAAACAGCGAATCAGCCCCATCCGCCACCCGCCAGCCTACCCCTATAAAGATGACGCTTTTGCCGAAATTCAGTCTTGTCCTTGGTTTCAGCACTCAAAACTCTGCCAATTTTCGGAAGAATTATTTATTAACATTGTTGATGTCGTCCTGAATTGAGCAAGCGAAAAAAAAGAGGTCCTTGTCGGTGTTTGGAAGGTCGAGTGAGTGGAACTCAACTGGCAGAATATTCAGTGGCCAAATAGAGCTCGGGGTCCGGGAACTTTTGCCCCATTTCATTGTAGTCGCGGGCGTATTTGTCGACGGCCTTGCTGAAGACCTAAAATGAAATGTTGTCATTTTTGCAATTATTGACTCACCACGTCGGGATTATAGTCTTGTATGTACTCAGCGTATTTAGGGTCGGTGGCTGCCTCCCGGGTTATCATAAACTGGAATTAAATAGGTAGTGGATGAAAATCGTATTTTGAGATTACCTTATCTTTATATAATTCAGCTGGTGTACTGTCATAAGTCTCACGAAGCATTGCGTTGTAGTTCCAACAAGCTTCATGCATACGATCGCAAAGATTTTCGTAAGGGGTATAGTTCTCTTCCGAATCATTTTTAGGCTGAAGACTTGCCTTTGTTATCTCCTACATCGCTACCTCGCCAAAAGGATTGACCTTTCTCCAGTCCCTATATTCCTCCATTAAGCCATGAATTTCCTTTTGAAGATGGTAGGTGGTAAAAATGTTATTATCCGGGCGCGTCTCGCTAAAAAGTACGTTTTGTTAAAAATTATGTTCTCACTTTCTCCAAGGGTCAAATTGCGCCACCTCCAGATTTCCACGGCGCACTGCCAGGAACAGCGATTTTTCCTAGGCCTGCTATGATTTTGAGAAGAATAGTACTTACATCGAATTCCCTCTCAATAATGTGAACCTCGTCAATATATCGGCTCTGATAAGCAACAAATTCCTGATCGTTTTTCGAGAGTCTTTGCAGTTCCTCAGCAAGTACTAAAAATAAAAAATCCCTTCTGCTCCCAAGGGAAATTTACTTTTGCGAACCGCCTGCATCACTCTGTCCTCCATCCCGGGAAATTTGATTTCAAGCACTTCAATTTCGGCCTCGTCTTTGGTCCAGCTCTAGGCAGGCACTGGATTACAGTTATCCTTCAAAAATTACCACAATGCGGTCAAGGACGAACTGGATAAAGGAACGAACAACCCTAATCCTTCCGCTCCAATCCACTGAAACAATCAATTCCTCGGCCACACATCTTTTTAGGGCTGGTATATGGGATGGGCGGACAAATGTCCGGAGCCTGCTCATAGCTTGTACCTAGGAGAGAATTGGGTTTTTTGCAGGGCTTTTCACCTACCGCATCGATTGATAGGATGTCTCCCATATCAATTGTGTTCGGGATCTCTGTCCTGCTATCAAAGACGGCTAGGCTGGATGGCTGGAAGGCTCCTAAGCAATGCGAGTTAAGGACAAATCATAATTTTACAAAAACGAACCGATCCTTCTCTGAATATGCTCGGTAGACGGACCCTCTTCTTCAAACAAATAGTTCACCCGACAATTCTGTACACGGTTGGGGATCAAGTCACCGAAAGACAGGAAATGGCCCTAAAAGGTTTATCCTAATTAAAAGTAAAAAATAAATAAATAAACGAACATATCGTATATTTGCATTTGTGAGCAACATCTCGAGATCAATAGGAAATTGCTGGATTGGCGCTACTTCCGGAGCTACACCGGTCGGAAATTCTACAGCCCTTCCCGGTGTCCTTAAAAAATCTAGTTATAACAGTTTTGTCGAATTTCATAGAGCAATTTCATTAAAATCCTAAAACCCACATATCATGCTGGTAATATTTCGTCAACGTTCCTTCAGTGGTGGCAATCGTCACAACGCGATCATCCAACGCATAGCCAACCGTCGGCACCCCAGAACGGGACACTTTGATCAGCAAGAATTCTTTTTTCAGATTGAGCACAAAGTCTCGGGCATCATATGATAAGTTTCCAATGCGTAGAAGGTCAAACAGCCCAAAGTCCCAGCATATACGCGCCCATATGATCCTTGGTAGCGAGACAACTGCCTAAAAATACTCTAAAGGCATCTTTTCGGTATTATAACTGCATTTGGATTATATTGAAGATTGATTAGTTCCTGGAGTTCCAGCTGCTGAATGTTTTCATTCGCGTCATTCTCGTCTTTCTGTTCAACATCTTCAGTTTCCTCCATGCCAAGCCGGTTGCCTAAACTATGCTGACTATGAAGTTAACCATGAAGAGCCAAAATCAAGGTGTGAAAAGAGGAATGAAAAACCCGACCCTGAACCCTGAACATCAACAAAAACGACCGGCGAATTAGGGCAGGGCAGGAGCAGGCATGGGCGACTTGGTCGGAATAAAGAAAACATATATCCGCTTTATGGCAAATATCAAGACGCTGTGGTAGGGCGCAGAGGGCAGATTCTTGGAAGATCGGGTAGAAGATGAGGTACCTCCCCGGGGTAGGGCGACACCGCCTCCGGGAGGATCATCTCTGGTAACGGTTTCATTTTTCGTTAAGCCGCATTGTCTGGAGTATGAAGATTATCCCTCGATCGCAACAATCTTAGAGATGCACGGGGAGAGCAAGGCGTTTTTTTGCGGTGGTCGGGGGATGGGGTGAAGGTGCGATGGAACATGGTATCAAATTAGTTGGAAAACGAGTTGGCGGGCTTGTTGCGCGCTAAAGTTTTGATCGGTTATGCCATAAAATGAAATTATATACAACTGGGGAATGCGAACTCACGTTTTTTTAAAGGGACGGGTATATGGTTAAAGAGTTTTTTGCCATGGTTGCCCTACGGATTTATTGATTAGTAGCTCGCAACCCGGATACAACGTTACAACATCCAAAGTTTGGAAATTGCGAATTTTCGGCTGCGTGTCGTGGTTGCAAATAAAGCTAAATCCATATAAATTCATTACCTTTAATATGCCATCCATTATATTCAATGTTATCGATGTTATGAAAATGTTCTTTGAAGGAAGACCGGAAAATATTGCAAAGATCAGATTTATCGAACACTGAGTTAATAAATGCATATGTTTGTCAGTAAAAATCACTTCAAAACTAACAGCCATCATCTATCTGTACATAAAAAAAGAGGCGGCCTATCCAGAAAGCATGACGAGTATTTGTTTCACCACGAGCTATCACAGAGTCTGGGGCGAGGGCAACATTCGAAAAATTAATTCAGAACCGGTTGAGCAACGTCGAGAATTTAAAAAATGCAAAGTGCGACGGGGGTTTAGGCGTTGAAAAGACGATAGGCAGCGATCAACAATAATGTGGGGATTGTGGGGGGCACAAATGGGGAGCCGTTCAGCCGGTCCATCATGTCTTCTTCATTGCAGCGGGGCCCGATGCAGGTGCACAGGTAGACCTCAAATTAAAAATTATCGAACAAAAAAGGCCGGGTGGCCCTCCTCCCTGGGGCCCATAAGCTGGCCCCCTATCCCCTGCCCCGGCTCAATTTGGTCCAAAGATTGTGGGGTGGTACCATGGATGGGGGCTGCTGTATCTGAGAGTGCGGATCGTTTAAATCGGACCTCGATCCAATCGGGTAGCATTTGAAAAAGGGCCGTTTGATTGCTTAGGCTCTGGCTTAGTCTTAGGCTTAGTCTTAGGCTTGTAGGACGTCATTTCCGCCAGGATTTTAGGATTCAGCTAGGCCACCTTTGCGTTTTAAATAAGTTTGAAAACTCTATAACTTATGCAAATTTTGCAATCTCCTTTAATTTTTTGTCGCCAGGGCTATCAAGACAAAACATCCTGAAAACGCAAAAATCTATTTTCAAAGCGCTATCATATCCCCAGAGATGATCCCCCGCATTTGAAAGGTGATGCTACACACATTCTTCAAGTGTCTGTGGCCCTTTGCCGAGGGCCCTTTTCCAAAACCCGTGTGGCCCCCTTGCTCCTGGATGCATGGCAAATCATGGGGGTCCCGGGTCTGAATTCCGACGCAAAAATGCATGTTGCGATCTGGGGAACGGCATTCCCGAATGGGATTCCCGGGTGTGGAATCAATGCGTCTCCGCATTTGAAATGGGTTATAGTTTTCGGTCT
This sequence comes from Mesorhabditis sp. LJ9110, assembly GCA_038088335.1. Lineage (NCBI taxonomy): Eukaryota > Metazoa > Nematoda > Chromadorea > Rhabditida > Rhabditidae > Mesorhabditis > Mesorhabditis sp. LJ9110. The sequence goes on along the minus strand of JBBGBA010000015.1, from coordinate 394,379 downwards.
GAACTAACCGGATCGTTCTCCGAGCTCAACGGGTACATCTTTAAAATTTTGCGGTTGCTCTTCCGGCAGATGTTGGAGTGCCTAAATGAATTTTATACGCAACTACTTGAGGCAAACGATTCAGCACCTCCTGTCAACACTCATTAAACCCGTCTTCACATCGTCGTCAAGCCCAAAAAGCAGGAATCGATCCACACACCCACGCATCACCGCCTGCTTATCGTCGGTGTAAACTGGAAATTACCATTTAGATATTGTTCACGTTTTAACTTCCTTGCCCCATCCCTAGCCGGCCCTTCCGGACTGTCTAGAAGCCGCCGTTATTTCTGGAAAGCATAATCGCATTGGATTTTTCTGCGGGGCCCAAGGCGGCCGTACTGGTGGGCCAAGGTCCAATTGTTGCCCTAATTCGATTATGGCAAGACCGGCTGGGGCAACCACTAGACCACATTTTTCAGAGCGTTTTCAGTTTCGATTATTACTATGAGACGAGTGTAAATATTGACATTTAGACATTGATTTTGGAAGCTACACACACTAAACGCAAAATCATTACCCGGACATTTCCCACGCTCTCCCTTGTTGCTATGATGTATTTCAGGGGGTTGAGTTGTGAGGTACTGGGGTTAGACGATTTGATGGGTGCCGCCGTATATTTATTAGGGGAGCTGGGGCTCCTCTCTGCTGCCCCCGGGTCTCTCTCCCCATTTGAATTTGTAATCGACTCTCTAATGAGTTGCCAACCGAATGTGGGGCGCTATGGCCCTACTCCACCCGTTGAAACCCAGCCGCACGAAAAGTTTTGGGCAGGATGGGGTTTTTGAGGATGGGAGAAGGAGGAGGTATCATATTTTCAGTATACAGGGTTTCTAAAGGTTTCTAAACAGTTTCTGAACTATTAGTGCGAAAGGGTCTTTTGACTGTGCATTACAAGGTTACGAGACGCTCCGCTTGTTACTTGTCGCTTAAGATAAGTCCAAGGTTGTTTTGAATTTAAATACGCCTAGCTTCGGCTTTCGGAGCTTAACTGAACTCGGAGCACTAGTTTGCTCGAATAACCAAAAAGGAGCTATATCGGTCCTAGCTTGCAAACAAGTTTAGGTTTGCTTAAGTGAATCTTAGCTTTTTGTTCGAATCAATCAGCATTTGTTCCAATAAATCGGACCTAAGTTAAATATTAAACACGATCAGAGCATAAAAGCGTATTTTGAAGTGTCTGTTAGTCATAACTCCGCACCGATCTTAATTTTTAATGTTATCGAAGCGCAGTTTGCAATTATTGACCTAATACATACCCCAAACCCCCCACATTATTTTCACCCTGAAGACCGCTACCTCCCCACCTTTTTAGCGGTCCCCAGAGGACCCAATTCATCTCATACCCCCCTGGCACACAGGTCGTCGGGGTTACGGGTGTCGTGCGGCCCGTGGTTTGGATCGCTCGCTGGCGATTCAGCTGGTTTTCGTGTGGATTTGTGGGGCTGGTCGGTCTCGACGGGCGAAGAGGAGGTGATGAATGCCACTTCATTAGATCCCTCCTGGGCCACACGACAAGCCGACTGACTAGGGGTTGTAGAGACCCCCAATACGGCAGCCGAATTACGGGTGGATGGACTGCCCTCCTCCTCCGGATATACATTTCGGTCAATTCGCTATATAGAGCATAGCGAGGAGTACTAAGGGATGAGGAATGTGGATGAACGGCATGTTGGCATCGCCTATTATAGGGAAAAGGGGGAGATCTCGTTGAAAAGGATCCATCATTATATGGTATTGAAATGAGGGGAGGTAAAGTTCAACGTTACAATGTACTATTTGAAGGTGGGGGTTTGAGAGCCTTTCCCGACCTGTGAACTAAAAAGACCACGAAAGCCTAAATTTTGTAAAAAAAATGGACAACTTTGCATTAAAAAATATCGAACTTTCGGTCTAATTTTGCATATAGCTGGAAAAATTGTTTCGAAAGGCAAAAACGTAATCCGATGCCTCAAACCAAAAAAAGACATACTTCGATACCTTAAAGGGCTGCCGACGACATTTGTCGATCCCCCCTCATCAACAAATTGGCAAGTAGCCAACAGGGGAGAGAGCGCGCCCAGAGGAGAGGCGCAGAGACATTTTCTTTTCCGCGCGTAATCGAATGCCTATGCCGTCGGCATCCCTTTAAAGCTTGTCTAAGTCGCCAGATAGCTTTTTGAATTCTGTACTTATACAAAATAGGGAAAGACGGTAATTAGTTTACAAATTCACTCTATTCACGACTCTTCCACTACCTTGATTGACAAACTTAAAGGCCAAAAATCACGTTTTCTACGCTTTCAAACTTTTGGATGTCCTTCTACAACCTTTTACGTTTTCTACCTATACTAGATCATACATGATGTGAATAACCCAACAAAATCCAACACAATTCTCCCCTTTCTTCTACAATATGAGATACTGCGTGGAAATTGGCAGCCGGGGCGACTAATTGACTTTTTCGCGCACATACTCCCCACGACATGCCGACCTGGGCGACGGCTGTGGCGAGAAGGACTTTATCCTAGAAGCACTGTGGCCACCCTGATAATTGAAAAGCCTGCCTACCCCATTCATATGGCAATTCGGTAAATTGCCCCCCAGTACCACCGGAAACTCACAGTCATCTGGCCCGCTCGCCACTCGCTCGACAATCGTGAAGCAGGCGGAATGGCAGAGAACGGTACCTAAAACTTTCAGTACAACCAAAAAACATGCTATTAGTGTTTATTGTTAAAATTTTGGTGAAATTTTTCGAGAAAGTACGGAAAATGCTCTCTCTGCCTTTTTTTACAAGTTATTCCCACTTCCGGATTATGCTAACTGGTAATTGCTAATGCTCCCAAGTGTTGTTTTTCAATGGCAAGTAATCGCAAAATTAATATTTTTACAACAATCCGACGGACTTTTGGCGATAGGTTAGAGCCGATTCTACACTTAATCACACCGATTCCCTACAGAAAAAAGTTTCCCTGAGTCGTTAGATGCGGAAGAACATCAAGGCAACGCTTGAAAAATATCTACACAAAACCACTATTTTTATGCATTACTTTAAATGCAAAGCACTGCCTGAATAAATCTCCTCCAGAAAGTTCGCCACCCCCGCACCACTGCCCCCCCTGGCAATAAAGCACCCAAACATCTGGCTAATTGTTAGGTAGAAACCCCCGGCAGTCTTTCTCCCCTCCCTTCAAGAACCGCTCACCACTTCCCTAATTAGCTGCTGCGCCTAGCTTTTTGCCCTTCAGATATGGAAAAAGGGTGGTGGGGGGGGGGCGAAAAACTGGGTCCTAAATGCGGAAATCCTCAGGGCTGCTTGACCCTAGCATTTCCGGGTGGCTATCCCTCCAAAACCAAACCAATTTGCGCATCAGGCTGCCAGCATCTGTCAGTGAAGTTGTACGGGGGGAAATAGTGGAGCATGAGCACATTCCTGAAATCAAGTCGTTTGGCCGAGCTTTCTGTCGTTAGAATTTTGCGTATTAGTAGCGCAAAGGCACTGTTTTTCGGGGGCTGCTTACAGTGCTGTTCAGGAAAAAGAAAGACGTACCACATTGGTAAATAAGCATGCGAGAAGCAGGAATAACATTGCTCTCGTGGCGGTGCCATATAATCAACGATGGAATGCATACCTAAAAATCAGCTTAATTTCAAATGCGATATACGGTATTGCCAAAATTCAAGAAAGATTCATACTTACGTTCCGGATTTTCGAGCGCATTTTTTAAATAGCCCTCTGTTAATAGAGGATTTGTAAAAAACATTAGAATAGTCAGAAGCTGAGGCCAGCCAAGTAGCGAATATCTTCTCTCCCATCTGCCAATATTTTCGTCGTTTGTGACGACATCTTCTCTCAAATTTTCTAAATCTTTGCACGGGCTCTCATAAGATGAACAAGGCTGCTGGTCGTCCATTAATAGTTTGTATCTTGGCGCATTCCGGTTTCCGCTCCTTTCCTAAACACGTTCAGCTGCCAAAAAAATTGGTAATTCGCGAATGGAAAGAGGGAAAAGCATGGAAATGACAGCTCAGAAGCGCCAACACGCTCCGCGAATCCCGGCTCCCAGCTCTAACACGAATTCCCAAAACAAGCGGAACATTATAAAATCCAAATCCCCGAAAAAAAATGCGGTGTTCCATTTTTTTTTAAAGCGCTAAAGTGGCCGGCGAGGGTAACCATGGAAATAGAGTACAAATTGTCGAAGCCCGGCTTCCTGGGGGAAGTCTCTTTTTCAGCACGGTGAAAAAGGCATAATTAAGACCAACCGAATCAGACAGTGCCTTGGCGGAGGCGGAGTTATTGCTATGGCAGCCTGTTTCGAGCTCGAATTCCAGCTACAACCTTCTGGTGACCCAACGAGGGGTAGGGCCCTCCCCCGCCCTCCAGGGCCCCCAGCTAGGGCCCCCCATGGCGAAAGCAGCCCCGCCTCCGATTCGCTTATTAAGAATTCCGATCTCGGATGGCTCTAGGGAAAACGGCTAGAGATAAAATGGGGGGTTGGGAGGTTGATGACAAGAAGCTAAAGCTTTTTTTCATGGAATTGGAGCTTCATGTCAAGTATCCTGTTCTCAGGATGATAATTCCATTTGATTCCGTATGCGAACGTATGGAGAAAAATCTAGTTAAAAAACCGGAGCTTCATTTTCGAATAAGTTTGGGGTGGAAGGCGACATGTAAGAATTCTATTTCCGGCTCCATACATATACAGGTGGTCATGGGCGGAGAGTCGCTAGCTGGGAAGGCAAAAAAACAAGATAGCGAGGCGAGCAAATTTATTAGGGTCGGGAGAGGGTCGAAGGATGCGTGGAACCCTATTTATCAAATGGAGCACGAAGTGATAACCAGTTATAAACAGACGGAAATCGGAGAAACAGACATGTAGCCTTGAACAAGCCGAAGTCTACGCGTAAGCATGAGCCTTAGCCCGAAAAAGAAAACGGAATTTTTCTTTTGCCATTCAATGAGGCCGACTCCAAGAGGAGCATCAAAATTCTGATGTCCTCCTCGACTACCAAAGGTAAAGGGCAAGAAGCAATTGCTGTGGTGGTGGCAGGGGGATTGGAAGGTGTTGGCAGGTAGCGGGCGGAAAGTGGCTCCAGCCGAGCGCCTTTTGTGTCGCCCGAATGCCCCAAAGGATTTCTCAGCAATTAAGGGCCCACCCGTCTTGCCCTCTACGGGCCACCAAGAGGGACCAAGGGGAACGAATGTTGCCCTCGAATCGGCAACATTTTCCGAATTTCGCGCCGCCTTTTCGGGCGATTAAGGTGGGGTTCGCGTCATTTTGAGGCTTGGTTAAATTGGGGGGAACGCTGAAGCTTGGACTACCAAAAAAGTTTAATTTATAAGCTAGAAGAGAAAAATATAGGGAAAGGTTAGCCTTTCTACATCGTTCATACTTCCCATTCCTCGTCAACAAACAGCGCAATAGCAAAAGTCATTGGCGAAAAAGGAGCCCGACCCTCGTCGGCCAGCTCGGGATATGCAGCGAGGTGTTGTCTTACTTCAATTTAAATTCGTCGCCAGCCAGAAGTCAAACATTCGAGCGGCCAACGATGGCCCCCCAAGCACCAGCAAACTGAGGGAAAAACCCCGAGCTGCCCCAGGTGTGGGCGAGCCATCACCTTGGCATGAGCTCATCAAATGCTGACACTTGCTAGCACCTTTCTGTTCGTTTTTTGACTGCTTGGCTTGCTATATTTTTGTAGTGTATTTTTATTACTTCAGAAAACCACCGCAATATACAGGAAAAGTTGTTGGGTAGACGAATGACTAGAGGCACTCAGGGTATCATTATTACTAGCAAAAATCGAGAGACCAGTCTGTGACCAGATGTCTAATGTCGCTTGAGCAAAAAAAAGTGTTAGAAATTGTGGGTGTAGGCCATTGCCATGTCAGCAAGCTGGTCTTCGAGAAGTCGGATTCGGCGTTCATGCTGGCGGAGGATCATCTAAATTGTTTTTATTTATATTTTTGAGGTGAGCTATACCTTCATCTTTTGCAGATCACCAACCAGCTCTTCCATAGAACCGGGACCGCTCTGAAACATACAGTTTTAATCGGAACCGAAAAGCCATCGAATTAGCGCTAAAACAGAAATGGACTAAGGACATGTGTAAAACATTGATTCTAACGAGACAACCACGCTGCTTACATCGCTGAGCATTACTGGAGCATCAGATGAAGCCGACTAGAAAGCGACAGTTTAGCAAGGAGTAATTTTGCGGAAAGGATAGAAAAAGGCCTTGAAATATCTCATTTAATGGTTTTGAGGGCTTTTCTGAACAACCAACCATATCCACTCCTACGCGGCTGACTCTGGAAGAAGCTTGAGAGGTCGGGCGTTCCGAGGCCTTGGATACTGTTGATGCTCTCGAGGCCGCCTGAGCACGATCGTCATCATCGGGAAGACGACCCTAGAATAAGAACACCTCGCTCAAAGGCTTTTGCAAATACGTTCTACCTGATCCCTGCGGATTCTCTCGAGTTCCGCAGCTGCTCGTCGCTGGCCAGCGGAAGGTGGGGCTCCGTCATCATGATCGGCGCGAGAGCGGAGCTTCACCTACAATTATTAGGATTATATAAATTAAATCAGTTATTCAAAAATGTGTAATTATTTGAAAAGCGAGGGGTCATTGTAACCGGGGTGGATAGTAGAGGATGAAAAAAGGAAACTGGTTTAAAGTTTAAGTAGGCTTAGACTTTCAGAACAGTATCCGTAAAAAGCTATAAAAGGTAGTGGGGGACGACTAATTACAGATAGGCCATAAATTGAGGAGCGTGACGTTGGGGCTGTGCTCGGGGTGTGCAGCTGTAGTAGAATGTATGAAAAAGGGAATGAATTTGAAAAGATACCCCAGTGTCGATGGTGCATGGTGATAGCTAAAGAAATCGAGAACATTGTTGGTTAAAGGTTGATGTTTTTGATACCTACCTGATTCCTCGGGATCATGGGGTTGTTCTCCTCCTTTGGTGGCTCAGCGGAGGGAGCAGCAGAAGATCGTCTTGGAGAAGGGGTGGAGGCAGTGACGATTCCCATATCATCGTCAACAACCACTTTTCGCTAAAAAGAATATTATTTCGTTTGTATTTCTCCTACTTGTTGAGTAGGTCGGGGTGAAGCAGCCTGCTTGGTCGGCTGAGGTGAGGTTTGTTCCTTGTATGACTGCGGAGCAGCCTCGGTGGCTCTGAATTTAATTTTCTAAAGCTCTGAAAATCCTTACGGGGTGGCAGTCAGTGTATTCAAGATGTTGGCCTTCTTGGCGACCTGAACCTTCGGCTTGTTGGCTGCAGCTGCAGCGGCAGCATTGACCGGCTGTCGGTTAGGCTCGGCATCCTTGCCTGAAAAATTGTTTATGGATTGTTCTAAGCATTCCTACCATCCATAAACTCTTCGGCAGTAAGAGCAGGCTGAAGGGATCGAGTATCAGGGTAGAGATCGTGCTAGAAAGATGCCAACTTTTCGTAATAGGCACAATACCTGAAAAAGATCTGACTTCCTGGGGCAGAAGAATTGAAGGATATCGACGACACCCTTCGTGGTAAGCTTGTAGATTCTAAAGTGCACTTGATTTAAAGATCTAATGATTTATTACCTCTGAAGTTCATTCTCCTCCGAACACAGCCCTCGCTTGCTCTGGAAAGCAGCAGCTCGCTGGGGCTCATTTGTAGTGTAGGTATTGATGTAATGCATGTATGGAGGATCATCGTTAACTTCGTAGTATCGGATTGCGCAGTCGCCCTAAGTTGCATATAATTTTGCATAAATGATTTAGATACCTTTCCGACCAGATACACCAGGCCAGTGTCCTCATCGTAAAACGGGAAAAGCACACCGTTGGAGGTGTCAAGCTCATCTTGCATGATGGGAGTGGATAGGTTCTCCTGAAAGGTTTATTATTATTAGTTTTATGCAACGTGTAGTAGCGTAATTTACAGTTTTATGAAGATTTACCTGAGATCTTAGCGCATACAACCTCTCTGAACGTTTCGTAAAACCAGTGGTCACCACCCTACCGTCGCGTACGAAGATGGCTCTATATTTTGGCCTACCCAGTAGCGGAGACCTTTCCATACCTTTGTGGCTTGACGCCTTCATGTCCCATACCCTCGTGGAGAACATCACCAGTATGAGAGTTGAAAATCCTGAGCTTCTTGTCCTTGCAGCAGGTGATAAAGCGACTGCCATCATAGTTGAAGGCTACGGACCAGATCTAAAATAAATCTGATTCCGTAGTGCCACAAAAAAAATACTTGATCAGGATGTCCGGCAATCTCAAGCAGGGCTTCCCCGGTGCCAACGTTCCACATGTACATCACATTTTCACCCCCTAGATATTTAGAGTAAATTATCGCAAGAATATCTACATACCAGCGGTAAGGAGCAGATTGGCAGCCACCGGATGCCAGGCGATAGTGTTGACACGTTTCTGATGCCCCAAAAGTTCGACAACAGGTTCGGTGATGTTCTTGCGAAGCCCACCTTCTGGGATTAGCCACACCTGACGAGGATTTGCACATGTAAGGTTTAAGGTATTTGGTGATACCTTTGCCGTAGTATCCTCCGAACATGAAGCAATGACATTATCGTTAAAAGGGGACCAGGCAATCTCGAGACATGGCGCTTTGTGAGCATCGACAAATGGGATATCCTTATCAACACGTCCAACCTAAAACATTACAGAGATAAAAATTATATATTCTATATTATTAATTTTTGAGGTTCTAAATTTTTAGTGTTTCTTTTATTTACTTTTGGTTTCTGTTTTAGAACCCATCGTGACTCAACCTATACATCGCCCCCATTCTCTTACAGTTTTTGCTAAAGGGATTTTTCAGGCGGTGTGTGAGGGGGTTTGTTTGTTTCGAGTGCCCAGCCGTGCTGTAACAGACGGGCGTGTGGGCCAAACCGGGGGCCCCGCCATGAAACTGGCTATTGAAATACATATCAAAATCAATGAAAAAATAAAAGAACTATTTCAACTAAATATTTCAAAATCACTACATACCTTATTCACCGGAACGACCATAAACGGGCCTCCTCCAGACCCTCTGTGAATAAACGCGATGAATTTCGGGTTGACCGCACAGAAAAGCGAATCCCAGGTAATTTCGGTAACCTGAAATTTTTAAATTTTTTTCGGGGGAGGCGGCGTTAAGTACCTTAATATCACTCATACATTGCTCGTGCTTCACCGGCTTGCAGTAGACATGTCGAAATTTTGATTGGCGAACGATCCCGGCCATTTTGTTCGGTTAATCAACCTTCGTTTTCTAAAGGTAGATGATAGAGACAAGATTTTTAATATGGATTTGATAGATTATAAGGAAAATTGGGAGAGGAGCTCAATTTATTGAGGGAAACCGGGTTTGGTTGAGCTGAGGCTGAAGGTGCATATGGGCCCCGCTGAGTGAGTGTAATGTCTCTTTGCGTTCGGGCAAACGGGACAAAACGACGAGGGTGGGGGGACAGCCTCTGGAGCCGGGCTGGCTTATAAAAAGTGTTGGGATTGTTGTCGCCGGAGCTAATTATAATCAAGCATTGAAAACTGTAAAGAAAAGCCTGAGGAGAAAGATTTGGGAGGCGGAAACATCTGTGCTGTGTGAGCATCGATATATGCTGTTTGTTTGTCGTTAGGAAGTGGGGAGTAGGAATATTTGGTGTCTTATAGATGCGATGAAAAAATTATTGTGCATTAAATATTGATGCGCTCAATAAATTAAGATTTTTTTGTTCAATATAAAAAAGTGTTTGAACACCTCTACATACAATGGGAGAAATTAATGGAATATAGCGACAATATTAGAATCGAGGAAATTAGAATCTATTCGAAGTAAGATAAGACTTTCTGATTAGCATCAAGAAGAAAAATTAAGTTATAAAAATGTTTTAAGCTAATTTTAACGTCAATGGTGAGCTGGCCATCAGCCTGAAGCCCTGCCGCCCACCGCGCTTCGGCTGAATTTCATAGCGCAAAATTGCCGGCTGGCACTGTGTGGGGGCTATTTGTCGAGGGGCCCAGCAAACACTCATGTCGCTAAGAACGTTTGCCAGCGGCTACTAAGACTTTGGACGATCCCAGCCAACGTCTCTTCTTCTTCTTGTGAATGACGGAAGCCGATTGCAAAAAGCAAAAGTTACGAAATAACGATGTAAACTTTAAGGGCTGCATTAAATGATGAATTAATAAGGGATGCCAAGGACTTTTAATATCGCGTTAAACGCGTTTTTATTTATTTTTTTTACTCCGCACGCCCATTTCACGCCGATGAACGACCTATCGAACATCGATTTGCGGAAGGCCATTTCAAATAATGTGGTGACGATCAGCGCCTAGCAGCTCAGACGAGGCTTGACAGCTCGATGACCAAACGCGTCGGCGTAATACAAAGGTATTTAGTATAATAAGAATGTGGTCCTTCGTCTCTATCGCCTCATCGAGTTCATAACAGCCCATTTAGCCTCCGAGGCATTTCCATTCTTGTTGTCGTCTTCTTCCATCTGGGTTACCTAGACCGTGGCTTCTTGGGCGTGGATGTGTAAGCAACTCCTTAAAAGCCATTCAGTATTAGCTTTCTTGTGATATCTGGATACCTGGCCGCCAAGACTTTAAAGAACGATGCCCCCGGTAATGTTTACAAGTTCTGGAAACGCCGATTTCAAAAGGTTATGCCTTCATATAGGTATTCGACTTTCAAATCTCTTAAATTTGGCTTTCAGTTTGATGCTGGCTGCACTGGGCTGCTTTGGCAGTGTTGTTTTAGTCGGAACCGACTTCTGCTCTTTTCAAAATGAGCTATTAATGGCATCACTATTTATTACTAACCTTCAGTCTTTCTTTGACACGTCCGATTACCATCAGAGGGTTAGTTGGTTGAAATATTGGACACAGGAAGCGCCATCCAGATCTCGGAATTCAAATTTGTGGCTCACACTTGGTCGCTGTGTCTAGAAGTTCAATTCTATTTGCTCGCCCCTGCCTTATTTCTCTTATTCAATAAACAAGAAACTCGTGGATGCAAATTTGCGTGGTTTCTCACAACTATGCTAAGTTTTGCCTGGTTCTTGGTAACTTTTCAATTCTTTGACAACAATTTACAGTTGCTGGATGATGATTTGTCATTTTATCTCTTACCTGCCCGGCTTTGGCAATTTACTTCAGGCATCATCGTCTATAATTGGGGAGTTAATACAAAAATTGGTATCCAAGAAACTATATGCAAATTCCGCTTTTAGCCCAAATCATTTACCCGAAGCTCTTCGTATTATTTTTGCTAGTCCTATTTTCACTGCCGCAAATTCCGATTCTATACGCTCGCATCTCCGTCACGCTACTCACGACACCGCTGATTTCGGCAATCGGAAATTTGAATACTGATTCATATTACCATGCCCCGCTAAAATACATCGGCGATGTATCCTATCAATTATACCTCATCCATTGGCCTCTAATTACATTTTATGTAAATTTGACTGCCACAAGGACGATGTCAAGCAAGGGTGGATCATTTCTTTTGATTAGCATGCAAATCCAGGGGGTGCTGTTATTTTTATTGCATCTGTATTACTTGCTGCGATATTTACCGAACACTTCGAGAAATGGTTTCTTCGAAAGGACTTCAAACAGGCTCTAATGTTTGTAATATTAGCATACTTGGCTATTGGTGCAATACTATGTGAAAAAGAGCAAAAATTGGCTTTATCTAAGAAAATTCTACCAGGTAAATCAAACTGACAATTTTGTCGCTAGCTTTAGGTTGTGATCCTCAAATGCTGGAGGTGCCAAGCATTGGTAATTTTACAAAGTCAATCATACAATTGAATGAGAGTGAACTGTTCTATGCTGAAATGGTATGATTCTAAACGCGATTATTGAAACTTTTTAGGAGGGCACTGGCCAGTATGATATTCTTATCATCGGAAACTCATTTGTCAGCAGCTATCCTTATTGGGTTGAAAAACCGTTTATCAACCATTTCAAGAGGCTTTATGTATTATCTGTTACTTGTAGGATTTTCCTGAATTCACATCAATTCCTAGATTGCATACCTTTCCTGGATTTCAAAATTTTCAAAGACAAAGCCCGAGTCCTCGAGATGTGCAAGAATTTTGAGTGGCTGAGTGGAATTTTGTTAAATAATGTTCAACCTGATATTTTATTCTTGAACCTTGGGCGAGTTTAGCTAAAATTTTAATCCAACCCTTTAATTTGCAGGTATTCTAGCTTAATTCCACATCTAAAAAATCAAAGTGTATTTTCATTGGCGAAACCACATTCCTACAAAAAGTTCCAGACTTTCAGGTTTTTCTATCAAATCAAAACAGATTTTTGTTCTTTAGAAAAAGTGGGGCCAAAATCTTAATCGCCGAACCGATTTATTACATCTCATCCCCAGCTAGAGCGCATCGGATCCACAGGCTTAATGAAAAACCTGGCTATTTGGGTGGCCAAGATGACTACACTTATCCCAATGATGTATCACAATTTGCCCGAGACTCGAACATTTTTAGGAATATTTACGTCAAAGCATGGAGATTTTGGAGATTCTCTACGGAATGACGAATGGCTGCCGGAATTGTCATTTCGTGCATCCACAGAAGGCATTTACACGCGACAAGTTTCGAGGATTGGCAGATGCAACTCAAATTTCCTATATTCCAGCACGACGGCTTTTCTGGTCGACGAAAAATGCGGTCAGTTCGTTTATCGATGGGATGGGATTCATCCGAACAACTTTGGCAGGAATTTAATTGAGGTGTACCTTAAATTATAATACCAAATTGGAATTTAGTTAGAATTCCAAAACTCGATTAAACATTTCCTCGGCACTTATGGTAAGCAAAATGGGTCCAAGCCCATTTCCCACCATTAATAAATAGTTTATTCACAACCCCCATGTACTATTCACATGTAAATCGATGCACGCGCGAGAGAACGCAAGCACTGATAATATTAAGTTTCCGGAGCTACAAAAAAGCTTCCAAAATTGTGGTGTCTTCAAAGACAGCTGTCCGGGGCGGCAGGTAACCAGATTGGGAGGCTGAGTTCTGGCCCAAACGAGCCCTTTTTCTTTTGTTTCGGCGGCACCTCGGGGCCGACGAGTTTCACAAATGGTACAAAGTGTTGTTTTGGAATATTGTCTGAGTGTGTTAACGATATTTTTTAAGGATGGTGCTGCCGATTTCGTATTTTCCGGAATTCGTCGGGTTTCAGGTAAAAAGGTGTTGTGTGAGGTGGATTGTTGTTGTGGGCATGTTTGAGTACTTGCATAATGTTTTCATGGGCTATTTTTATTTGTCGAAAATTAGAATGTAAAATTTTCGGTTTGTCGAAAATTCATTTTTCGAAGTTTAAGTTGCGGCGTCATTACTTTTCGCTCGCTAAATAAGCTTGCAAAAACGATGTGTTTTTGACGTTTCGATATTCGACATATTGAAATTTCGCTATAATTAATTGTTACTGTATTTTTACAGTGTCTACAGAAGATCTATCTAGGTTCGACGACTGTCCCCACCTCGAACAAGAGGGCTTCGTCGGCTTCCCCTCCGCAACCCCATCCACCCAGCATACCAAGAAGCCGATGGTGAGCCCTTTTGCCCTTCTTTCCTAATTCCGCAATTAATTGGGTGCTGAACGGGTAAATTTAACAAGGGGCGAAAACAGGGTTTTGCAAGAGCATCCGCCGGAAGGTGTAGTAAAAATGTAACTATTTTCTATTTGAGGCGCACATGCAAATTTTTCGACCGATTGCTTATACCGTGATGCTACTTAAAATTGCTTTTATTTGACTTTTCTCGCGTAGTGCCAAAAATTTTAATTTACTCACTGCTTCGACAAACCCAAATTTCCTGAACCGACCCTTTGAAAAAGCTTGGGCGTCACGAATCCACTCATTAATTATTGCACGTCCAAGATTACTGAAAAGGATCGAGAGTTTGGTGAATTAAAGGCGGTGGGGCGCGCAAAAAAGTGTTTTCTAATTAGGGAAGATGCGGGGAGCTGCCGGGGCAGTCGGGGAGGAGTACATATGCGTGCCCTGAACCAATTGAATCAGTGTGTGCTCGAATTAGGGGCTGCCCCGGCGGCCTCTATGGACCTGGGCAAGGCCGTGTGTGTAGCAACTAGAACCCGCTGGTCGGTTTACCAAAGTTGGCAAGAGGCCAAATTTTTAGTTATCTGGATCGAGAGAGAGCCACAAAGTCCGATTTGAGCGATGTTGTTTTGAGTTGTTCTGTACCTTTCTCTTAAGTCTAATTTTAATTCGAAAAACGATATTCGAGTATCTCTGTTCTGAATAGTTCTGAACTGGGCTTGATCCTACTTCCCAAAATACAAAAATGAAATTTTTCATAGGCTAATCTGAATAACTCAATTTTACCTTAACAACCCGCGATTCATTCCATTTGTGTCGTCAGGTATGTCAGAACCTTTCCACCAACTCCAATTTTAATCCAACGAAGTGCACGACTACGACCCATATCCCTTACCCACCGCTAGGGGACCCCGTCATCTTTCATAGTTCTTCGCTGCATAAAATGTCGTATTCCGCGTTGTTTTTGCGTCTGCTCCCGCTGTCTACGTCTTCTTTTGCGTGGAGCCATCCCCGGGAACTTCAGGAATTCGGTAAAGCGGAAACGACGGCATTTTACTGCCTGCCCGGGGGCCATCATCAATCCCCGGAATAGCCGGAGGTCCAGCGGAAATTTGTTATTTTGGGTAGTATGGTCGGTCTGTGTTTGTGTAGTGAACTGTAGTGTAGATTTTTTACCTACTTGGCAGCAACTTTGAAAGCTCTTTAGAAGCTAAATAACGTCAGTAGAATTTTTTGACCAGCCCGATTTTAGAAAAAATCTCAATTCTGGGGATTCGATTTAATGCCACTGGAATTCAATAATTTCCAATACCCGATCAAACTCGATTCATGCTGTCTACCCTATTGTAGTACATAAAGCACCTCAATACACCCCCATCGACGCATCATGCTTTTCAAAAATAACCATCCACCCCGAATTCCCAGTGGGCCAAGTTCAGGCGCGTTGACGCAATCAAATTTATAGCTTCTACGCCACATAGTAAGTGTTGTGTGGCTCGGAAACGGGTGGAAACCCCCGAAAAATTGGTCCGGTCTTTGGGCACCCAGCACCAGCAACAACGTCTTCGAACGGAAAACTTGGAATTGGACTGCAGGGGGGAGGGCAAGGAGATTAGGCATTCATTCCAATCCCTTCAATTGCATCTGTGGCTCCTCTCTTCCCCGGGGAACGTCACCTGAGCACGAATCATTTCGTTTTTTGGCATAGGAGTTCTATTTATGTCTTATAAAATACAAAGCGAATTGCTTGTTAACTCATGAATTTAATTTTTTCAATCCATTTTATCTGCCTTTTCCTTTTGCTTACCAATTTTACTACTTGTGGAAGTCTTAATATACCTCCAAACGTCATCCACACAAGATAACCTTCATTTTACAACTCCTTCACCCCATCCCAACCTGATCTACGTAGCAACAGCTGAAATAACCAGGAACTCACGCTATAGTTCAAGCTGCAAGGACATCGTTCCCCTCCCCAGATGAATTGGCGTTGCAACATGGCCATCCGGAGAGCCGGGGCTGGGTCATGAATGATCCATCATCAGGGCCCTCAACCCCTTTTCGAATTAATTTTCACGACAGCTACCGCCGAAGAAGAAGAAGGGAATGCCCCACCCACATCGTCGTGTTCCGCCCAATCAACTATGCGACAGAATTAGCCACGAGTCGCGCTCCTTTTTCACGAAAACTTTGATGTTCGATTCATAAACCGGCCCGGGCATTGTGCGTCACTTTTCAGGGGCTTCGGATTTAGAGAGAGCTGTTATTTTTCTAATCAGATCGGTCCGCTTTTTGAAAGTTTAGGGTTCTTATTCAAATCGTCATTTTTGCATGCAAATTAGGTTTGAAGCAGTCTCAGAAGTATACGAAGTATCCGGTGGTTTAAACAACCCCTGAGAATCAGAAAAATCCTGGTTCGACTTCCAAAAATTCTGTTTCATGATTTCTCATTCCTTGGGGCGGATTAGATAATCTGGGAAGGAGCTTGACCTCGTCAACCACTCATCTAATTATGTAAGCGGCAACGATGAGAAATTCTGAATTTTATGAGCTCTACCGCTCGTATATACGGATCATAGGAAGTTGGTTATCTTGATTCTTCATTGTTTGAATAATGCTCTTCCGTCTACCTCGTCTACCCCCCAGGATCATTCCAAATTCCTGATCCTCCGCTTTAAAGAACAAGCCTCATTTTCCGGAAATCTCCCTGTTTTGCTAGGATTCGGCCCTCGACGATGAATAGTATTTGTTTGCTCGTGCTTCTCATTGGCCAGGGCCCATCCCGGATCCGCGGGCTTCATTTTGAACTTGTTGTTGGGTCGGCTTACTGATTCGGGAATTATTTAAGGGCCAACCCCATTGTTTTCCCTCACTGCACCGTCTCACTTTCCCCGTCTCATTTCGGCCACGCCGTCAACATCCAACCGTCTGATGTACCAGCAAATAAAAAACTTCCGTTGGAAGGGATCTTTGCTAATGCATTAGGGTAAAAAAGATGAAGTTCAAGATGGCCAAAAAATTAAAATTTTCAAAAGGTGTTCTTTGAATACCTCGATTCTTCTATTTCCATTTTTCCTGGACTCCAGTGCTAATCGAAAAACCGGTCGTTTTGGTTCCCCGTCCCTGGCTTCCCAATTAATTAAGAGATTTGCGTGCAAAGTGGCTGAGACTGACCGTCGTCATGGGATTAAAGACAGGGGGGCCACGTCGAGGCGAGCCAAAAAACGGCCAGCCACCCGTCAATTGTAGTAGTTTTCACACAGGCACCCCCAAAACTCTCTCACCCCTCCCCGTCCAGCTAAAAATAAGTGCCCCCCTTGCTCCAATCTCATTTTTGCTGTTTCCGCCCTGGAATTGGTGATTATACGGGTGGGCACATCTTTTTTGGTAGTAACCCAGCTTTTTGCATGGGGATTGCGTGTCGCCCTGTGGGGGGCCGGAAATGGGGGAATCGAGTTGGCCGTTAATTTTTTATTCTGATATATCACTTTGCGCAGGGGACGAGGGGCGGAGGAGGCATATTTTTATGCTTTTACTTCCAGATATTTAAGCGAAAAATCCAGCTTCTTTTTATCATCTCATGCCTCGACATATTAATATCGGACAATCCTGTTATATTCTTTGTAATTTGTTGTCAGAGGTCGAAGCTGATTTTGTCAGAATCTTTCCATCTCAAAAATACAAAAACGAAATTTCAGATGCTTGATGTTTCGAAAAAGAAAATTTTCCATTTTGATTTTCGAAAAATGAATAACCCGCTTTTTGGATGTTTTAAGCGGTCGCTCAAGTATATTTTTAACCCCTTACTTCCAGATTTTTTAAGAAAACGTTAAAAAGTTCATTTTTCTTGATGCTTATCTCGAAAGATCATCGCTCACACCTATTTTCGCGCAGGGTTTTTCCATTGTGCAAAAAACGGGTGGGCTCACCGGATGGGAGGCTGCCCAATCCATCCATTCCCTCCAGCAAGAGTAAATGAATTATTCTTTCGTTTTTTTGGTGGGGCGCCTAGGTCTATATCTAAGCAAAGATTGCCTTCTGTCTCCCATAAACTGACGTTTCCCATCCACACATCGTCCATCTCGTTTTTTGCAAGCCATGATTTTTGCGTATGATTGCTTGTTTTCAATTTGTTCTCAGGCGTCCGTATTTTTCATATATTGGCAGTTTGATGTTTGTAGAGAAATGTCGGGGCCAATTCTCTACACGCACCACCACAATCACCATAACGATCCATTGAAAGGTAAGGTTTAAGAGGAATTTTTTGCTAAGCGTGATTATAACTATAATAATTTTGTTGTTTAACTCAAATTATCAACCTGAGGGCTACAGAACCGACTTTTCTGATCTTGGGGTAAAACTGGTTCTTTGCAGGATTTGAAGCAAAGTGTATGAGACTGTGCGCGTTTCGGGGGCAAAAGTTACGCAGATTTTGTAGATTTACTCGTTTGTAGAGTACACCGTCGTCTTACCTTTCGTAGAATCCTGTAGTAGAAGGAGGTCTTTGTTGTGCCAACAGCCAAAAAGGCTACTTCATCATCCTTCTTCCGAAGGCATATTCAAGGGGAGTCGAGCGCAAAATCCTTGATGGGATCGAGCTCGTAAGGGCGCCCCCCCGAACCAGGGGCCACCCCATTTCAACAATAAGCGGTGTCCATTTTGCTAATGCTCTCCCAAAGTCTAGACTATGATGTTTATGTCCAAACGTTGGGAAAAGGTTTCTAGCGACCACCATTGAGCAGATGCCGCAGCTTAGCCGCGGTTATACTTTCAGAATTTCAGGGTTTGGTTGGGACATTGGAGCAGGACGGAAAAAACGGCTCATTATCGCCTATGAATTAATGAATGAGGGCTTAGGGTCCATACATTTCCCATTAAGTGTCCAGGATGATTCTCCCGGGCTGCCAGATGTTGGTCCAGGAGCTTGACATAGCTTTTCCAGGACAGAAACTTTGGGAGGTCTATGGCGTGCCATTTTTGTGGTTTATTTTTAGTAATAGCATTTATAATATATAATGGTGACATTTGTGTTTGAATTTAGTTTTATTATTTACCAATTTTTTCTGTTTCTTTTTGATGACTCATCAAAAAAACCCCCTTACGCTAATTTGCAGGCTAATGTGAGGTAGCTAGGGGTGAGAGAAACTGTGGTTTCCTGGATGGGAGGGTAGAAATGTGAGTGGTTGTCATTAGAGCATCTGAAGACCGCCCCCGGAGGTCGTGTCCCCACCGGCTTTTTCACCACGCACATTGATTGTTGCGAGTGCTCAGTTTTCCAATTATTCGAGGTGTTGCTAACATGGCAACATTTGGTTTTCGGTCGTAGGGCTTTTCGTGGGGAGGCTGAGCTTATGGTTTTGCCGAAAATTGCTAGAAATGCTTTACTAAGACTGTTAGGTTTATCTTATAGTTATTTTAAGCCAAACCCAAGGCATAAGCTTAACCCAGACCTCAGCCTAAGCTTCAGTCTAAGCCTACGCTTAAGCCTAAGCCTAAGCCGAAGCCTGAACCTAAAATAATGACATTTCCCGACTTCATTTTCCCGCATTCCAGCATGACCTATTCCCTTAATTTCCACCCCTTTTTATAGAAACTGTCGCGATGCCTCCTCCCCCAGGAATAACCGCCCATTTCCATTCCAGACAACCTATTTTCATGAACGCCAAAACCCATTTTCGCGTATCATTTCCCTGACGCCTTCCAATGACAACAGAAGGGAACTCATTATATACCTGCAATGCCTGAATGCCATTTTCTATCGCGCGAGGGATAGAAGGAGAGGATTCTCCCGGAAGTCCGCCAAATAAATATACCAGCGGCCATTTTTCCCCCGATGGCCGACGATTTTGCGCAAATCCTTGAAACGCGATATGGCTAAATTAGTCTCTTTTGTTCTGGGGGATGGCGGAAGGAATAAGGGGAGGCTTCATGGGAACGATGAGACAAGACAATATTCAGTGATTTTTCAGAAGCAGCCGCAGCTAGATCAATGTGTCGAGGAGTAAGAGTGGAGGATGAGTTTACATGGCTATGCGGGTTGGTTATGAAAATATTTATGTAAATGAAAGCTTCCAGATTCTGGATGCGAAACCGCTCGATCGTCATTTGCTTGGCAACGATGCAATTCGTCGTGGCGTGCTTTGCATTTTCACAGCACATCTATTCAATGGTGGGATTTCGGAAGGTAATTAGCATAAAAGAAAAGGGAATAAGGGTTGGTTTTAGATATTTGCATGTAGCTTCAATGAAACGAGTATGGCCGAGGCGACGTTCTTGACTTATGACATTATAATATTTGATTTTGGTCTTTTTCACGAGTTGATACAGGTAAATATTATTTATCGTGTTATTGTATTTAAATTTTCAATTTAGGTTCAAGAATGTATAGCCAATTACCTGGACGGCGGCTATATGAGATGTCTCTGGTGTGTCGGGCAGGCAGCTGCCATATTGTTAGCGCTCTTTGTCTGCTCTTGTGTACGGTATGTCAAAAATTTTTCTACAAAATATAGAGTTTAGGAATGCTCACCCACTATTTCTCTGGCCTCTCCTGATTATGCAAAACGCCTACTGTTTTGGATTGGTGATTCTAACAATTGGTATGGATTTATCTCAATATATTTACATCAATAAATCTCAGCAACCGCTGACAAACTCCTCGTCTCCATCCTCCATCCGGTCGATCCACAACTCAACTTGCTCATTTTATACTTTGGCCTGGGTACCGGCCTGAACCACCTCTTCTGCTACATCCTCTGGCATTTCTATTGGTTCGAAGAATACCAATTCACTGCTCGCACTGGTCGTCATGTGCTCCCGTTTTGGGTCTAGCCCATGGATACCGCACCCACAGTTGTTTTCTATATATATATATATATTGCTGTGTAGGCAATTAGGTGCTTTGAATCTCCTGAGCACGAGCCCCTGTCTCACTCACTCGCAAGCGCGCCGCTTCCCCCCAACGGGTCTATGTTTCTTTTTGAATTCATACGATTTTTAACGAGTATTATGCGATAAATGGTGTATGATATATAGGATTGTATTTGTTTTGCCTGAGCTAGATTTTAAGAAGGCTTAAACAGCACTACAAAAAAACCAGAATCTTGCAGAACTTGTCAAAAACAATTTAGTGAAGTCACCCGCTGCATTATCATAAAAACAGCGACTACCCGCATTTCTAAAGAAGCTAGGTGGTGGGTTGAAGCTCTCGGAGGTCCCCTCGGAACAATATTTACACGATCGAGGCCCCGAGGGCTCCTATCATAAATCGCCAGCCACCCTCCGGCCAAGCATAAATCTGCCGAGCCACTTCTCCGATCTCTTCCCCCCTTCCGAGTTGCATCTGCCTTTTCGGAGGGCTTTTCTTCGCTTTATCATCCTACCGAAAGGCACGAGGTAGGAATTTTTGCGTAAAAATAGCATTGGCAACATTGGGTGGAAACGGGGACCGTGCCCAAAGGTTTTTCTGCAGTTACACGCTGCGCCAAATGCCGGTCCTTAAAGTAAAATCAAAAATGTTAAGAAATGCTACCCAAACTTACATAGATATTACGATAATCAGGACGGATTCGTCCAGAGCGCCCTGAAGCTCTTATCTAAGATGAAGCCTACTCACCACAGCAAATGACGTTAATTTACTTAAGAATCGCGCCTTTAACTACTAAAAATAATGACACATATTTTGCCAGCAATTCCATAACGTAATCAATTATCATATCCATTTTATTAGCCGAAACCACATGAAAACAAAAGCAAAGGAGAAAATAGTAGGCATTTTGGCCTATGGGGTCAGGATCAGAGATTACAAATCCGGAAAACGCACACAAAAATCACAAATTTTTCACAAAGAAAAAGACTCTGCATACGGGTGGGTTGTGGGCCGGTTGTCTACAAAAAATCGGCCGCATACCTTGTCTCTTGGAGGCCATGTTATAGCGGGTACCTTGTTGCGAGAATGGGGATACCTTGGGAGGGAGAGAGGATACCTTGTGTATTTGGGGACAAAAAATCTCACCTTGTCAGCTGTGTATGTGTACCTTGGATTCCAAGAATATGGTTGGGTAAATCAAAAACGGCAAAATTGCAAAATTACAGAAAGCCGGGGCTACCCCCGAACAACTCAAAAAGCTAGCTAAGAATTATAAGAGAGCAACAGAATTGCACGGGGGAGTGGCAAAGGTAAAAAAGGGAGACGTAAAAAGCAAGAAAAATGCCGGCTAGACCAGTAGGCGTCAAGTGCTAGAAGCTATCGGGAGGGCGGGGGGGGGGGGGGGAGAAGCTGAAATCGGCTCAAAAATGAGCACATATGGGCGTGTTTCAAAGCGGGAAAATTGCCGGATGTTGTCAAATTTCGAGCAATACGAAAGAAGAAACACCATCTTGCAAAAGCGGAAATAAAACTGAAAACGGACCTTGAGTTTTCGAGTAAGTTCGATTAGGTAAAGGACAAAAAGAGATTGCGAAAACTAGGCCTTGCAGCTCGTGAGTGTGACTGGAAAAGGGAAAAACGGCTTGATAATGGCTACAACCGGAAGCAAGTGCTGGAAGACATCAGGCAATGGTATTATAGAGGTCTTAGGTGAAAGGGGCAAGGAATGAACGGGGGAAGGCGCTGAGGTGGGCAAATGGAAGACCGGCTGCACCGAATGGGCCCATCATTTGGTGGGGTGTTGGTTTGTCCTGTAAAAAATCAATTGATTAATAACATCCGCTTTGAGAATTAACATAGGGCATATTTCAGATGATTGCTCATCCCTTTAATATTTTTTTAGAAATTTGCGTTTCAGGTACCTCTAAAAGCCCATGCTTATGCAAATCAAATTTTGGTTTGAAAATTTATAAAGAAAACGAGAAGCTGCATATAGTATCAATTCGCCCTGAAATTTTTATTTATAGACTACGCAAAATATAAATTGCATATTTTGCAGATTCTGAAGGGTTTTCTCGAGATACTTTTGCAGTGTTAACAGAATGCAACTAGTGCATTGTCTTTAATTCAGTGGCCTGGTTTGGCTGTTTTGTAGCGGTTTAAGAGAAATCTATGAATAATACATCCATTTCCATAACAGAAGTAAAATCAGCTTCATGGCATAGCATCTCCCCCACAATCGTTGTTCCATCCCCATCCCCCCACCAGACCCTCCATGTCACAAATATGGCCGTCGGGTGAAAAATGGGCAGCCGGTGGGCCCGGGGGCAACGTTTCTTTCTTTCCACCAACCAAGAAAGACTCCTTTCAAATCGCAATTAGCCCGACACAAAAGACCACACAACCAATGGCGATGGTCCATGTGGATGATGTATCGCGGCTTTTAGCAAGATTTGCGATGACATCCTACGAGCGCGTAAATCTTGGCCATTTTTTAGTACCCACGGCTGACCCTGAGCTCAAAAAAACCGTACCTTATTTTCCTTCTTGTGCTTCATCCGACGGTTTTGAAACCAGATCTTCACCTGAAAATGATTAGCATATGAAAGTTGTAGCTTTTTAATACCTGGCGTTCGGTGAGCATCAAAGAGTGAGCAATCTCTATTCGGCGCTTCCGGGTCAAATATTTGTTGTAGTGGAATTCTTTTTCCAGCTCCAGGACCTAAAATGGAGCAGATAAAATAATTCGAAATTCCGATAGCTACCTGATTCCGGGTGTAGGCGGTGCGTTGTCGTTTTTCGCCGCGGGAGCCACCTGGAAATGTGTGGTTTGCTTGGTGGCGGGGTGGCAGGGATTATTTCGGAAATCCTTAGCGTCCCATCTGGCCCTAGGGGGGGTTTTTGGGTGGTGTTTCCCACGCAATCGCTCATTACTCGAGGTCCCAAATGGCCTGAAAGTGGCGCATTTGCATTTTCCTTTTTGTGGAGGGTTTTGGACTGAAATCCGTTGACAGGGATGAGAAATTTCGATACATGGATTTTTGAGGGTAAGTCTAAGCTTATGTCAAAGCCTAAGCCTCAATCTAAACCTAAGCCTAAGCCTAAGACTAAGCCTAAACCTAAGCCTAAGCTCAAGCCAAAGCCTAAGCCTAAGCCTAACAAGGGAACCACCTAAGGTCAAGGCGGCGTTTCGTTATGGGACCCAGCTTATTTTGTGCAGAATTTTTTGCTGATTTCGAATCCGCTTTTATTTTTTGCTAAATAGCCGAATTTCAAAAGTTATAGCGCTTCAAAGTCCATTTTTTCCAAATTTTTTCGAACTTCAAAGTTTTTGCCTTTCCAAAAACCTATTAGAAAAATTTTCTCTATCGAATGAGCTATTTAACTAAAAATTGTTGAAAATTGAAAAAATCGACGATACTCTTGGTATGGACTTCGTTTTTTGTATGGGAAATGGTGAAAAACAGCCTGTTTCACACCCCCGTAAGTGATCGTCGATAGGTAGTAACGCACTAATGAAATATACCAATCGAATCAGAAAACAATTCTCTACAAGCTAGGCCATTAAAAATCGACTGTTCTATTAAAACAAAAAAGTTGGGCATCGTGACAGATGACTTCCCGTGGGCTAAAATATGACCTTGAAATCGCTATAACTTTTGAAATTGGGCTATTTAGCAAAAATTGAAAGGGTTCGGAATCAGCAAAAAATTCTACACAAAATAGGCTGGGTCCCATATCGAAACGCCACCTTGACCTTAGGTGGTTCCCTTGTAAGCCTATAAGCAAACCTAAGCCGGAGATTCATCGTTTTCAAAGTCTCGCTAATGCCAAATATCGAAATTTTTAAGGTAATTTCTTACCACCTACTCTACCTTACTAATATGCAGATGACCTGACAAAAGGTCAACCACCCCGAGCGACCGTCTGTCAATACAAAAGGACCCCGGGGGCCCAATCAGTGGATTGATTGTTATGGGTTGTAAAGTGGCCGGGACATCTCAGCCGGGCGGCCGTCTTTGAACCTCCCCGCACCCTCATCGATCCCCGTCACAACAAATTGTGCCACCTGATATAAACACCGACCGCCGGCGCCTCACTAGAGGGGCAGCCACCGCCCAAAAAAAACTTAGATCTCAGTGAAGGTAATCTCAGGGAGGCTCACATATTTTCCCCCGGGAAAACCAGTTTATTTATCATTGCAGCTTGCCTAGGCGACAAAGTTTGCGAAAGGAAGTGATTTGTCAAATTGACACCGTTGGAAGCTGCGGGTGGATGGATCTATTGATTAGAGGATGGCGCCATTACGAGAGGGAGACAAGAATAACGAAATAGCAAGGGAGAGATACTAGTTCCGGTATGATTCACGCATTAAAGGGATGAGGAAGAGAGATAGTTAAAAACTAACCAGTAGTGGAATGCACGCGTGTCATCCAGGGGTAGACAACTGCGCCCTTCGGGACACCCGAGTCATCATCAGATTCTCCGCTTCCGTCCTGAAAAATCAAAAATGTTGTGAGCATACTGTATGCAGGTATAGACGCAAAAGAAACAAAAGAGCCAAAAATTACCTTGTCCTTGCTGTCCTCTTTAGCTTCTTTCGACCAATCGATTGGGGCTTGAGGGTAGGGTAGAGACTGTAAAAATTTGGTTTTTACTGTGGATTTTGAACATCATAAGAAATCAAAGATACATCCTTTGGCTATCGCGAATTTTATGCTTAAAAGTACGTTACTTGACTCCATTTCATCCCGAGCTTACTGCCCCTCAAAAGTTGCTCCCTTAACCAGCTAACATGTTGGCCCTTCTATCTATCACGCTAGGGCCCCAACCCATTGCCACGATTTATGTAGTGGTGGGTGATTTGGGGCGATTAGTCTGCAAGACGGCCCCTCGATCTCCCGGTGCGCCTCATTTACAATCTCCTCACGATCGCCCGACACCGGCAGCCCCTCTTTCTTTTCCTTCTCCTCCTCTTCCTCGACCCGGGGCTTCGATCGATCTCCGAATTTTCGAACCCGAGAAGTGGAAGAAAAGCAACAACGAGAGATGGTAGTACAATACTCTTTTTAGTCATCAAATCCGCGCAAAAAGGCTAGATTTCGTAAATTCAGAATTTGCCCAAAAGCCGCAAATAACAATAAGATTTTTGTTAAGAAAACCCACAGATAGGTCTTTATTATTTTAATTTGGTCGCTGGATTTGGAAGTTGAGCTACTCATCGAACAAATTTGTATAATCACCTATTTACTCGCAACCTGCAAAGCTAACTCTAACTAACTTTGACCCACCCTCCAATCACAAAATCGTCGAGGCCACACCACTCAGCCGAAGAGGAATTGTTTTCGAATTCCCAGTCGGACAGCCGAGTGATGGGACCTCACGCGGCGCCATGGCACAAGCCATCCCCCCTCTACCGTAGGCCAGCCCGTGGCGCCTCAAAAAGTGAAGGACTTGGCCCAGCCATTCGTTGCTCACAACCACCAGCCTTTTTCAGACTGATCCTATCTGGGGGGTAACTTTGGCGTTTTTGGATCGAGGTGAGGAAAAATTGGGGGCTAAGGATCAATGGACAAAAAGGTATTGGTTGTGAAATGTCTAAAAATGTCTAAAACTCCTTTGGGATTTTTCACAAACGCTAAAATCTGAGAGCTTTTACGCGAAAGATTCAGAGAACTCGGAGAAAATTCGCAGAAAAATACGCCACTCGAAGATTACTGTTAATCAGCTTGATGTATCTGTTAATCTTAATACTCAATACTAGCTTTTTCCGACGTCTAAAAATCGAAAAACCCCAGAACTGAAAATTATTAAAAATAATAATTCTGCTCTAAAAGACATGATATCTATTTACTCCTCGGCGAAAGTTTAGCATCTGCTTTCTTGACTCAAGGAGACTCAAAGTTTTATTCTTGTTTCTGCCAAATGAGCATGAAGTTCTAAAACCTATGAACTATGCTAGAAACCAAATCTAATCGGTTATAATGCATAGTATCCACTCAGCTGCTAAATTTATCCTAACCCACCCAGACACCACACCGGCTTCCTCCCCTCCCTAACCCCACGATAAATTTCAGGTCGCCCGATTTATCAAAATCTGGGCCCTTGAGGGAGGATATAACAGTTGCGAGGCGCCCGGGGCCTCGGGAGCGAGCAGAAAATTAATGGCATTGTCGCGGGCTTCCAAGCGGCGGCCAGGCGGCCATTCCTCAACGTCGCCCATGCTCGGCGCCCCCGGGACGGACACCACACCCCATAGATGCCCTCGATTTCTTGCCTGCCCACCAACCCCCACTAAACCCCGCTTTAGGCTTTCTAAATCTTTGCAATCATTGGCAGCTAATCCGTTGGGAAATATGGGAATTGAAATTTTTGAGAAAAAATTGGGTTTAAAGGGATTCGGATGACATCTCATTGCCCCGAAGAACGACACATTTTTCAGTAAAATATTACTCATCTCTTTTCTTAACTCTTTGCATATTCTAACTATCATTAGTTGCTGAAGCGTTGAAAAATATTAATTTCATTTATCAGGCAAAGCTCATTTTTCGAGGCTACGCAAACCTTAGATGGAGTCTAAATCTCTCCTCTGAATGGCCAACTAGAAAATTTGTGGATGGCTGAAACATATCCGTAATAAACGGAATTATAATTATACATCTGAATAATAGGATAGAGCACCCAATAAACTTCTAAACTCCGGAAATAATTCTTGCCATTCGCGAAAATCCACGAGACCCATTTAGACCCAGAATCCCCGCAACCCTATACCCTAAAAAAATAGATAATCTGCATCCCGTCCCGCCGATCATAAAATTTACGACCCGCGCGCCCCCCAAGAGCCAGATAATCGTGACAGATAGTTAAAACAAAAACGTAAGACTGACCGTTTGTTCAATGTTGCTGCTCGGCTGCGCAAGGGTGGAGGCTGCCAAAAATCCACTATTAGCACTGGCGGCCGCACCCAAATAAGCTTCGCTATAGCCGGCGTAGAATGGGTTCTAAAATGGGGAATTATCTGGGGATCCCTGAATTATCATGTTAAGCGGATTTTTGCGCTCTATGAAATTTAACTTTCATAATCAGTTGCACTAATTTGGTACTATTTTATATTTTATAATACTTACTTTTCTTAATGGCCAAAATCGTAAATTTGCTTCAAACAAATGGAATCAATGAAAGCCGATGGCATTATTCAAAACCCTCACAAAAAGACTTTCGTAGGCTTTACAGGAAAATTTTATCGATAAATTAATTAAAAAACTGCAGCCCTACAAATATCTTTATAAGCGTATAAAACTTGCATTTCCGAAACACACCTGACCAAGCGAGGCGGCGAATTCCGAAACGGCGGCTAGTCCGGCAGGGCCGGATGCAGATGAGGCCATCGGGCGGACTGGTGGAGGCGTTTCGGTGGATAGCCTGTAGAAATCGTTGATAGGGGCCCGAGGGCATCGGTCAGCCCGAATTATCGAGGTCCAGCTGAC
The DNA here is from genome assembly GCA_038088335.1 of Mesorhabditis sp. LJ9110. Classification (NCBI taxonomy): domain Eukaryota; kingdom Metazoa; phylum Nematoda; class Chromadorea; order Rhabditida; family Rhabditidae; genus Mesorhabditis; species Mesorhabditis sp. LJ9110. The sequence continues at coordinate 366,415 of JBBGBA010000015.1, read as the reverse complement.
GATCAGAGGGGGGAGAAAAGGCTGGAGGAGGGCCAGCTGGATAGGGCCGAGAAGGAGGAGCAAGAAGAGCAGCACATGGCTGCACCCTCAGTCAAACACATAGCCCCGCCTCCAGCCGACCAATCCGTGCTCAACCCCCACCGTCAACCTCATAGCCCTGCGCGCCTTTTCCCCATCGCCGCTGACCATCATTCATTCAAGAAGAATGGAGCAGCAAATTGCCAATTTCGGACAGATATTGCTGTCATAAACAACGGGCTGCGAAAGAGGAGCAGGATTTAGCCGGAGGTGGTCGGAGGTAAATGAATCGGATACGGTTTCGAGCCTCCGTTTTTGAATTTACCGGTTGAATTGAAAGAAAAAATTAGACAGATGAGGATCAGCTGTAAGTGAGGGGATCTGCTTGAGACGCAGTCAAGTGGATTTCTCCAAAATTCGAAGAAATTATGTAAATTGGATATTACCTGCTTTTTAAAACAAGCTCCGCCAAGTAAAATAACAATTTTCCAAACCAAATCCGAATGAGAATGCTGAAATCTTGTTGATTTCGAAAATCCGCATTGTCCGCGGTTCCATGTTGCGTGCCCATTATTCAGCCCTACAAAAGGCGCCGCTACCGGAAACTGAACTCGACTCGCCCGCCACCTCACATCCCGGGTTCGGGGTTTTTTCGCTAGCACGCCAAGTAAAGTAATTTGGTTAATTATGTGGTGCTCTCTGCGACAGGAAAGGCAAAACAGGGCTCGCTGATATAAAGAAAATTATTCGTATATGCAAATTAAGGATTCAAATTTAGTGAGGGTCAAAGGTTTGAAAAACATCGAAATTTGTTTAAAACAATTTACAGGTCGAACAAAATGCGTAGTCTAAGGGCGAAATAAAATGAAAAGAGATGTGCACTTCTTCTTGAAGTAATTTAGTACAATTAAAGTTCGTCCGTTTTTAAAAGCCTTTCCGGTCCCTTTAAACCACTTTCGCCTAACGTTTTTGCCAAGACCTCCACCGCCAACCTCATTGTTCTTCCCACCTCCACAAATGATTTCTATTTGTCTATACACGCGTGTGCCTTCCTTCTTCCCATACGCTACGGTCTCCTTTTTCTGGGTCCCGTGTGGAGGAAAAGAAGAAGGAGAAGGAGGGGGGAATGGGTTGAGATGTCTATCTATCGCCCCCCCCGCACCAGCTGTAAATCATGACGATCCTCGGACGATCGTCTTCCGACCCCTCCCATCGTCTCCTCATCCTCCTCAATTCTCGTGCTCCACCGCGTTATTCTACACCCAACCGAATGTGTGTGCCCTAAGGGGGAGATATCTGCAGATAACCCCTTTGTTTTCCCATCTCATCAAAACAATTGGTGCACCCGGGATGGAGACCGGTAGGGTGGAATGAATGGATCGGTACAGCTTTCGGCTAGGGGCGAAACCTGTTAGATCTGAGCTTGGGTTAGAGTAGAAAACTGCTCAGAAACGTGGTCCGTAAATTTTGTCTTTTTAAATTCTAAATAGCTAGCGAAATAGAAGCAAGGCTAGTAATTTGCATGTGTAGTAACATATTGGGAAAACTGCTAAAAATGCCGACAGATAAAATTTTCATAGACAAAATTTCAATAGGTCCATCCAAAATTCCGACAGCCAAAGTCTCGAAAAATTTCTAAAAGGAAGGGGCATTCAGATTTGCCTAAAAATATCTTGGGATAGTTATAGATGACGGGATCAGCACTGGAATTCCATAAAATACATATCAGATACCGTCGTTTGGATTCTTCATTATTTTGTTATGAAAATCGATCTAACCTAGAGATATATAGTTTCAAACGTTAAATAAACAAATGCCTTTTGAACAATAGATAAATTTGCATAAAAACTATTGAATTAACTATCATTTAGATACAAAACGCGCTGCAAACTTATAAATACTATCCCGCCGATGTGTTATTGGGTATTCGTTGTCTCGGGCGGTTGGTGTGGATTATCGAGACGGCCATCAGATACGTCAGTAGGATTGACCGGGCAACAAAGGGGCCGACAATGTTCTCCACTACCACCACCCAACTCGCACCACATCCAGGCATCCACGTTGTGCAACCGGCATGACATTTTTGGGATGTTTAGTAGGGGTAAATTAACGTTTAATGATTAAGATTTAGTGGACTTCAGTTAAAGATCTAATTTGAAAAAAATTGGAAATTTTTTTTATATTTAAAATTCTTGTAAAAAAATTACTCTGAAAGACCACATTCGGTTTTAGCTGTAAATTTCATACACCAGCATCTATTTAGGCAGAAGGAGCAAAGAGGAAGCACATGCGTAGAGTATTTTTAAGCTCTTTTTTCTACGCTACGTGAGCACCTAGTTACACAAAAATCTCCTATCCTATTTCTTCAGAAATCCAGAAAATCAACCAAGGGCCATGTAACACGCTTTTTCTGATCTATTAATACGGCATGACGATAATGTGAGTTTGAAATTTTCAATAGAATTTGTTTGCCGTAACCTGGACCTCCCGACTCTTTGGAAAAACTCCCGAGAGCCTTAGATCTCGGAGTAACCAACCAAAACAAAGAACTGCCTACAGCCGAACAGGTGCCGTCAAAGTTCAACAAGGCGACACTCTACAAAGGCTAACTCGAAAAGAAAAGATGCAGAAGTGGTGTGTATGGGGGTGTTGGTGGGGGGTGACAGCAAGGGTGTGGTTGGGATGAGCGATGGGACATGGGGTTAAAAGCGGCCGACTGCTTCGGACCAAGATCGCCCATCTCTTGTCCGCCCTTTACAAGTTGCCCCCGTCCATAAACCCTCTTGGTCATCCATTCCGACAATATCCTCTTGACACACCATATATGGGGGGCTGTAAATGGGTAATATCGGGGAATATAGGGGATTGGTGACAGCTGGGAATTTAATAGAGAAGATCGAAGGAGACTTCTTGAAACAAAATGTTTTTGGAAGTGCAAATTCTTCTGATTAAGCAAATCAATTTAAGCCAGAAGGGTTTAAAATAAAAGCGAATTTATGTTGAAAAACTGTATCTCGAAACTCTGAAAATGTATCTCTGAAATTATTCAAATCAACGTTATTTTTGAAAATCGGTAGCGCCACCTTTTTTATACCGATTTCTGCAGTCTGCAGACGATTACTGCAATTTTAGATCCTCAAATTCAATTTATAAACAATCATCAATCTATAAATATTTTTTAAGGGTAAAATCATAGCGCTTCCAAACAAAATTCTAATTTCTACAAACAAAACTCATCCCTATCATCCCCACAATTTTTAGATCCACCATCCCTCGACTCCAACATAGTGTAAAGTGTCCCGAATGAAAATTTAGGGCCCTCCCATCAACCCCGGTGAAGCCAACGGGGGCTTATTATTGGAAATATGGTGACAACCACCCGTCCACAGTTTCCCCCCAGAATTTACGGTCGCCCGCCCGGCCCGCCAACTGTTCCATTCATTTTTGGGGTGGCTTCACGGTGTCGATGGAATGTCAAAACAGGATTTATGGCATATTAAAGGGTTCGTGAAGTAGTGGGAGCTACTGAAAAAGATAGATTTGGTTGAATCATGCTAAAAAGGTGAATCTGCAAATTTTGTGAAGCGGTACCATCGTAAGTCCGTCTTTTAGTCGAATGGCCCTAGGAAAAACAGCCAGAGAATCCTCAAGCTAAGCGAGCTTCCGGCTCTGCATAAGCCTAAGCTTATGGGAAAAACCAAGTCCAATTCGACGCTTAAGCCTGAACTTAAACCTATCGCTAAGCTTACGCCGAGATCTAAGTTTGAGCCTAACTTAGTCTACGCTTAAGCTAAGCTTAAACCTGAGCTAGGTCTTTCCCTAAGCTAAGCCCGGCCTTTGCTAATGCGAAGCCTATCACTAAGCCCAAACCTAGCCCAGGCCATAGCCGAAGCATAACCCTAAGCCGAAGCTGGGTCCTAAGCCAAAATCTCCACGAAAATAGTTTTCTTGACCCCCACCCCAGCCCAAAATCCACTTGTCACCAGACAGCTTCGCGGAACCCTTGCTATATCTGCGTATGGGTGATGGGGGACAAGTGGTCAGGCTTCTGCCACCCAATCCCTGATTGCCCGTAAATCAGCGGGTGCAATGAGCGTAAACAGCGTGTATCATCCGAAAAGCCCTTCAGCCTGTCCAAGCCGTATATCTACCCCCGCGGGGGTCGAGATCCCGGCCAAATCCCCCTGGTTGCAGTAAATTCTCGGCTACGCCACGGATCAAGCCACTACAGGATAATCCTATTGTGGTCGAGCGCTGGATCTAAGTGATACAATTTCTATGCATTGCCTAGAAAAGTCCCTAAGCTTCAAATATTGATATAGGCAACGAAAAGCCATTTCCAAATACATAGAAAAGATAGATAGCTGAGCAAGTTTTCTTGATTAATGGCTAACGGGAACGATGCTTTCAATCGAGCTTCTGGGCGGCACAGCGGGCCCCGGGGGGCAGGCCTTCATGAATACGAAATTCACCGTATGCTAATCGCGTGTTCCGAACGGGCCACGGCTTCTGGGGTACGGTAGTTTGCTGAGGCTGACGCAGTAAATATAAACTCTTATTATTTCCTGATAGTCTTGAATCCTTAATTCGAAAATATTTACAGTATGCTTCAAGCTGGGCTTTGGAGGGATTTTTTTTCTATATTGTCTGCTACTCCCTCAATCATATGCACCAACAAAGAGGTTAACGAAGATCGCTTACTGCGATAATCTAGCAATAACTCTAGTGCGAAAGTTGGTGATTGCGCAGTAAGCAATTAGCGGCACTGTGCGAATGGGGCCCATCCATCATCTACCCGCCAGGTGATAGCCAATCTCTTCTATCGCCTCAAAGCAAATATTGCACAGCCTACAGTAGTTCTGGGCCGAGTGGCCAACCATTGCTTCGTTTTTTTTACTCTTGAATTCATTGGATATCTAACAAATTATCAAACATGTCCGGTCTTAAGTAACTTCAAAATTTTTGGAGTAGCGTGACTTTTTATTGCAGAGAAGAATGCGCACACGGCAGAGAAATTAAACTTCTAAAAATTTGGTGTATGCTTGAAGCTTTGACGGCCGTTATCATAAAAACGGAGCCCTATTTGATTGAACATCAAACTGCAGGGGCTTATTTGAATAATAGTTTGTATCGCAAAAATTTGCAAACGAAGATCGGATCCTCCCCAAGTTTGAATTATGTTCTACTAGTTAGTGGTAGTAATGAATTAATTAGCGCTTGACAATCATCAACAAGATTTATCTAAGGAAGTGATGCCAATGGAAAAATTTAGAAGAAACAATCAGGTTATAAAAAATCTATTTCTGAAGTTGCTGTTTGCAAAAGCTGATACTTGAGTACGTGATTCTTAACTTTTTCAGCGCTTTATGAACACGGTTGCCTAGCGAAAACCTCGGCTTAGCATAACCAAAGGAAATCCAAAACGCTTTGAAACCTGTACCTTTGAAACATTTGGCAAAGTTCTCTATTTTCAAAAAAAAAATAAAAAATTCAACGGCTGGGTGCTTAAAGTTTTAAGTAGCGCAATACATTGCCACTTATGCTAGAAATCTGCCCCCTACTCATGAAATATTATATACTAGGAATAAACTATGCTCCAACTCAAATATGTGCATAGATGACGTCAAGGATGCTTTGAGAACGTTAAGGTAAAATGGCGAATGGGTAAACGGAAATGGCGCCGGTTGGTGGCCCTCCATGTCTGATTGATACGGGACCATTTTGAAGATGGAGAGCAGCAATTTCGTGGTCGGCCACGGAAGACGGGGAGGGGAGCAAGAGGGCGGGGCCGCACCTACGGTACCCAACCACCAAATGGCTGGGCAGGGCAACCCACGAAATGAATCGATTGGAGACGGGCAATTGCCTTAGCGTGACTGTCACCTCTTGCTCCTCAATGCTCGACGCCTTCTGTTATTTTGCCGTTGTTGTTGTAAATTGTTGGCCGATCGTAAGGGGATGAGGGGTTGGCCATAAAGTCATTATTCAACGAGTTGCAGGGTTGAGATAAAGCTATGGGAGATATATAACCAGATTTGAATATTGAAGCATTTTTCATAGGTTGTCTTAAACCATGCGGGGCTCACCTTCTTTTTTAAATGACGCTCAGGTAGCCTAATTTTTCAATAATACGTAAAGCCTGAAAGGTCAAAAGCAAACGAACTTTCACTTTAATTTCTCTAACTAAAACTGAATAACCCTTCTAATGTCAGACTATCATGAAAGCGAAAGTATCCCGATAACCTGTAAAAAATACTGATAAGTCATTTTTCACACGCATTTTTCCCTTGATTCAATCCCGTAGATCTCCTGAACTCCCTGCAGTAGAAATAAAAATCCGCCTCCCCACCCAGACGGCCGGTGTAACGATACTACTGTATTTCGCATAAAAAAGCGTCGAAATCGGAGAAGTGATAAATCGGTGGGCGATTTCCGGGAGCCGATGTCTTTGACGTGGATGCAAGATTGGGGTGGTTGTTCGAACTTTGCCAGTCTCAGGTATCACATGCTGGGCTTCTGAAACGACAATTTCTGCAAAAGCTAGCAATTCAAAAATAGGGCCTTCCTTAAAGGGAACTAAGGGTCTGGCGCTTAAGGTACCTTATAATCTTAATCCGAAAATTATTATTGTCACAAATTCCCAGCCAATTCGATTCAATAACTTTCGAGATAATTTTTCTGGTTTGGCATCGTTGATACTGATTTGAACCATCAAAATAAACGTTTTAAACTTTCAAAACATGCGGCCCTATTCGACCATGCTCTATCAGATGTCGTCAAGAAAACAGGTCAAAAAAAAAGCGCGATCAAAAAACTTTAGTTAACCTTTCAAACCCGACCCAAAACCATTTCCCCCACATTCCTGCAATAAACCTGCAACCCTGGTAAGTCTTTGCGAACTTGCGCGCAGCGGCTGTTGTCCCGATGCTGGCGGCTGCCCAGCGGGTAGCCCTCCACAGCTATGCAGGGGTGGGATACGGTAGACTCGACAAGGAATGGGGAAATGGATGATACCCGCCGGGGTCGGGGCCCACCCATCGGCTGATACTGATGGCCCCCGGCATACTTCAAAGGGCCCTGGGCCGCTGTCCTGCGAAAAAGGTCCGCGGGGCCCTGCATCACCGTATCTGCCGTGGGCCCCTAGCGATCCGCTTTTTCTGGATCTGGGGCGAGAAGCGGAAATCGGAGAACGGGAAGTATAGAGGCAGAGCGTAAGTCTGGACGGAATCGAAAAACCGCAGCACCCGGGCTAGCTTTATGAAGCTTACGAGGGACTAAAGCAGTAGAACAACAAAGATTTATTGACCCTGAAGGTACTAAGAAAGCAGTTTGACAAGGCCCCGGGTATGAAAATACATTTGGTATGACATGGTTTAATATGGTCTCTGCGCTCTTTACAAAAAGTCAATAATTTCTTTTACTATTACTATTTATAGTATGTTACATCATTCAAGCCTATCACTAACATGGGCTCTGTTTTCCTCAAAGACTTTAGCTCGGCTGTTAAGATACAAAGTATAAGCTCCTATGTCCTAGAGACACGGCTTCATTAAGGTAACAGTCGAAAGGAACAGAGTTTAGGTGCTGAAAAATGTTTCCAAATTGTCTACGGGCTGCTGTAGCTTACCCTGGGTTGTCGAAAAACTAGCAAATGAACCCACGGCATGCCTATGAGGTCCCCCTTCCCCCAGACCGTATCTCCAACCTAGCCAAGCCAAGATCGGTCCTGTTGCGAACAGTTGAAAGAGGCAACACCACCCGATAGAATCTCGGCACTATCCCTTCCAAGAGCACAAGGTGTGGAATAGATGAAGTACCGTGTCGCTAAGAAAGTCTAAGCGATTTGCACTTTTGAGTCGCAGCCCCGAAGCATGCAACACCTGGCAGATAAATGAGGCGGCAGGTGGCGGCGGGCAGACGAAATCGGGATCCGAAAGAGAAGAGTTGAGGAGTACGGTAAATAAGCAAGAGGTCAATGAAAAAGTTTACATCAAATTTTCATTTAAAACAGCCTCGATCAGCTCAAGAAAATTACAAAATGAACCACCGAGAGTCAATCAATGTCAAAAACCCACCAGGTCGCCGCGGCTCCGCAGCTGACGCTCAAATTTGTTAAAAACTAGCCCTCCTTCTAGCAAGCCAATATCGGGAAGTACATTGAATGGGTTGGAATCTGTTGGTAGGGAGTGGGATGTAGCGGGGCTGCGAGGGGAAGACAAATGGCTCTGTCATGCTGTTGTCATTCAGATAGAGGGCCCACTTCACTTGACACCACAACACACGATGTGGCCCAAAACCCCAAACCCCGCTAGGGCATTGCCGACCTCTACGCGCCTTCTTTATCCTTGCAAATCACCAAATTTTTGGTATCATTTAGCATGGCGAAAACCATCCAAAAAGCTAGGGTGACCCTTTGGACACCGACGCGACACCCATCTGGCTCACTGTCAGGTTGTATAGAAATTTGGATCCTAGCCGATAGCCTTTCCCAGGAGTAGCCTAAGCCTAAGCCTAAGCCTAAGCCAAGCTAAGCCAAGCCTAAGCCTGCCTAAGCCTAGCCTAAGCCTAAGCCTAAGCCTAAGCCTAAGCCTAAGCCTAAGCCTAAGCCTAAGCCTAAGCCTAAGCCTAAGCCTAAGCCAAGCCTAAGCCTAAGCCTAAGCCTAAGCCTATCGATATGGCCGATTTCCATGGTTGACCTCCCTCAATGTTCGAAAAAGCGGCGTAAAAAGCTCGAATTTCTTTGCTTTCTCTAGGCTTCCAAAGATTATTCGGCGACATTTTTCTGCCGTAGTTTTGCATATAGATTCCGAAACTCATAACGCAAATTGCACGCGTTGGCAAAAGCGCGCACCAAGCAGCCCTGGAAGCTGCAGACTAAGCCAATTAGCATTCTGATACTCGTTCGCATGCTTGCCCTAGCATCACATCCCGACTCCCGTCCCCGAATCCCTAAATTGTCTACGGTATTCAGCGCCGTTGCCGAGTTTTTGTGGGGCCGGGTTGGGGACGAACGTCCTCCTGCTCTTCCTCCTCCCCTGCCCTCTCTCCCTCCTCTCAGCCACCTCTCCGCGCACCCTCCCCTCAGAATTAATCGTCGCCCATCAATCGGCCGGCCCCGTTCAAAGTTGTGTCCCGGACGGGTTGGTCGGTTGTAGCATATGTTGCGTACACCAGAAGGCTCGCGGACGGCGCGCCCATTTTTCAAAAACCGTTCACCCCCGGAGAGGGCATTAACCGGGTTGGTTGACAGTTGTGTTGAGCCGAAGATTGGGAACGAGTCCGAAATGGGGTGCTGGGGAGGGGAATTAGGGTTGAAATGAATTGGAGCTGTGTGATTTGGAATTGTTGTTTTCGACAAAAAGTTTGTTGGCAAACTAGAAAAATCTTGGGATACGGTATGCCATGTTCTTTCCATAGTTTCATACTTCTAGCGCATTCTGATAAATTATTTGCGCTTTCACTGCTTTGTTAGCTGAAAAGAGACAGTTCTTTCTCTCGCCCACTCTTGCTCATTTTTCTATATTATTCTCTTCTAGCTCATTCTCTCTACCTATCTTGCTATCTCCCTCTATCTCGTTTTCCTCGGTGTCTCTCTCTCGCTCTCTCTCGCTCTCTCTCTCCCTCTCCCTCCATCGCTCTTTAAAAGAAGTAGCCCTTACCTTGAAATTCCAACCCCTTCTTCCCGTCTCCTCCATCCCCCATCAAATGCCATTCACCTCAAATGTCGCGACTACAGATGTGCAACCGATTTGCCCTTCAAAACCACCAAAAAACCGATAGCTTCAAGCCGCCTATTCAAATAGCCAACCCCCCCATATGTCGATCTCCTCTCTTCCTCCACCGATCAACATGTGTCCCATTTTTCATCGTCGCGCCACATTTAAAATCGCATGCCCACACTTCACTAATCGTGTCTCGGGCTACTGAAAGATAGAGAGAAGCGGATGACGGCAAGGCAATAATATTTTATTCTTGAGCCCAAGCACATGTCTGATATGGTAAATAGACGGCTTCGCTCGGGAAACGACCCGTAGTTTCATGATTTGATGTTGACGGCTTATAGCACCCGTTCTTTTAGCGGTATGACGTGTTCAAATCGACGTACGTTCTGCATTCGTCGCGACTAAAATTATAATGAATGGTTTCTACTAAGCTATAGAATTGCTTAGATAGTTAAAGACCTACTTTCCCGCCATCTTCAACCGATGAACTTCTAAAGCGGAAGTACCGGCCTTCCCCAGAAATTATCGATATCGGCATGATATTTGCTTCAGCGCATTTTCTAAAAAAGTGATTTCGATTAGATCTTGGGTTGAAGCTTACTGTAGAAATTCTGTAGCGACCTTCGATCTCGTTTTCCTTGGTGTCATGTCGAACATGACAAACCAGGGCCCATAAATCAACTTAAATCGGGTATCGAGCAGCAAATTTGCCAATGGATCCATTATCATCCGGAGGAGCCACCCGACCATTGCCGCTAGAAATAATGTTATGTAAATAGTGTATTAAAAATACCCGTTGTCCATTCGGCCATTTGATATGATAATTGATAGGCCGCTACCAGGGTCTTGCATTGTGATTCCTCAAAAATTATGATTAAGTTAGATGAGAGTGAGTGTCACCTGAATTTCAGCAATTAAATAGTCAATATGACTCTTCAGTATGATCGGAATCGATACGAAGCCCGCCATCACGATGCAAGTAATCGAAAACGCAAAAATATTTAAAGCCAATCTTCCAATTGACATCAAATGCAGCGAAGCGTTCCCTAAAATCGGCCTACACCTGTAAAAAATGAGCCAAACTACCAGATTCATTACTTTTCCGATATAGATAGACCATAATCGCAGCGTAAGATACTGTCACTATCAGAAAGGACACCAACACGATGAAAAGGTTGAAGATTGAAAGTACGTAATCCTGAAAAAAACCTGTTTACCTTGGAATTTAGAGATACAGAATATAAGACAAAATCGATTGATCAGTGCAAACCTCACTCGAAACGTTCCAACGGATCAAATCTTTTGCATCGTTGAACACGTTAAAGGCGTTGTTGGCCGAGATGCAGACGACGATTACGGAGTAGATGAGGCCGACCGCCCAGACGCCGAGCATGATGTAGACTGAAATAGAAAAATGGGAGGTTATTTGGCACCTAAAGCCTCAAAAAAGCTTTTTCTAGAATATTCGTTTTTTTCTGAAAACTAAACAAATTTTTTGAGTTCGTAGGGGGGAAATTGGTATGTTGATGTCTGCTCGACTCTCGCTCCATTTCATCTCATCCCTAACACCTGTTCTGTATTTCACAAAGAACAGAATCCAAAAATCAACACCTCATCCGTGGGAAAAACACGTCAGGGCCCGGCGGCGGGGACTGTGATTTCTTCATTCATCCCATCCCGGCAAACCCGGGGACTTTTACGACCACCCAGCGCTGGTGGAATAGAAGTGGTCACAGCGTGATAATTCCCAAAAAGAAGCGCCTTGTTGGGGTGTTGAGGGGAGAAATTACGGCGGGCTCTAATTGGTCGAGACGGATCCGGAAAAATCAGTCCATGGATTATGGATTTGGAGTGCGATACGCCTGAGCAGTAGTGAAATTTGCATACAGAATTGATTAAATACCTGATCCCCTTTTCAAGCTTGTTTTGTAGTTCAAATAATTGTTAAATCAACCCTTTCTACACTTACTAATCCTTCTTGCCGATATCTTCGCCATATACAGCCATGGATGCCGAATAGCCAGATAGGTCAATAAAGCCAGAACACCATAAGCTCCTAAACATCATCGACTTTAAACATATTTTCTGGTAAACCTGCTGCAGACCAAAAATTGGCTGTCAACAATAACGTAAACATCGTTCTCCCATGCGGAATCAAATAATCCACCTCATAAATGCTAATATTCCTAGATAGATCGATTCTCTCGTTTTTGTTTTGAAAATACTGACCTCTCTTGTATAGGATACTCCGGATTCCCTTGAATAAATACAAGCTTGTGCAGAGATACGAATATCAACGTCAAAAAGCAGGTGAGAATATCGGTGACGGATCGATTAATCAGTAATGAGTAACCCTAAGGAATTTACAAAAACGAGGTTCAACCTTACCTTCAAAGGCAATTTCTTCTCCATAAGCCCCTTGACCGTCAAGAATAGGAAAATTATATTGATTATCAGGGAAAATATAGATAAGATAATACATAGCACTGGTAGCGTAGTGTCGACCAACTAAATTATATATTTTTTTAGTAGATTCCATTCCGTCCAGCCTTCTTCCATGATTTTTTATCATTGCCTGCCCCCTCCCAAACGAAACACAAAGCTGCCATGCGTTCGACCCGCTGGCAGGAATTCCGGCCTATCTTTATAGCTTTCCTAATAGCCATTCGGCTAGCTTGAGATCGCAAAGGCAAAAAACGGGCGACACCCGTTCATTTGCAAAAAATGGGATTAAAAATTCAGATTACTCACCGCTAACTTGCTGGTGTCATAGTCGAAAATAGTTTTCTTCTGATCCTCAGTACAATTCGCGAATATTGTGACATTTTCAAGATCTGGCGAGATTTCGTGGATGTGGAAGGGCAAGAAACTACGATGAGCAAGTTATGAAAGCGATTGCATATTAGAAAGTTACCGTTTGTAATCATAGGTTGAGGTACTGGGCGACAACGTGCTTGTCCACATCCGGAATCAAAAATTATTCTTGCCGCTCTCAAACCTGGTTTTTACCCTAAACGCAATATGCCAAAAAATAGAAACGAAAAATGATGCAAATTCAAGGAGGTATGAACAGCAAAATGTTGGGAGTCAATAGTCGTAAAAATTAGCGATCAATCGGGGCGGTGGCAGACTCTTTCAAAAGTAGCGCCCTGATTTTGAATCGAGACTGATCGGACAATATCCAGGAAATGAACGCCGTGGCAACGGAGGTCGAATGGGACGCCCTGGTTTGTGGGGGCATTTTTAGAAGCGCATAAAAGCGGAAAATGGCTACTGGGCGGCTTATCTCCCAGATACATGCCTCGTCACCCCCCAAAGAGGGGACCGACCCGGCTGAAAACTGGGGCTCTGAACTTGCCCACACTATTGTTATCCACAAATTATCTTCTGGAAAACGTGTAGGTGTGTAAGCTGTTTCTCTCGAAAGGGATCGATTCATGGTTTCGTGATTAGGGTTTTCGCGATTGCAACCTATGAAAAATCTTTGGAAGGTTCAAGGTCGGTTGAGGGCCCTTCAAAAAAATCATAGCTATTATAGCAGGGCCTTTCGGGTTTCAGACAAAATTGTTTTCGGCACTACTGGACATGCCCTTTCAGATGCTAATTGAATCCTATGTTGAAAATGCCCTATTGGCCTCAGATAGGCCCTGGATCCGCATCAGCCTTTCAGTGTCAAGTTCCGCGTCGTAGGAGTCCAGGTCGGGCCTCTGTAGGGGGCTGGTTGATGCGGAGAGCTTTGTTTAATATAAAGAAATCATAGTATCCTCCGACTTGTCGTTTCTCATAGGACTTTTGTTGCTCAAAACCACCAAAAGCCGACACTACGAAAAATCGCAGCGACCATATACGCGTTGTTACTGCTCAGCCAGTTAGCACCTCTGAATCAGCGTCTCAAGGAGGTACGAATGAATGCAAACCGAAATTCTGATGATTGACTTGGAAAATAATGATATGTCGAAAAAACATCTAAAATAGCATGCCGACAAGTTCGAAAAAAGTTTTTGTGTTTGCATCTAAAATCGCATCAAAAATAGTGCAGAAATTCGTTTGGGCCGGAGTTTATGGAAGGCTCGACCGGGTCAAAGCCGGAATATCTCGTTGCTCAACAAATACATGAACACAATTACAAGTCTCGCATGGTACGGTGATGGTAACATGGTTTGGATGCAAATATTGGCTCCTTCTAACCTTTCCACGTCGTTGGTTCCTAAAAAATCTTAGTGACTGAGTTATCAAATACAAACCTTCGATGTCGTCGACAAGCCTCACATTCCAGGCCTCCTTCCCCTGGGACCGTCAAATCTTCAACTAAAGTAGAATTATAGGGAACTATTGCTAACTAAACAACAAACCATTTGAATCGTCCGGTTCTGTGTCTTGCCCTGATACCTCCACATAATCATTCCCGAAGGTAATTACCATTTTCACACAGAAAAACAGGGAGATACTGCTGACAATGCTAAGCAAAAGCATTTTCTTTCTATCGTTCACTTACGCGACTAACACCATCGTCACCTCAAACAATTGCTCGAAATAGGGAAACATCTTGAAAATGTTGCGAACAGCGTGGAAATCGTTGTAAATAGAGCAATGTGATCGATGAGGGGAGACGTGGTGGCGGTTTTCTGGCGAGAAATTGTAGCCTAATTATGGTCCCAAGGCCCCTACTTAGTGAAAGGCTGGGGAGGGGAAAAGAACACTTATTACTTGTATGCCGTGATTTGTATATTGGAGCGGTATGTTGCAAGTTTTTATTGTTTAAGGGGGGTGCTTAAATATGGTTGGTTACAGGTTGGAGTTCAGTGTCGTAATGCGAGAAAGAGCCTTGACGAGGCGATGGGAGGTTTTCGAGAAGTTCGAATTGTTGCCAGTGACGTTCATCTGAATTGGTTTTTATTGACTGTAACTGCTGGGTTTTCAACATAAAATTTCCAAAATTAGCATACATCTCCGGCGTATCTGGTCCACGTCCGTAAGAGGCCGGAAATCACGACAATACCCGCCGACGCAATGGCATAACCGTAGCAAAATCAGACATGTGACCATACAGGTAACAATCAAAATCAACCTAAATTTTATGAAATGGATATAGAAAACTCCCCACCAAATAAATATTTGATGCAGCGCGCCCGTCTTCGGCTCACTGTACGACACAAAACTCAAGACGTCCGTGAAGTTTCGGTCCATTGCATGTTTTATCCACAGGAAAGCGGAGTTAGAGACCGAAATTCTGAAATTCAGTCTATACGAGGTATGCATATGCTGAATTAATTATTGTTAGTTAGATTGGCTATGTAATTTGGTCACGTAGATGTTATTTCAGCAACAATTTTGAGATGAAAAGTAATAATCGTTTAATGACCAGTCAAGGCAGGCTTCGTAAGACCCCCACTTAAAACAGACAACTTGGAATACCCGAGAATTTGCCGCAGCGAATTCTCGGTTCTCGTCTGCCGTGAATTTCACCTGCTTCATCCGCCGCCGGTAATTACCGGCATTTCAAAAGAGGTTTCTCTATTTTCATCGGGAAAGATTTTTATTTATACATGTTAATCTTGTCATAATCCGCTTTTTAAATAGTGATTCTTTAATCTGTATGCTCAATTTGTTTCAGGATGCTTTGGGCTGCATATTCCACATTATGGACCCTACGCTGGTTTCCCAAATTTTATGCAATTGTCTGCCTTTTCCGCCCTCGATATCATCACGTGGGTACAAGGTACACTCTATAGGCTTCACTACAAAATAACCATTTTAGAAGCAACCTATCTACTAATTCATATCTACTCCGTTTCCATCCATCCCTAGGGAGCTTGCTAAATCGCGTAAGTCTTTCCCCCACCCCCTAAAATTCATTGGTCGTTTTTCTATTTTCTCTCGAATCCGGGTTGCTGGGTGGTTCTTTCTCCCCTCTTCTCATTCCCGCAAACCGGGCTATAGTTTGTGACCAAAGACTTATATTGGGCGGGCGAGGGCTCCACGCACACAAACACGCACAGCCCCCCTTTCCATTCCCTCCACACTCCCCCTTCACAACCACGTTCTTTTTCATTGGAGTATGTGATTGTTGTGGCGGTTACATAAAACAACCGAACCCTTACCTTCCCCCTCGCAGAATCGCGAAACTTTCGAGAAGACCCTCGTCGACACATTCCCTACAATTTCCTGTATATATAGCGCTCCAACAATCACTCCGAAATAACTTTCTAAAGTTTTTATCCCGGAGAATTTGAATATGAATTTTTTTCTCTGCCAATTTCTGGGTCTAAATGTTGTTTTAGGTCTGAAGTTGTCTATATGTAGCTTTTTTTGTTAAGATGTATAAAATATCCTTGCCTCGACCGTTCCTGAATGTGAATACCTTCTGATCATATCTTATTTTCATTAGAATTTTTCACTGATTTGAATCTGTGATTGTTTTTTTGCTCATTTATGACATCCAATATCTTTTAGCTTACCAAAGATGGCCCTCCAAGGGCTTAATTCAGCCGCTTTAAAAGCCGGTAATTATTTTATTAAAATTCATGCAATTTTTCTCTAGGCGACCCGGAGCCAGCCCAGCTGGAAAGAGGCAAATTCCGCCTCTACAACATGCGATTCTGCCCGTGGGCCGAGAGAGCCTTGCTTTATGCTGCGGCCAAGGGCATTGAGTACGTTTCAAAGTGGCAGCGATCTGCATCAAACTCTGTAATTGAATTTTTCGCGGCACCACGGTGACTGAAAGTTTTAAGCGGAACTTTCTTATCAAATTAGGGCATTGACACTAATCGTGAGCGCTCTCTTTAATGCGCATTGCATAAAAAGGTGTAGGAAAGGTTTTGCAAATTAGAAAAAACTTAAGGTTAGTAAATTACCTCTATTTAGCGTTGAAATTGTCAACATCAATCTGCAAGACAAGCCAGAATGGTACTTCGAGAAACATTATCAAGGCAAGGTTCCAACCCTGGAATACAACGGAAAGGTATCTAGATTACATTAAATAATATAATTATCAATCATTAGTGCGTAATCGAATCCAGCCTCATCCCACAATTCCTCGATGATTTGCTGCCGGAGAATTCGATTCTGCCAAAAGATGCGTATGACAGGGTCCATCAAAAGATTCTGACGGAACGCAACCTTGCTGTAAGCGATAGAAAAGATTTCAAATACCAAATATTCAGATCTCCACAGCTTTCTACGGTACTCTCGCTGCCCTGAAAGATCCTGGCCTTCGTGAGGAGAAAATGGCGACTATGAATAAGGCCCTAGACGATGCTGAGAATCTGTTGAAGGATACTTTCTTCGGAGGTAAATCTGCTTGAGAAATTTTTCAGTAGATTTTAAGGAAAATCGCCATCATATGCTGACTACTTGACTTTCCCATTTCTCGAGAGAACCTGGTGGGCAAGCCACATTGAGGGCGTGACTGGATATGACAAAACGGTAAATTTTCTCACGTTTTTCGCAAAAATCCGATTGTTTAGAACTTCCCATGCAGCAAGCGCTTCCCGAAATTGACAAAGTGGTTCAATGAGATGCTAGCAAGACCAGAAGTAAGCCACCAATTTTCAATCACAAGTTTTGAATCTTTGCAGGTAGCTCAGAATTTGATGCCCGTCGACACTGCCCTAGCCTTTTTGGATGGCTACCGCCAGGGAAAGCCAAACTATGACGAGGGAATTTAGATGCATTGCCCGAAACACTGCCCTGTAATCGAACATAGTGTAAATAAATTTATTTCCAAACGCGAATCAGCATTATTAACAGAAATATGATTACTGCAAGTAGAATGACACAAAAAATAGCGATGTAGCAGATTCGTCTCTGGCGATAGGCTTTGGCGTTGAAGGGTAGGATACCTAGATCGTTTTAAGGAGATACTCAACTCAGATACCTCTATTAACGTCGGTTTTATCACGAACTATCCTCCATTTATGATAACTTTCAAAAGATGGATGACGGCTAAAACTTTATCAGTTAGATCAAGCTTAAAAATGCACCTCTGATGAAATTCCATTTCTTCAATGCCAATTGGTATCCCAGGAAGGTAAGGAAGAGATTCAGGATTCAACTAACACATCATTGTATGCAAACTAAGCGCTTTCAAACCTCTGGCTCTATCCTTTCCATGATTTCCGAACTGCTAGCCGGCTGACACTCCGTTTGCTGATACAAATAATACACCCGAAATGCAAAATAACCACTAAAATTGCGAAAAACTAAAGTTTCAGGATTCAAATAGCCTCACCTATCTAAAATAGCATCTTCAACAGTCGAAAATTGTTTCATAACCAATATACAGCCAATTTGCCATATTCGCCCAATACCCCAAATTTTTGAGACTACTAATCGGCTTAGGGGCTCCCGATAACCACGTGCCACAGATTCTCGAACCGACTGTTTGTTGTTTCTGATGCAAAATGATTTGTAAGAGCATGTTGAAAATATTCCCATTTATTTACAATATGCTTATTAGATAGTGCCAAGAATTTGTTCGGCTCGAAGGGGGTCGACAGCGCCGGGCATTGAACGTTCGCTCGATCTAAAGAGAATAATATGCTATATTAGAAGGTACCGACCCTCTTGATAAAGTTGCTGATCCACTGATCGAGGAGGTCGATCCGATTTTGGACCTGGCATTCCGCGAAAAGTCCAATTTACGATCTTCTATCTAAAAAAATACAATGAAATCTGCAACTTTGCATGCGATACCTTTACATTCCCTCCACCAGGCACATGAGCCGCATTTTCCATCGAGCCAACCTTTGAAGCAGCATTCGTGAGATCGATCTTTTGATGGAAAATCTAAAAAAAGGGTTGCAAGTAACTAAGCTTCTAACCTTGACGTTCCCACCCCCAGCCTGATGGGCAGCATTATCCAAAGAGCCGACTTTTGAGCCGGCCTTTGCCACATCAACTTTTTGGGAATATTTTCACATTCCCTCCACCAGGGTTATGTGCTGCATTATCCAGCGATCCAACTTTTGAGCCGGCGTTGATGTCGATTTTTTGATGGAAAATCTAGATAAATGCATTAAATGTAAATTGCTATATTCCTTGATACCTTGACATTCCCACCACCCGGTGTATGAGTAGCGTTATCCAGCGACCCAACCTTACTCTGCACATTCCATTGAAGTTTCTGGGTCAAGATCTGAGGTTACGATGTTATAATCGAGTCCCCCGCAGGGCTTGGCCAACCTTTTTCTCGCTTGGTGCGGGCTTATGGGCCGAGCGGGCGTCTATCCGAGGCTGGGCCTCGTCCTTGAAATTTAATTTGGCCGTCTCGACTCGGATGTTGCCGCCTCCTGCAAAAATAAGTACTGCGTGAGTAGGAAGAAAAAGGACCTGGGCGATGGTGTACGTTTTGGAGGGAGCCCACCCGGGAGCCGACACCATATCTTTGGGGCTCATGGAAGATTTTGACGTTGCCACCGGTGGGAGTGTGACTTGTTTTGGAGTCGATACGGCTGAAAAGGGGATATGAAAGGTATATGGGCTTGCGAAGCTTCGATAGAGCGCCCCAAAAAATATCCTTCTAGTGAGGAGGAGGAGTGTCCGACTTTTGTGATATAGGTATCCCTCGAAAGCTCTTAAAAATACAAATTAAGCTAGCAAAAAATTTTTACAAACTGAAAGCGCTTGTTTTCTCCCTTTTTCCAAAGCCTTCGAATGGTATAAAAATTGTCTCAAACCGAGCTTCATCCGGCCGTCTTGAAGGAGGGCTTTTTAGAACTCCCTGCATGACTCTCCTTCGGGATCCCGATTTCACAACCACCTCAATCTCGATTTTACGACCCTTATTTCATGCCCCACCCTATGCACCCAATAATGGACCTCCCCACCCCTATAAAACTTGGCCTTAAATCTATCCGCTTTGGATGATTGATTGCCACAAGCTGTCAGCTTCCACTCCTGCACGGCCCGCCGCCCTTGAATAAGCTAATTGTCGCTTTCGCCCACTATTCACCACCATCCGGAGTCTGCCAGTGTCCAGCTCACCCCTCACGCAACTCCAGATTAACTCCTTAGGACGCCTTGCAATTACAATCAGCCATTTGGGGGGTGAAATTGGGCGGCGGATGGGCCTAGTGAATGGCCTGGGTCAATTGCCCTATTTCGGAATGTCCGTTTATGCCCACCTCCTGACGTTGGAGTATTTCTGGGTCAACTTGGGTGTGGCTGGGAGGCTGGGAGCTGCTGAAAATGGAGGGAGACGTTTTAGCACTCAAAAAAAAAAAGTAAAAAATGAGTTGGAAAATCTGAATTGTATCTGTTTTCTTCTAGAGCTAGTGAAAGAAAGTTAGAACACAGGTCGAATCTTACATTTTAGGCTAGGGCTATTAAGGCCAGTCCTTGAGGTAGATTGTGAGCGTATCGAGCGAGCAGAACTGGAATTGAATGAGATCATATACGAAAAATGCGTATGGCGATGTGTGAATGGGTAATTCAAATGATTTTTTAGCACTTACCTAGAAGTAGGCATTTTGGCCGCCTCGGCCGCGCCCTTCTGAGGTGCCTTCCCTGGAGGAGCGGCGCTTCTGCAACGAAAAGCCGAAATATGGGTCCCGTCACGAAGGCCCCAGCGAGAAAAATGGAGGTGTATGATGGGCCCCGGCAAGCCGTCCCCCCCTTCAAAGCATGTATCAACCGACAACACGAGATGAAGCAACGAGCAAAGCTATCCTATCCTTCCCCCCTCCCCCACCCCATGCCATACCCACAAGCCCGAATTGGGATTGAATGGCCGAAATTCGACACGCCCCGCCCTATTATTCCGAATGCGGGAATGCTTCCCTTAGGGGGGTTGGTGAGAGCAGAATGTTTCCACCAGAATGGCCCACAACACCACCAATAATTAGGGAGTGCAAAGGGTCGAGCGGGAGAGGGCGGAGGGGGTGCTGCGAATTTTTGAGCAAATGTGGTTGCGCTGCCGGGGGATGGGATCTGCTTTAGTAGGAAGAGGAAAGAGCCGGAAATGGGGTAAGTAGGGATTCAGCAAGCTTCCAGAAATCAGGTTTTTTTAAAAATAGCTTGAAAATCACGAAATATGTTGGATCGGGACAGAAATTTGCATAAAATGTAATTAAAGACAGCAGGGAGCCCGGGTTGGACAATTTAAAAGCCTACCTAAAATCAGGGTATTTGCATCGAGATTGTCAGATTATTTGGCCTAAAAGCTTACGAAAGCTATGATTTTTTGTAGTTTGGAGTTTTGGCTCTAGCGATCGCAAAACGTTACATAAAATTGCTTTGGTATTAAATAAAAACGACCTAAAGTCATTTCCGAAAAAATTCGGGAAGGTTATGTAAATTCCATTTTAAGCGTACATCTAATTAACATAGAAACTAATAAATTCTTGACTTTTTGTAGTTTTGAGCTTTGCATAAAGAAAAATCGAAAACAACCCCTTCAAAAATTCAAACGCGGCTCACTCCCCAAACCGGGACAACAGCAATCCTCGTAGCGCGTGCACCGGAGGCTAATTGTATGCAAGTTGGAAAAGGGGAAGAGGAGATCGAACTGGAAGGAGCAGCCCTCCGGCCCGACGATGGGAACCTGTGTGCGCAAAGAGGCTCCTTCACTCCGCTAAGGGCTCAAGGTGGGATCAATAGGGCCTTTTGCCGAAAAAGGGAGAAGAAAAAGAAGAAGATTCCACTACGGGAGACCAACTACTACTGGCTGAATCTAGAAAGCCAGGGGCGAAAGTCTCCTCAGAAAAGCTCAGAAGTGGTCTGGGAGAGTCAAAAGCCTGCATTAGTGGGGGGAGCGGAAGCGACTCGACCGGAGGGGGAACGGCGGCTTTTCTTGCAGATTTGGATTAGCGATTAGAGACTGGGGGGAGGGACACAAAGCTTATGGCCCAAACGGGAGATGGATCATCATATGGAGGAGCCAATAATTGGAGGATGAAGCTTCTCAATTTCAAGGGCTTACCCTTTCTTTGGGACTTGGACCCTTGGAGTTCGTAATTTGGATTGGGTGGGTGCTGCAGCTGGGGGCTAAATAACAGGTAATAAAGATTCAGAAGGTATCACCTGCTCTGTTATAGCCGTCATCGGGGGCTTTATCACTTCAGGAACAATATCGGCTGCTTCCTAGAGATTCAAATTAGGGATATGGCTTCCGGCTTTACCGATTTCAGCGCTTCATCTTCTTCAATAACGGATAAACTGGAAAATTTTATTTGGGGGTTAAAAAGCAAAACCTACCCTTCAATATGGTCCTCAATAGGTTCAGATTGTAGCATAGGTTCAGCGGGCGCCTCCTAAAAATTCATAAAATTAAATATAACCGCGATACCGTATATGTTTCAGTTTTTGAAATAACTGGAAAGGAGAGTTTGTTTAGACAGAGGGTGTTATAACAAAGACCAAGCTTACTTTTTCTTGCAAATTACGACAATTTTTGCATTCCAAAGTACTTATAATCGCTCAAGAAAATAGTTTAAAACAAACAGGAATTTTTGTGATTCCGGATTTTAAATGCAGTTTTTTAGAAAAACGAGTGGATGCATGCTAATACGGTATAAATGATTTTTTAGCCCAGAAACCGGTCCACCTAGCTAAGGTTTGCATGAGGGAACTGTGAGTGCGTGTGTGTGTCTGTGGCTGATAGCTAGTTGAATGTTGCCTGGGAGGGGCTCGGTGTCAGAAGTCGGCTTTTTTGCCCTGCCCCCCACCATCGACTACAAGCATGTTTGCTCAAGCGGTGTTTCGTCCTCAGCCCACCCAACCGAGAAAGGCTCACAAAAAGCTTCTACCCCCCTGGATCCCAGCCAAGTGAGACAAAGACCGCAAAAACAAATAGGCGGTTGGAGCGAATTTCGCGCGGCTTCGATTGAACTGTTAGGACGGGATGGCTTAGAATCGGGTAAAAAGGCCGAATAAAAATACAGTATCTTTGCCAATAATTTCAACAACCTACCGTTTGCTCTAACTGTTGATGCACTTCCTCCACAACTTTAGGCTGTTCACTCTCTATATTTTCTAAGACGAAATCTAGCGCGACATTCAAATACCTTCTTCTGTTTCCTCCGTGTATCCAAGGTCTAGGTCTATATTCAGCTCTGGCTCTTCATTAACCTGCTGCACCAGAATATATTCCTAAAATGTTTCTAAAAATTGGCTGTTTTTTATACCTCTCTCACGATATTTTCCTCAATCGGTGATTCAATTAGGAACTGGTTTTCCGGGGAGCTAAGGTCGCGCGGCTCTTCCATTTCGTCAGGTTCCGGCGGAAGGTCGTTTTGTCTTTCCGTTTCTGAAGCTTCGCTAGCATTTTCCTAAACAAAATAAAAATATAAACGAATAACTACTTCTTGATCCGGTGAGCGTGAGTGATTGGAACGCAGCTCGATGTCTAAAACAGAAAAATCACTTGACAATAGTTTCATTTACCTCGATCTTCGGCAGCGGTCTCCTCATCCATCGCATAAAATTATTAATCTTGATTAGAATGTTCAAAGGAAATTAAAAACGGTCGGAAATAGAAGCCAAGCGGGGCGTTTTGCGGACAGCGCCTTCAAAGCCAGCCACCCGCGCGCAAACAAAAACACGGACCCTCCGAGCAGCTTTGCGCGCCAACCCAATTCTAGCCCTTCGCCCGGGGCTTCTTCACGACCAGGTTCGCAGCAGCTTCTAAGAACTACCGGCGAAATGTGGTGCCCTGCCCCCAGGGCTATTCCCAGTTGGGGCACACAAAAAACCGCGCCATGCATGAGGAATCCCCCCTACCCTCAATCCCCTGGAATTGGCATGCATTTGTAATCATGGCCTTATGTTTGGGGGAGGCGCTTCAAAAAAGCTCTTGAATTTTCATGGAGCGGCTCATCCTCTTGAGCAAAAATCTGTGCTTGGAGGCAGGAGAGGCAAATAATATAGTGTGGATGGGATTGGGGAGGAAAGTACAGTGTTGAAAAACTTGCCGGAAGTGTTTTTTGAAGTTGGGTTGGATCGCGCAGAAGTAGAGGGGCTGCATCTAGGGAAAATAAATTTAGTCCAAAGGCTGGGCCTAAGCCTGTCTATGTTCAAGCATAAGCAGAAATCTCAATCGCCATTTAACATAGCGTTGGCAAAATTAACAAAATCCCAAAACTCAAACCCCACACGTTTCTGTTGTTCTGTTTTATTCGCGAAAACCAACATCCGTTTCAGGCTCCTGCAAAGAAAATAAATGACCAGCCCAGGCTTGTAATCCCAAAAAAACGTGGAAATGGTGACGTTCCAGAGAAAAATGTTGCCTTCCCGGGCATCGGGTTCATTTTTTGGCAGGCGTTCGCTGGAGCCAGAGTGACCAAGTGCCGCCACCGGACACGGCTTCATAGGTCCCCGGGGGGCAAACGGGATGCCCTCGGGGGCATAGAACGGCCTCAGCTAATAGAACAACTCCTCCGTCTTCCTGAAGACGTACTGACAGCACTTTCTACCCGCAGCAGCGCCCACGCTTTTGCGCATATACCAGGATTTTTATTTGGGACCCTGAGCTCCCAGCTTTTGCTCCTTGCCAGTTCTCGAAAACATTTCAAACCGAGCTTGACCAGGAAGCTTTGCATTTCCAATAAATCCACTTCATTTTTCCCTAGCTTAAAACATGCATAGCTAATTTTCAGTGCTAGCGAGCAGGGATCGCGAGCCAAAAAGGCCTGGCGCCGCCTGCGCGTGACGACGTTTCAAAGCGCTGTTTTCGGATTTTCAAATGAATTTTTAATCCTGGTTGCCATGTTTCAAGCGAGCTCTTCCCTTCGTCTTACGTGTTCTTCCCTTTTGCCGCAAATTGCATGGTTCGTCAGCATCAATGTTGCGTGGCGGGGGATGCAATTAAAAATCAAAAAACTCATGCTAGGATATTGTCTGGGGTTTCTGTTCGGGTTTCATTTTAAAGAAATGCAAATTCCATCCTCCTCAGCTTGGAAAGCGTTTACAGTGCTTTCTTACACCCTCCCTCGCATTTCATTAAAGCTGCTTTGCACCTTGTTTGTGGCGATTAATGAACCCTATTCAACGCCTCTTCAAAAATATTTTTTTCAAGAACAAAGCCGATTTTCAATGACGTTCTTTAAAAAATACATGTAAACCCTATCCTTCCGAATTTCCAACAGAAAAAGAAGAGTGACAACCCTATCCATCCTCATAGTTTTTCTGTGCTCCCGAAGGCTGAAGCTCTTGCTCCGTGAACAACTATCAGCCAGTGGGTCAACAATCAACCTGGCAGCTCCATTTTTGGGGATTCTCGATTGTTTTGATGCCCACCTCCCTCTCACATCACCGGGGCTTAGGGAATTTTGAGCGATGTCTGATTATGCTGACTATTTCGGGGAGCCCCAGCTTTTTCTGTCTTTAAAACAAAAGAAGCATCCAGAAACCCTGAAAAATGCCCCAGTCTTTTGGATCTAAAATCAAACTACGTGACCTCATCCCCGGCCAAAAACGATTTTTGTTTTGCGGGGTGCCGAAAACTCAGGCTATTTCCATAAGCATCTCTGATCGGCGGGACTGCAGGGAAGACACCTCCGCCCCTTCTCCATCCTGTTGGTCTCGAAACAGCGACTCCTCGAATCGAATTCGAGCGGCAATTCTGATTCCCCGCGAGGTGAGGTGGGCCCACGTTTTTCACGCCTACCCATCTCGCACCCGCGTCTCGGCATCCGAGTCTCATACGTTAAATAGTTATTCCTACACTGAATTTTTCTTCTTTCTGCCCTTTTTGTCCGAATCTGACGTCTATACCTTGGTACGCTAGCTTTCGACCTCATTTCCACGAGCCATTAATTCTGCTCCCGGCAATTCCAAATATTCCTCCCCTCTCTTGGCCGGGCGCCCGAAATGGAGTCCTCAAATTCCGGAAATCAGCTGGCCGACCCCTACGCGTAGTCTTGCCCTGCAAGCAAAGCAATCCGAGCGACGTGAGCACACCAACTTCCGTCCAAGCTATTTTGAAGGATTTTCTTGGATCTCCCCGCTGGCCCCCTCATTTGCATCCGCTGATTTCCGGCTTCCCCTGGACGGGGGTCGAGTCTATTCGGGGCCCGAAACCTGGGCAGAATTAAGCGGGGTGCTCTCTTATGCCTTTTCCGTGCCCTCCAAGATGCACCTCGGCTTTAAAATATTCACCGGAAAAGGACCAGAGATCGGCGATTGCGCGTTTTGAGGTATTTCCAGGTGGTGTTTCTGGTTGGTCAGGTAACCTTACTGAAACGTTGAACATGTGGTGGGGCCAAAATTTTCCGCTTGAATGGGTTGGATTTCCGGTGGTGTCGCACAAGTTCCAAAATAATTCACTCTTAGTAGTTTTTTTTTGATTTTTGTCGGGTCTGCGCTGTTTCTTTGAAACACACAAAAATGCTACGAATGCTTTTTTTGGGACCAGACCCGGGTCTATATCGTGTTGGCCACCTAGGGGGCATCTGGGTCTGTGTCTGTGCCAGTCTTTAATCCATTTTGGGCTTCTCGTAAGGATCCAATGCCCCCCTTCCCCTCCACTTCTTTTCCAAATATCCGCCCAAAAACAAGCACACACTAAATAGGGCGGCTTTTTGGGTGAGGGGGGATTTCCGTATGGGACCCACGCACGCAACGTAATAAGCTCAATTTGAAGAGGGGGGGTTGGGGGATGTTCGATAGTGTACTAAAAAGTAGCTAGAGAACATGGGTATTTTTAAAAGTTTTGCAAATACAGTTTTATTTCTGGCTTTTTCTATTGTCTTCTTTCCCCAATCCACTTCCGGTGCATGCAAATTTTGTCTAACAAAGGTCCTTTCACAAAAACCTAAATTTAACGTCGAAAATAGTAAATTTTAAAAAATCTAATAAGTCGGCAGTCATCTCCACTCCATTACGCGCCAAATGACGTATCAAACATGTCGGAAAACTTCTTCCCTGACCCGTTATGAGCGGAACATACATCCGGAAGTGGATACAAATCTACACAGAGACACACACACTATTTTTTTATATATAGTAGGATTTTACAACTGCTTTATTTTTCTCTGTCTGTCTCTATACCTCTCTCTCTCTCTCTCTCTCTCTCTCTCTCTCTCTCGTCCTATCTCTATCACTAAATTACCTTAAGCCACGTCAGCACAGACTCACTTTTGAAGCCCGTATTCTCTGATCCCCTGCCCCAGCCATTTCCCCGGACACTTGTTTCACACCACCAAAACCAAAACTCCTTCAAAATTCGGCCCAGGTGCTGGCGCGAAATGGTGAAAGAAATTTTAAATGGCTTTTGTTTGGCGGGGCGACCACTTCCTCGCCGTCCCCAACTTACTCATTTCCGGGCCCGGTCCTTGACGGAGTGTAGGCATTGTCTTGCTCCTGCTTTCTGGCCGGTATTTAATGCTAGGGGGGAGACCTGGTGGGCGTCTAAAGTTTAACACGACCGCGGGAAGTTTGACCCGGAAATGCCTTGAGTTTTGCATCGCTGTTTATGAATTCAGTCTTTCTTTTATCCAAGAAGGGAAGGAACTTCGAGAGATGTTTCCAGTAATTTATGCGCCATCTGCTTTTTATGGGCGAACGGGCCCTGGCGCAGGTTTCTAACGAGAGGACGGCGGAGGGACTTTATTATCTGGGGCTAGCGTAAGGTTGGGGGAAGGGTTAGACCTTCCGCGTAGCTAAACATCTCGGATAAAGCTTTCAGACGGATGATTCGGATTGTTGTAGAATAGAGTTCTGGGGGGGGCCTCGAGGTGGTCGGTTAGGGGCTCCGGAAGGGGGCCAACATTTCGAGGCCGTTCATGCGTATTCTGACATAATAAACACCGCACCGGGGGGTCTATTGGATCGATTTGAGTTTCTCGGCAGTTGCTCGATATTTCCATATCTTTTCTCCACCATTTAGCCTTTTGTTTCAACATAATACGACTTTTTTTTCTAAACCTTCTCATGCTCGTTTTACCCAAATTGCATAGGTTTTTTAAGCCTTCTTCTATTTTTCTGATCCTCAACTTTCAGTAAGTCTCGATGAGCCTCCCTCGAGATAGCGAACGATGACAGGAGCTATCCAATTTGGCGCCCTCGTGCTCCTGTTCCCCCTGATTGCCGCAAAAAGTGTCCCGGCGAAGGTCCCCGGATTTGAGGTGAGCAGCAGCTCCAAGAACAACAACAACAACGCTTCGATTAACTTGACAGTGAAAAACTAATAAACTAACCCTAACCCAGACTTTTCAGCCCCCGGAAACCACTAACAAAACGGTGGGTCGTTAACTGTACCCTCCCCCCTGTCGGTTCTAACATTTCTTGCATATGTTTTGCAATTCGTGAGAAAGCATTTTCTCTGTCGCCTTTTGTATTAAAAGCACCATCAGCTGCTTGCCTGCCTGGCTTATGTGTCGTGAAGCCCTGATTTTCACGCCTAACCTCGATTTTTAGCATACCAAATCCGACAAGGAGATCGAATACAATTCAGCCAATGTTTCACCACCCACGAAAGGGTAAGTTATAGATTTTGAGGTCGTTTATGGCTAATTTAATTTAGAATGTTCAACGCCAAACTCGAAAACAACGTCAGTTTGCTGCTGGATCGGCTGATAGCCAGTCATGATCGGCGGATACGACCGAATTATGGAGGTCAGTCTCTCAAATTTGCAAATTCAAGCTTTGATCCTAAAAAGCAGTTTGTGGTCAACAGAAAACCGCAAAAACCTCAAGTAGATCCTCCCAACTTTCCGAAGGCACCTCGGATAGAGGCGCAAGCCCTTTTGAAAAGAAACCAAATTTCTTCCGCACCCTCCACGAGTCGGGCTCAATTTCGGGGAGGAGCACGTGGAAGCTACGGGGCTCGAGTGATTTTCGGAAGCCCCTCTCTGGGGGATTTCCACTTTCACAACCTGGGGTAAAATGGAGACATTGACTTTGAAAGTGGATTGTCTGGGGGTAAGCGCTTCCGATTGGGTTTGGTCTATGGACTAGGAAAGGCAGCGGATGGAAATAAAAAGTTCCTCAAAATGTAAATTCAGGTCCACCTGTCGAAGTGAATGTGACAGCTCATGTAACTACCATATCTGCTATTTCTGAAGTCTCAATGGTACATCATTTTTGGAAATAATAAAGTTTTTTCAGGACTACACCGTCGATCTCTACCTACGTCAAATTTGGCGCGACCCACGATTAGCATTCGAATCTGCTGAACAGTCCTCTTTGACTATAGGTAATCCAAAAAATACTTCCGATGAATCTATTAAAGGTATCGAAATGGTACAGCAAATCTGGACGCCAGACACCTTCTTCCCCAACGAGAAAAAGTCGTTTTTCCATGAAGCCACTTCTCACAACTCTTTCCTGCGTATTGATAGTCAGGGAAATGTGTTAAGAAGCATACGGTATCTATTTACCCTATCCACTTCAAAACCCTTTTCAGACTGACAGTCACAGCGAACTGTCCGATGAATCTGCATACGGTAATTTCTACCTTGTTATGTTAATCTTTTTCAGTTCCCATTGGACGTGCAAGTATGCGCATTGGAGATTGAGGTATATTAAGCACGAGTTATGATTAGAAAGTTAAAATTTGTAGAGCTACGGCTACTCTACCCGTGATATCATCTACCATTGGCATCAGACGAATTCCGTGACGATGGACCCGAATGTTCATTTGGCGCATTTTTCGATTGGCGAGCACTATCATGTCGAACGGACCATATCTTTATCTACCGGTACGTTAATGGGATTAT
The DNA here is from genome assembly GCA_038088335.1 of Mesorhabditis sp. LJ9110. Taxonomy (NCBI): domain Eukaryota; kingdom Metazoa; phylum Nematoda; class Chromadorea; order Rhabditida; family Rhabditidae; genus Mesorhabditis; species Mesorhabditis sp. LJ9110. The sequence goes on along the minus strand of JBBGBA010000015.1, from coordinate 337,020 downwards.
ATAAACTATGTGAAACCTAGGTAACTACTCTCGGCTCACAGCTTATTTTACTTTCCAACGCAACCTCGGGTTTTTCTTAATCCAAATATATTTCCCGTCCTCGCTCATTGGTAGGTTTCAATTTTTGATGCAAATGTTTTTTACTTTAGTTGTAATTTCTTGGGTTTCATTCTGGCTGAATCGCGAAGCCGTGCAAGCCCGCGTGGGAATCGGTGAGTTTTTGTTGAATGAAAACGTGGGTCTCGCGACGATGAAGTGGGGCATTCGGTTGAACCAACCCCCGGGCAACTTCCGCACGCGTCCACCGACAATTTAGAAGACTGGACCGGGGAGCAAACCCAAAAAAATGGGTCCACGTCTACCTCGTGGAACAAATAGCTATTGTTCTAGTGAAAAGACAAAAACGCACATTTCAGGAGTCACGACGGTGCTGACAATGACCACACTAATGACGAGCACAAACTCAAGTTTGCCCAAGGTTTGTCTAAGCTAGAATGAAGCCCAAAAACAAAGCGGTTTTGCAGGTCAGCTACGTGAAAAGTTTAGACATATTTTTGGGAGTTTGCTTTTTCATTGGTGAGTGCGTTGAAATGATGAGGAATGAAAGGACTTCAGTATTTGCATCTTTGGTGGAATATGCGACAGTTGGATATTTGATGAAGCGGAATCGAGCCGCGTTGAATCAGAATCCGATTCAATACTATGAAAGCAGCGAAGGCGAATTACGGCGGAACACGGTCGCTAAAAAAAAGAAGAAAAATGTGAAGGTTGGCTAGATTGTAATTAGCATAAGAAGCATGACTTCTTTAGGTGGAATTAGAGCCCGTGAACGCTTCGGATCAACGGGTGCCACTATTAGCCATGATGCCAACACTGCCAATCCCATTCCAACCCCAACCCTACTTCCGGTCTGTCAGACCAGCCCAAGTGGATTTGTTCTCACGCGTAGCATTCCCCTCATTTTTCATCATCTTCCACATCGTCTACTGGGGCGTCTATCTAAACGTATAAGCATGAAAGTTGAGTCTTTTCCGATCAGGATCACCGAGCGCGTCAAAAGACGTGTTCCTTTCACGCATAATTTTCTGCGCAACCCTGGCGCCTTTCATCTGACCCCGTAGATCCGTGAAACCGAAAGGCCCTATTTGCGCGGCCGTTCCGGGTCTTTTCATCTCTTTTTTTTTCCAGAAATTTCTACTAGGGATAGAGGACTAAACCCCCCAAAGAAAGCATTGAACACGTCTTTTTATTATTCGTTGTTGTGCAATCTCATCAAAAACGGGTTATATGCTTTAAGGCCTACTATACAACGCTTGTACGCCGTATTGATCTCGCACAATTTATCAAAAATAATTATTGCTGCCGAGATTGGTGGAGACAATAAATTGATGTATATTACAGGAAAGATAGCACCCGAGTGTCGCGATTAGAACTGAAATACTGGAGAGATTCGCTCGCTTAAGTACAGTAAGGAGGGGTTGGTGTATTAAGGGTGACAGGTGGAATCGGAAGGGAATTTAACAGAAAGCGTTTCGGAGTTGTCGCTTGTTTCGTCGGATCCATTGGAGAGCGGTGGCTTCGCTCACCTAAAACAATTTTGTAAAATCTTCGAAACTTGTCAAATTTGCAATTTTAAAAGTTATTGAAGAAATTTTTTGACTCGCCTTCAATTTGCAAAAAGAGAAACCCTGAGGGTCAACTTCCGGTTCAGGATGGGCGAATTCCGGACATTTTTTCCCTGGAAAAATAAGATGTATGTATGCAAATTCACTTACAGCATTTGTTGAACAGGAAATGCCGCCCCTTTTCGCATAGACACCGAGATGGCTGCTGGGCCTTGTCGCAAAAAGTGCTCTCGCAAGCTCGCTTGCACTGGTCATCAACCACACATCCAGTTTCGTTCGGTTTCAAAGCTTACAAGGCATATATAAACTTTAGATAGCTTTTTGTACTTTGTAGGCAGCACCCGCGGCTATCCATCGTCGCGTGGAAGCAGCTCAAGCCGGTTTCGCAATCCGAGGTCGTCATGCACTCTAACATTTTGAGTTTTATGTGCACAGAATTCCTTTTGCGCAAGCTGAAGCCTACCTTGTTCACACATCCGCGCTTCTTCACGTACTTCTTCTGGATTAAAGGCTTGGTACCAGGGATGTTGTGCCATGACGATGGAAAATAATACGAAGAGCACTACCCGCAACATTTTTAGACTTCTGAAAAGGCTTTTCTATGCATTAATGTAAAAGTTTACTAATTCAATAGGTGACTTTATAAAAACTACATGCTTCAATTTTCACTATGTCAAATATCTTATGTTCCTTTGCATATTTTCTAGAAAAATTTAATAAAATAAAACGAAAGTATATTGTAAACCCCGACCGCCAAATAAGGAACCGGAGTTGCGGCGAGGTATGCGGAATGCTTTTGTCTGGTAGGGTGAAAGTCCGAGGAGGGGTGGGACTGTATTTTTAATGGTGGTTGAGGAGGGGGAGGCCCCACCACCACCCCGATGAGGACAAACAGCCTCGAGGGCCGTGGAAAAATGGCTGAATCCTGGCCGGGGGCGATTGTGCTCACGAAGCATGCACGAGCCGCTCGCACCACTCGACGGAGTAGAGTAGAAACCCGACTTCTAGGCGGATTTCATGTTTCACGTAGGGAGAATTGGAGCGTAAGATGCTAGTCGGGGCGTTGACAGTGGCGTTGATGGACAGCTGTGAAAGCAGAATATAAATTAAATAAATTGTTTAGATTATTGTGGCTGTGAAAATTTTCTTTCTATAAATGGCAGTAGATCAAATTTGTAAAAGTGATAACAAATTATATCAATAAGCATTTCTCAGCATTTTGGAATTTAGCATCTTCGATTTTAGAGGGTTACTGTACCTTTCAAAAGCTGTAATCTGTCATTCTTAGAAATCGGTAGCAAAGTAAATTCTTGTTAATTGTATAAAAGACCGCATTGTATTTATACGTCCTTTACGCTAATTAAAATTCATTGCTTTGATACAACCCAATTCACCCGATACATCAATCCCGATCAAATTAACATTAGTCCTAAGTGCTAAGCAATCCAGCATCTCCCCTGTAATTCCGCTGATTACCCCCCAAATATTTTTCGTATACCTCGCGTCTCTTATTGGTACTTTGGTGTTTGGATTGTTGATAGGCGAGCGGGGAGAACCTTGAAAGGACAGCCGACCCGACCCATCTCTGCCCGTCTGCCCATCCGGCATCCATCATAGTTTGGAGCCATACACGCTATTCTTTCCAACACTACATATAGAGCCCTCTGGCATTTTTAAGAACAAGCATTCTTTTTTTAATGAAATTAAGTACACACATACCTCAGGACTACAATGTCTAGTATTGTTCATCTTCTTTATGTTCATAACCACTGAAAATAATTTTGTATAAATTTAATTCAATTTAGCACAACAACAAAAGTGATCCGACAATCAATCCACAGCTTTTCCCACGCAATCCCTCGTGGGAAACAAAAAATCATGGCCGATACACCGCTGGATATCAGTAGTAAGTTCATCTAATTTGCATGACGCAAAAATTAGCATGGCGACGCCACTATCACAATGAAGAAGAACCGGTTTTTCTGGAGGAAAAACTACCGACCAAAAACCCGTTCCAACTCTTTGATATTTGGTAATGCTGAAGCAATATACTAAATGTAAACTAGGTTCAAAAACGTTGCCTCAAAGGCCGACCTGATGTTCGAAGAGACGAATGCTGTTTGTGTGTCTACCGTTTCAAAGTATGTTTCTAGTTGTAAGCTTATTTTAATGTGTTTCTAGAGACGGTCAGCCTTCATCGCGAATGGTATTGATGAGAAGTTATAGCCACGATGGTTTTGTTTTTCATAGCAACTACAATAGTCGTAAGGTGAGCTATTTACGATTATATTATCGTATTTTCAGGGTCGGGAATTGGCTGAGAACGGGAAGGTTGCTTTGTTATTCTTTTGGCCACGTGTGCATAGACAGGTAAAGTAACCTATTTATGTAAATATCTGAATAAAACATTTTTAAGGTACGAGTAGAAGGTATTGCCGAACATTGGACTGACGCGGAAAACGAGGCTTATTGGAATTCCCGTCCATTGGCTAACAGAATCGGGACCAAAAGCAGCCAGCAAAGTACCGTCATCGAAAGTCGTCAAGTGCTTCTTGATAAGAAAGCGGAACTGGAGAAATTAGCTGCAGAAGAGGGAGCTGACGCTATTACAAGGCCTGAATATTGGTAATCAATCGATCACTTCCGATGCGTTCAAGACATTTTTCTAGGGGTGGCTTCCTTGTCCGACCACATACTTTCGAATTTTGGCAAGGTCAAAGTGATCGAGTGCACGATCGTCTGTGCTTCACCCAAAATCCAGAAGATGCGAAGCCGGCTGAAGATGGGTGGTATTTGAAGCGCCTCTCGCCATAGTTGGTAGCCACATTCCTGCACTACAAGATACTACAAGAAATACGTGTAATGCTAGATAATCTTAAATAAATTACTTTATTCATTTTTCATAGAAAAACATGGACTTTGAAGCTGTACATATCACCTTTGGTTTCAACAATCAAAGCGTTACGGAATAGCTCAAGGATTGGAGTCCATTATTTTGAGATGCCAACGAATACTGCGCCGGTTAGAGTAACAACTACCGCAATTGCGAGAAGCCGCAAATTTTTTGTACCAGTGATTTCCTAAATTATCGATTTGTCTTTTTTTTTTGCGTTTAAGTACCTTAAAATAAAACACGCTCCACATCGCTGCAATTACCCCAGGTACCATAGAAATAATGGGAAAAGTTACAGCCTGCGAGAGGCTGTCATTCGCCACAAACCTAAACACGCTAATTTTCATAGATTAACATTATTACCAGGACGTCTGCGCGATACCCCACATTGTCCCTGCTATCAAACTTGGCCCTGCGATTGACGCATTAATGTACGGCTGATTTTGACTGTAATTCAAATTTATGAAAAACATAGACTTTCCTCATACCTGTATGCAACATACAAAACAAAGATGACAGATGCTGCTGCGAAGATTCCGCAAAAATGGGAGAAAACAAAATCTAGCCCATTTTTGGAAGCATCGGGGTACTAGAAACGTAGTCATTAAAAAAAAATACGAAAATACCAGTTCGGGATGATCTTGCATATAGATAACCGGCACAAAATTGACTCCATAAAGCACACCAGCGCAAAGGGCAGTTCCGATAGCACTAAATTAGATTCATCCTGAATATTTCTAGATGCGTACATCATCCGTTTTTGTACACGATAAGGATTTAAAGTTTGTTGGATTAAAGGAGTTTCCGCGTCGGCTTCTTCATCACGATCCTTAAAAAAATTATGGTAAATTTAAAAATTAACCTACAATGCTTGGACTTTCATAATATTCACTAGTTGATGACTGTGCCGATCTGGGTGAGGCTTCAACCAGGGAAAATAGGAAGCCTCCGAGGATGACGACCAGCAGACCCAAATAGTTAAGAATGGGAATAGCTGGTTCTGTTGCTTTGATTCCAAATAAGCCAAATCTAAAAAAATTAGCATAAAAAACTTAAAAGACAACCTTCCACTAGCCCATCCCATTACGCAATTCGTAATTCCCCAAATTAGCATTCCAAGGCCGATGCCTAGCTGGCTCATAATTGGGATGGCAGTGGCGTTTCCTATAGATTTAGATACTTTGATAATAACTTATTTAAATTCCTTACCTATAGCCCAAAAAGCTCCACCAAGCATGGCAAGTGGATGGAAAGGTGGAAATCCTTGGAATACATTCACGGTCATCCCGACGAGCAGAATTGCCGCTGCCATCACCCATTGAACGAATAGACCTGTTAACCATTGTCTATAAACGTCCATATAATGCATAAATTACCATCCCCAGACTTATATCGCTTTACCACGACAAACATTGACCCAAAGAACAGCGATGATAGGGCGCAGGCCCCGAGGCCTAGCGCTACTGATGGCATCACTAGAAAACTAGTTTTAGACTAGAATTGAAATTTCTCTGATGTAGAAACGGAAATCAATACTGTTGTGTGAATCCCGGAAGCGCTGGAGTCTAAACAACAGAAGAGAAACACCACATAAATAGAGCTCAGCTACGTGGCGCTACTTTGTACGCCATTTTGATTCCGTAACCAGTAGGAGAGGAAGGTGGGGCAAAGAAAGCAACGTTCAGAACAAAAATCAGAGTAATATCCCGTTATATTGAAAACAAATATTGTGTGTGATTTGTAGCTTTCGAAACATTAGATTTATTCAATGTTTTGCAGAATGTTACAAGGGCTGGCTAATCCATCTGGCGATTTGCTTCTTCTCTTCTTCACGTACTTTTTTCACCTCATCGGTATCCTAAGGAGCATATTGATAATCGAATATTAATCAAAACCTTTTCGTTGGCCCCTCGGAGGTCGTAGTGATGAGCTCCTTCCAGGAGGATCAAGCTAATCAGGCTTCCCTAAAGGACCTTAGTTAAACAAAAGTTGTAAGAACCTCGGTTTTTGGCTTCAAAGCCCAACCACCACCTGACCACGGGTCCAGGAAGCCATTGCTAAAATAGATATGCAAATTATTGTTTCAAATTCACCTGAAGACAATGTTGGAAGCAGTGGGGAAGTATGAACCATAGTGCTGGATAGCCCAGTCGGGACGCATCATAGTTCGATCATACCCACGCGCTCCAAACCTAAAATGCCGAGCATGTCTTTGGGTTAACGACAGTAATTTACATATCAGTACAAGTCTTTGCATATTGCTGGGTCGAGAAGGGGCAATCCTTCCAGAAGAAGTCGCTTGGAGGGCCATTCGCGCAGAGAGGCATCACCATTTCGGTGCATGTCTGAATAAATTCAAATTAAAATTAGAGATGAAAATTGAGGTGTATGTAAATTTTCCTACCTGCCATGTCCATCCCTGCACATCTCCAAGAGCGGCGAACGCACCCGCACAATTTGCCGGATTTGCGCACAGTGTCTTACTGTCGCCGGTGTAATTGTAGTAAAGGTTCACGATCAAAAACGATAATAAAAAGAAGTTTGAACTTAACTTACCTCGTACATCTGGGCGGCCAATTTTTCCGGAGTGTCCGGAACTGTTTTCAGCTTCTTGCACGTTTCCTGAACCGGCCACCCTGGGAGTTTGCTCAAGAAACCGGTGGGATAGGGGTAGTTCACCATCGCCATACTTTCCATGGCTTCACGAATGTATCTTAATTTTCAGATTCAAATTAGGGTATTCTGAATTACCCAATCAACCAAGTTGCGTCCGACTTTGCTTGAACCTTTGATTCAGAAGAGAGATGGAAGAGATCGTTCAAGTAGGCTCGGCCGTTTGCTAAATATTTCTTTATGCAGATTTTAGTTTCCCACCAGTTTCCGCCAGGCTAGCAATTGCGCCCCAGCCTCCCTCAATCGCCTTGAAATTGCAGCCTAAATTCGGGTAAAATACGCTAAATATTTTCTCACCAGAACCGACAAAAGACCTTGTAACAATACGATCATAGATATCTTCTTGAATACCGGAATTTTGGAACCAAAAGACAGGCGCGGATGCGGCAATGGCTCTTAAAATAATTTAAAAAAAATAGACGAAATTAAGATAAATCTAACCCTTGAACAACATGAGGATATTTAATCCTCAGCCAAGCGGACAGCATACCACCGTAACTACCACCAAAGGCGATCACGCGAGATTTTTGAGCGTCTTTGATTCTCTGAGAAACATTATCACGAAAAACCGGACTTACAGTGTCCTTTAAATGGTTGATCAACACCACGAAATCGGCAAGAGCTTGTTGAGAGCTGAGATAACTGAAAACCAAATTTGAAAAAATATTTATTTTTCCTATACCCCAAATATTTCGTTGCCTTATAACTATCATCTCCAAAAGGCTTGGACTTTCCATAAAAGCGATGTTCCGCAAAAACGACAGCCGCGTTGAATTCCGGGGCAATGTCCCACATGAAGCCCTAAACGACAAGAGAATCCTGAAAAATATGCAAATTCTACCGTATTCTCTGCAAAGCTCTCCAAAGACCCCTCATTTCCGGTGTAAAAGAGGATCGGACCACCAGGCTTGTAAGATTCAGTGTTGATGAAATAGCTGAAAAATAGTTGTGAAAATTGAGGTTTATTACCGTAATTCAAAGGTTCGGTTGTCCGTATAGGCGAAGTGGTCAACCGGCATTTCTTTATACCACTCTTCTGACCATTTATAGCCGTTTTGGGAATGAAAAACGTTGTTGCTAGACTGAAAGCGGTAGGTTTTGAAATTTTTATGTGGATGTAACGTACCTTGCTAGCCGTTTTCTCCCAAAAATTGTAGTCGTAATTCTTGAGGGTGATCGGATCTCGAAGGGGATGTCGGCTTGGAATTCCGGGGTTTTTAAAGGACTTTGCCGATCTCCATGCCCCGACCCCGATTAGGAGTAGAGCGACAAGCAGTAGCCGCATTACCTAGGATTTTGAAAAATACAGACTAACAAGGAGTCGTTTTTAGGTGCTTTTGGAGTTTCGGGACGGGACCTAGCTAGTTCGATAGAGAAAAAAATTCTGAGCAACATCCCGTTTTCAAAAAGTGCTGATCGATAAAGGTGTTTTAGAAAATTTAATTTAAGTAAAAACCTTCCCGGTATCCGGACCCTTGAGGTGATTTGAGGTGATTTGCGGCGGTCTACTGCCCCTGCCACATTGGGACTTCGCGCGCTCCGCATCCCGTCCTAGACATGGCCAAGTGGCTAGTGCGTTAGCCTTCGAAGTTTTTTTTGGCCTATTGCCACAAGTTCGATTCTTATTTATCGTTAACTCTTTGCTTTTTTGCTAATTAAAATTTTATGCACCGAGAACCGGTTCAAGAACCAAAAAGCAAACGGTTAGCCAGCGCGAAGATTCGAACCCGAGGCAAAAAAATGTTAAAAAGTTGGTAGGCAAGCGCGCTCCCAATACGCTAATGCAACCTGTGATGGATGCCTTGGCGGAGTGTTATGAATAGCGCCTCACTCCGCCCCCAAAACGACGTGATCCGAGGAATTGGACCCGAAAACTAGAAAAAAAGCGCGAACTTTAAATTAAATTTTCCAAAATTCCTTTATCGATCAGCACTTTTTGAAAATCGTATGGTGTTCAGAATTTTTTTCTCTATCGAACTAGCTAGGTCCAGTACAGAAACTCCAAAAGCACCTAAAAGCGACTCCTTGTAAGCTATACTCGTTTTTGGGACGTCTTAAGGCGATTCAAAAGTCTTCTAAAAAACAAAATTGAAAATCGAAAGTGAAGCGAAATGTTGTTGCGTCTGGTGGTCGGGGAGAAAATGTTGTGTGGGTTTTTCTGCGTGCCCGCCGGGGGAGCCGGAGCGAAATGCATAAATCTTGCAACAACTGTTCGATCCTCGAGGGGTCACTCTGGTCAGTCACCTGATAGATAGAAAAAACAAGGAGATTTATTGAAATTCACCGAATCGATAACTTTTGAAAGATCTGAATTTTGGAGGAACGATTAAATCTACAAATTTTTAGCTTTTAATTCAACTTTTTATTTATTTCAGGTAAACTTTTCATTTTTGTAAACAACAACCTCTGAAAAACCAATGAATCACAAAAACCAGTTCTTTGTGGGTGATTTCCCTCGTTATTGGATGACTCAGATAATTCTCCCAACCCGCGCGAGACTGACTTTCTTTCCTTCCCGTTAGTCCGGTCGATATCACATCTCTGCCATTTCATAAAAACTTTATATCACTGCAATGGTATCTACTGCTAGCTTCTTTTGCATAGCTATTGCTATTTTACATTTTGGTGACTGTGCCAAACAAACGGCTGGAGTTCGTGGTGTCTTGATGTGCGGAAATGTTCCGGCTCAAAACGTTAAAGTGAAGCTGTATGATGACGATACCGGTATGTAGTTTGTATCTTCGCTAATATGTTTTTGTATGTAAATTTTATTAATTCAGGACCCGATCTTGACGACATGATGGCTGAGGGAACAACAGATTCATTGGGCCAGTTCCTATTGCATGGCACCGCTTCAGAACTCTTGACGATAGATCCTAAATTGAACATCTATCATGATTGTGAAGATGGGAAGGTATATTTAAGCTTTTCCATTTCTTTGTTACCTTGCTCGAAATTTTCTAATTACAGCCTTGCCAACGTAAAGTCTCAATCCACTTGCCCAAAAACTACGTCATCAAAGACAGGTGGGAGGGATCGAATTGCTAATCTATTCGTCTAGGGAGAGCCCCAGCCACTACTTCGACATCGGAATCTTGAATCTGGAGGGAGAATTCGAGGGTGAAGAGCGTGATTGTATTCATTAACTGTATTTTTTTCCTTAATAAACATTTTATTGCCGGGTCTAAAGCGGCGATCAATATTTTTTAATCAAAACTAAGCGAGGCGTGGCTGGCAGGTGCATTTGGTGTAGACGGCTTCGAACAGGGTTGAGCAGTTGCGGGGGTATTTGTAGATTGTCGGCTTTAGTGTTTAGATTATTACTTTTTGAATAACAATAATATTCGCGTTCTATAGCTTAACAAAGCATTTCTAGCATCGCTTTTGATAGCCAGAAATTGGGCTGATTTTCCGGGGAGAGACCGTATCAAATTAGCGCAGTCAGGTGTAAAGTGTTTATGCCGATTCCGATTGGCCGATTTCCACCTACTAGAACCTAAGCCCAAACCTGAGCCTAAGCCTAAGCCTAGGTCTAAGCATAAGCCTAGACCTAAGCCTAAGGCTAAGCCTAAGCCTAGGCCTAAGCCTAAACCTAAGCCCAAACTTAAGCCTAAGCCTAAGAATCTGTCCTATTAATCAAACAACCAGCTTTACCCCTTATTTGCATAGCCTAATTCCAGCCACTGACCTAACCTAGCTGACCCTTCCCCGTTCCTCCCCAACCCGGGTCAATAGGACCAGCCTGTTGGTTAGAGGCAAAAGAGGGCCCAAAGGCGTAGACAAGAGAGGCTGTCAGTATGTGTGTCTGTCTGTCTGTCTGCTGGTCAGGGCCCTGGCCCCTCCCCATCATCCCCAATCCCTCCACCATCTCATCCTCCCCCCCATGTCTCCATTTCTCCACCTCCTTCACCCTCTTTTCACCACATCCCTCACTGGTCAGCAGCCGCAAAGCCTCCCCGGGCATTAGCGGGGCCCCTTTTTCTATTTTGGCACTTATCCAGGGAGTACAACAGCACTCTTTCAGGGGAGCCGGAAAGGCTGCGATGGAGTGGACAGAGATCCGAATCTTATGAAAACTGAGTGTCACTGGCCGGCCCATGACCCCATTTTTGGTTGGGAGAAGCGGCTAGCTTTGTCGCTCATTGTCGTTGAACTCAATTTAAAATATTATCGCCTCTTCTTGTGTCTGAATCTTTAATAGTAATGACTTCGTCTCGATTTTTGAAGGAGCTGCCTTTATCCAGCTAGTTCCTAACCACAAGACAATTTTTTTTACTCCGATTTGAGAGGTCACCTGTCAACCAGGGTACTGTAATGCGGATTTTCAGCAATTTTCTAAGTTTTTAATTAGTAATTTTGAGCGTTTTACTGCTCTTTTAATGCTCGTTTTCATCATTCTTCCCAATCCAAAGCAATTTATTTACACAATCGGTATTATTCCTTTTGCAGAGAGGGCCACCGCCGATTTCCGCAAACAAATGGCGGTCCCCGGGCAAAAGCCACGTGAGTTCTTTAGCCGTTCGGCCATTCGCCGCTCCTTGGTACCCTCAGGATCAATTGACCATGGAAAAAGCTTGAGAAAAATGGGTGATTTACTGCCTGGCCGATTTAGCTGTGAGGGGAAGATTTTGGCTAAGGTGTACTTGTACTTTGGAGAGAGCGTAGTTAAAGGGCTCTGGAAGTCAAGAAAAATGTTTGACAATGCCATTATTGGAAGTTAACTTTTAAATCGTATATCTCATTTTAGTGAATAGCATCAAGTTATATGCTATCATTTTCTTTCTTTTTCAACTTTCTAAAAACCGTGTCCATGCACAAATCAATACCCTAGTAGCCGAGGTAGGGGGTCTCTATGTATGGGTGCACTTGACAGCTCTATTATCTCGACGAGCACCCCCGGAATTATCGAGAGGGCTTCTCGCGCGGGTATCGAGGCCCACGCACCCACGTCTAGGCGCAGTAAACATCAAATAAAAAGCGAAAGACCTGAAATTAGTAAAGCGTTACTTTGGAAGCGAAAAAATAAAAATATGCACCTAAAAACATACACAAGGTCGCTTAAAAATCGCTAATAAGCCAGACCTAAAAAATATTTTTCAGCGCTTTTCCCATCAACCCGCTTGGGTTTGGCAGTGCTATGTTTTGTGGGATGTCTCGTAACCTATGCGCTACGTACAAATTTGTCGATGGCAATTGTGTGTATGGTGAGGCGAGATGTTGGAAATGTGACTGAGGTAAAATAATGATAAGTAAATCGGAAATGTAATTATTTGAAAATAAGTTATTAATACAATTTTAATTTAAATTCCAGAAGGCCAGTCAATGTGCTGTCGTAGACCCGACAGCCGTTGTAGACGATGTTCCGGAGATGCTGCTAACGGATCCGGTACGCTTTTAAATAAAAAATTTCCAATATTCTAATCTCCTTTTAGGTCATCGCCGAATTCGATTGGTCAAAGGAAGTGAAGGGTAGCATCCTAGGCGCATTTTTCAATGGATATCTATGCTCTCAGGTAGATTTAAACTTACTTAAAAATTGAATCCAAACGAAATCCAGATTCTCGGCGGCTATCTGGCCTCCAGATTCGGCGGCAAGCGGGTCATTCTCTATACCGTGCTCGGCTCATCACTCCTCACGCTGCTCAGTCCAATCGCCGCTCGTACGCATCATATGGCACTTTACGCTCTGCGTACTGTTATTGGTTTTCTACAAGTGAGCTCGAAAAATGTTCCTTAAATTCTGGATGCCGTAGGGAGCTACATTCCCGGCCATGCACACCATGTGGGCTCTTTGGGGACCACCGTTGGAAAGATCTGTACTTACTGGAGTTTCTTATGCCGGTAAGTATACATTTAAATAAAACGATATTCGCATTTACAGGCGCTCAAATTGGAAACATGCTTGTCCTCTCCGTCTCTGGAATTTTGTGCGAGCACGGGTTTGACGGAGGGTGGCCCTCAATCTTTTATTCTTTCGGTATGCCGCAAAATGACGGTTTCTAAGTTTTTCTAGGTGTCTTCGGGGTTATCTGGTGTGCTTGCTGGCATTACTTTACCTCCGATCGGCCAAGCACACACACCCGGATATCGAAAGAAGAAGCCGAATATATCGAATCGTCGCTGGAAGAGACGATGGGCAAGAGTACCGACAAAGTATAATAGTTTAAGGCATTCTAACACTTTTCTTTCAGCCCCGCGCGACCCCCTGGATGAGCCTTCTGACCTCACGCGCCGTTTGGGCATGCTGGATCGGTCACTTCGCAGGAGATTGGGGTGCTTACACGATGATGCTGGCGCTTCCCTCTTTTCTAAAGGATGTCCTTGGAGTTAACTTGAGCTCGGTATGTTAAATAAACATATCTATAAAAATTATCTAGCTCGGCTTCCTCTCTGCCGCTCCCTACCTCGCCTACTTTGTCGTAATCAACATCGGCGGAGCCGGGGCTGATTACCTTCGAAATGGGAATATTCTGAACACAGTGAACACCCGCAGACTGGCCATGATGTTGGGTAAGAAAAAATAAAACTTGACGTAGAAAACTAATTTTTCAGCATTGGTCGGACAAGCAGTATTTTTGGTACTTGCCGCTCATTGTGGTTGTGGACAGGAAATGTTGTTTGTTGTGTTTTTGATTATCGGAACGGGTCTCTCAGGATTCCAGGTAGATTAAAAAAGACTCTATCAATGCCGCTACAGTATTCCGGATTTGTTGTCAACTATCTCGATATCGCCCCGCCATTCTCCGGGACCATTATGGGAATAGGAAATACGTTGTCGTGTTTTGGAGGTATTGCCTCGCCATTGGTTATGGAAGCGATGACGAAGAATGTAAGTCTAATAAAAGACCTACTTGTAAACAAAAAGAATATGAAAATCTTTTGGCTAATTTTGTATATTTATAGGGAACGCGTGAGGAATGGAAAATGGCCATGTGGTTGACTGCTGGTATTTTGGTTGTGGGAGCTGTGCTATACTCGCTGATGGCCAAGGTAGCGACTGAACTGCATAAGCCTAGGCATAAGCCTAAGCCTAAACCTAACCTAAGCCTAAGGCTATGTTATAAGAATGTCGTTTCAAATATATATTTTAGGGTGACGTCGAAAACTGGGCCAAAGCAGAGCCGACGAAAGATGATGAAGAAGCTGTGCCACTTCAGGAGAAGTAGTTTCTTAGCAATCATTTCTGCAAGCTTCCGCCAGTCTTAACGAGATTACTTATCCTTAATTTTCGACTATAATAACAATTCTTCATTTCGATTGAACTTGTTATTTGCTTGTTGTTTCTCATTTCCCAGCATCATATCGTGTTAGTGCAAGTGATTCCCCTAATTTATAGTCCAGATTCTATTCCATTGTTTCTTCCGGAACTTGACGCACCACAACAGTACAAATGATGTGCAGATAATTGTTGTGCCGTGGTTGCTGGATAGTGGGTAGCAGTTTCCGTTCCCTTCAGTTATTATTGAGATTCTTCATAGTTTGCCAAGAGACGTAGCTTATTATTTAATTGACATTCCCATGCTTATTGAACAGTATAAATGATTTGGTTATGGAGGAGGAGTTCGCAAAGGAACAGCAAGCTCTTGGAGCCAGAAAATTAAAATTGCAAACTGACAAGGCTGTGAGACCAGAGTTAATGAGACCGTATGGTACCCGAGAAGGTGGAAAAATTGCAATATTACAAGCAGAAATCTTAATCATTTTAATTGAGAAGGGCCTTAAAGGAATGTAAATTATAGGTATTCGAAGTAGGGGTTTTTGCTAATGGTGTTAAAAAGACAGCTCGGAATGTGGCGCGATATCTGGAAGACATAAAACAATAGAGTACAAATCCGACGTTGCAGTTGACAAGGGAGAGCAAGTCCAGAACCTTAAGCAATTTGCTAATGCCAGAAATTAAAAATACCTCTCCCAAATTCAAATATACATAATAGTGGACATGGTTTGTGTAAATTGCATTGAGAATTACCAGAAGTCCTGCAACAATAATATTTGACTTAAGGTAGATGCTTACCTTGAGGTAGTTCGGTACATAGAAATACGGCCAACATGATTATCAGCATTACAGTTGTTTTATCGACAGTTACTTTCTTCTTTCTAAACGGACCTTTGATCTTTATGATCCAATGGAAGTGTGCAAGCCTTAATTAGCCAATAAAATGTCGCGAACTGCGCATTTTCAAAACCGGAAGCGGGAACGTCTGGCGAACTTCGTTCCTAATTACTAGGTCGCGCGAACAATTTGAAAACATATTTTGATTTTGTCTCGGATGTCGAGGCTCATTTTAAGATAAACAGAGAGAGAGAGAGAGAGAGAGAGAGAGACTTACCTTGTATACGTCGCCAACGTACTCCATTCAGCACTAGTGGTCGAAGGTGGATCTTGTCCCCTCAATTTCCTCCTCTTCTCACTCATCACATAGAGCTTATGAATTAGTGCACAGGTAAACCACAGCAGTAAAACACAGGGGAAGGCCTAAACCGAAAATTAAAGTGATAAACCGGATAGCCAACCTTAAAGCAAATTCCTGTCAGCCAAAGGTTAATCTTGAACAGCAAACAGTCGTCTGCCAACACCAACTCGTCTAACGTGACCGTATACAAACCAGCAGACTAAAAATTTACATCATCAATCGAATTTTCCTAACAAACTGCGTTATTTTGCATAAAATCAATTTCTTGGATTGGAACGATTCGGTGTACCATTAATGTTGGGACAGACACGGCAGCGACCACCAGACAGGTGAAGAAAAATATGTGGCTAAAATATGGATTCTAGAAAAGGCGTATGCAAATTACCCCACTGAGCGGCTGCGCACCCATTTACTGTCTAGACGGTCGAGAGCCGTCCATCTGAAAGACCAGCTTATAAAAATAAGCCAAAATTACCTTATATATGCCATGATAACAGTTAAATATAACGAGACTGTATGCAATGCAATTGATGCTACAACGTGGTACATGAGGAATACCAGCCATGCGTAAGTATAACTAAAACTTTGTTTTTTGGAGGTCCTGTAATATAACCCAAAATTATTAGCATCGTTGTCTAGGAATTTAAATCGAATGATATAGATCAAATATGAAGCCATTTTCAAAACGTCACAACCCGCCATCACGCAGAGAATACCTAGATATGCATTAATGGAAGGAAATTGAGCTCCTACTGTTAATAGCATATATCCTCATTTGCTTTCTCGATAACACAAAGATATGAGCCGCATTGCATACCATGCCAAATGAACATATCCAAAGGCATAACCAACGATGCACGCTGGTATAAGATCTGAAATCAGCTTAATTGAAAGAATATGACCGTCTAACTCACTGACTAAAAATTTCCAATCTTTCCAAAAAGGCTAGTGTATTGTTGGAAGATAAATCGAATAGAGGAGGATCCCCAACGCAGACCGCCATCTGAAAGAATAATCGAATGCTTCTTCCGGTCCCCACCATCCGAACAAATGGAAAACAAAATTAAAGAGAACAAAATATTTTGAAGAAGAAGAAGTGTTCTTATCCACCAAAAAACCCCTCCAATAAGCCCTTCAGATAATTTGAATGAAGTCACAAATCACTTCGCGACATCTGGCTAATTATAAAAGAAACACTCCCCCCTGCCCGGCAAATTTAGCCGCGTGCCTTCTTTCCCTTTTCACGTTTCCCTTTAGAAAGCAAGAATGAACTTTCCACCAAAGCCCGCCTAATCAACATCGCAACTGCACCCCTAAATTGCTTTCACGTATGGCGTTGCTTTGAATGCAAGGTCTTTTTCAATATGTTCAACAACGTTTTTCGGTCAGATAAATTAGCAAAATGAGATGAGCAAAATTAATTGAACAAGATAAAGTATCAGACGAATGGTCAGTTCCTGATAGTTATAAGCTTTTGTCTCGGAAGGATATTAGCAGCCCCAGACCTACTTTGAGATAAAAATATGGCTTTGATTTCCCTAGATAATACCTAATCGTTCCTAATCTCGGAAAACAGAAAATTTTGGGGAAGGAGCGGCTAGGGTCGGCTTAACGAAGCCATCCCCAGGGACGTGAAAAACAGTAGATCGTTACGGTCGCCACCGGACAGTACTTTTTCACCATGTAATACGTCCTTTTGAGTTACGGTTTAAAGTGAGGAATCAAGCTGTGTTCCAAGGAAAAATTTAAAATAAAAGCATGATTGAAGTTCTAAACAAAAAGTCCTGAATTTCTAGAGTGGAATTGCTGAATTCCAGTCGTTGTTAATTCATAAAACGTTAGAAAAATTGCCCTTAAAAGTTAATGGTTTAAAAACAATTTTTTCCGAAAGACACGGTGATTTAGAAAATTTTCCAAACGTTATCTTGCTCAGAATTATTTCTTCTGCTCAAAACTAGCTTTGTCTCAAGCAAAAACTCCAAAGCCGCTCCAAAAAGATCTCTTCTACAATCCACAAAAATTCGGGCAGTGCTTCAAAAAGCCATAAAAATCCCCCGGACGACATATGTAACGACATGCCATCCCAGGGATCGAAATATACCTCCGCAATGTAAATTGGCATGCCATTTCAAGGCGTACCTTGAAGGGAAAGGTGAAGTGTAAGAGATGCGTGGTGAGTAATGTTCTAATGATGGGCCACTTCAGGGTCGCGCAAAAGGCGACGCGGTGAGTATTCAGCGCCCCACCCCCACTTCTTTACTTTGCGCCCCCCGGGCTTTTACCCAAAAGCCCAGCCAAAAGGGAGCAATTTGTGGAAAAGCCGACGAAGAATACAGAATGGACGGAACACGCGACAACCCATTCCCCGAATAAAGCAGACTCTGCTGCCACGCCTACCCTGCAAGAGGCTCTGAAGGTTAAATACGATAGATTAAGGATCATTGAACTGCTAGATGTCGTCGGTTGTCTGTTGTTTTGTCTGCACGTTTTCTTGGATATTAATTAAAGGCTGTGGAATTGGTGATGGAGGGCGCAAAGGCCTAGACTACCACGTAGGCATCTGAAAATAGGATAGGTTTGCAGAGGTGGTCTTGCAAAATGCGGATTGAGACGAATTCTGCAAGTCAGATCGGTGTGATAAGTACAGTAACCTTTTGACGACATTTTGAGGTGAACCAGACTGGATAAGTGTGTAGGTAATGGTCATCATAAACTTTCAGAGCTAGCGATGCATGGATAGCCCCCATTTTTAACAAAAATGACCCTACCAATTCATTCTTAAAGTTTATATGCATGTTGATTTTTCAAAAACAAAACCATCACCTGAGTTTGACTAACACCAGTCACCCGGAAAATCATGGGAATGCAGACAGAGAGAGAGAGCGAAAACAGTTGCGTTCCTGAACGGCGCCTAGTTTCAAATTTCACCCTGCGACATGTCGAAAAGGCGTGAAAAACCATCACTCTAAGGAGAAAGATAGGCAAAATTTTGAACAGAAAGATGCGACTCCCCGTCATTGATACCCTTTTTTGGCCGGAGTAACTTTTCTCTATCTCTCTTCAACCCCTCCCCGACTCGACCAAACCAATTATCTACTGCTTGACTTCCGCCGTCGACAACAAGGTTGCCCAGCTGGAAAATATTATTTTTCACACCGCCCTCGGCCACCACACCCGGTCCCAGGCATTAATGGCTCGCTGAAGCGGGTGCAATATTTGGAGGTGCCGGGTGAATTGGCAGCCATTTGGGAAGGGTGTCACGACGGAAGTGGCATGCATAAGCGGCCGGAGAAGCAGATGGAAAAGCCAGAAAGTCTGGAAAGACCTTACTTTTCACCCCCCCCCCCCGCCCCAAACCGACGGCACCACGAAATAAATCCCTGAACCCCCCGACGGCTCCCATAGCGGAATCGCTGCTGCAAGAATTTTATGAATGGGCGCCGGGTTGGGCCTCCCGGCTGTAGTCACGGGTCTAGCGATGAATAATGCTCAAAATAGGTGGCGGTTTATGTCAGGGATTGGAAAGCCGGAAAAGTAATTAACGCTCTTAGATAGCTTCCGGATGTGAAACTCATTTCTTCGAAAAAAACAAATGAATGGAGGATGACCTAGTGGGCCCGCTTTTTTGACACGCCTCTTCCTGGAAATAGCTTTTTGGCGGCATACCCAATAGGATGCTCCGAAAAAAGAATTTGAAATTCTGGTTCCTTTTGAGGGGTAACGCAACAAAACACAGGTAAGGACAACCTTTGCAAGAAATTGAGGTGCAAGAGTTCTTGGTGGGGGTTGAATGAGGGATAGGAAGACAAAAGGGCGTTGGACAATGAAGGGGGGATAAGCTGAGGATGTCTGGGATCGAAAGGTCATTCTACAAAACCACCTCCATAAGATACAGATATCCGGAGGCGGTGCTCTTCTAAGTATTTCTGAACACATCCAATTTCCGGAGTTCGCCCTGATGGATGGGAAACGTCGATGGGAAGCTTGAAGACTCTCTAATTTAGGGGGTATAGCCGAGGGGGTGTCTGTTTTGGCCGTGGCTAGAGGATGGTGGGTGAGGTTGAGTAAAAGCGACTTTGGGACAGGTGAGAGGCTGATGCCGAATTTATTGCGACGAGGGCGGTGATGCCGGGTGGGGGGAGGTGAAGCCTGGCCATTGGGTCGCGACGGGCCATTTTCTCGTCGAATTTGCTACGACCACCCGGATGGGGAATGGAGCGGGCCCGGGAGGAGAAGGAGATCAGCCAGAACGCGCTCAACCCCGATTTCCCAAGAGTCAGCGAGCGGGGGGGGGGGGGCACTAGGGGAATATTGGACTCGAAAAACGGAGGTTATGTACCAGTCGCAAAAAATGGAGGACCGGGTCGAGAGGATGGGCTGTCTTTTGGATTGGGGGAATCAGAAGGCTTTGAGTCAATTTTGTGAAAAGCGTTTTTAGCAGATTCAAGAGCTTTTCTCAAATAGCACTTCTCGAAAGCGCAACCCGGATTTGGAAAATTGCTGAGAAACTTCTGATTTCCAATTCTTAAGCATAAGTTTGTAAGATTTGAGTCTTAAAGTTCGTAAACTCCGATGAAGTTCAAAGAGCACGAATGCTAAACTTCGAACCCATCACGTCACAACGCAAAAACGCAAAGCTCCCGCTTCGCCCTTGCAAGGTGGAGCATCAACCCCACACTGCCAGCGTCTAGATCCCAGGAGATAATCGACGCAAGGCTTTGATAGAAGACCCCCTGGGGGACCCGCGCTCGACTTGTAAGATTTTCAGGGCAAAAAAGCAACGCGCCGCTCCCCTCTGCATTCATCAATTTTCGCATCGTCTCGTCGGTAAGCCGTGGGCTAGATGAAAGCGAGCTCACAGTGGGATAATGCTCTGGAATCGGGGATAAACACACGGGAGCCGGGGAAGGATCATGAGGGGTTGGAGAGTTGATTCATAATATCAATTTTCATAATGCGTAAATTTTATCGCGCCGCAATTTACTAACGTCAAAATGTTTCTAGTAGTATTTGGTTTTTCGAGATTTTTATTTTAATGTGTTGATTTTTTAGTATATTTTTTAGTATGCATTTTAGACATTCTAGATTCGGAAATCAAAATCTCCACATATTGTGATTTCGACAGTATTTCGGCGTCCTGATTTCGACCTTAGGAAATTTCGGCATTATTAATCTCGAGATTCAGAAGTTTCTACGTTCTATTCGACATTCCGCTAACAAATCATCATGACGTACCTTAAGACGCTTGTGCTTCATGCATAGTTGCGATAAAAAAACGTGGAGAATGCTGACAATGTCTCTAGGCGCCTTATGTTCTTCTGGTCGCCGGAAGCCGGCCGCCGCCCGGTCTCTTTATGCATATTTCGTGCCCCTTGTGCGGGTGATTGGATTGGCCGACGGAGGAATGGAGTTCGCAGAAAAAACCCGGATATCACTGAGGGAATGTGGAAGCGTTTTTCAGGTCCATTTTGTGCCGTTTTCTACCGGGGTATGGGCGGACTAGACAACCAGGCTGGCTCGGATCATTTTGGTTCCGCTAGGCTGTAGCGAGGAGTTTGGAATGAAAAGAAAATTTCTGGCTGTGTTGGTCGTCATAAAACTGTCAGGATGCTTGTAAAATCGTTGCGTCGAATGGTTATATAATTTATGAGGGAGTAGATAAGGCAGCGAAATATGTCTGGTGTTGGTTCTGGAAAAGTAATTTTAACAACCATCCCTTCCTACTTTAACTTAGTACCTTAAATAAAATTACTACAACGACAAGAAACCGAACAATTTTTTTTTAACCAAAACACTTATTGAAAGCTTTCAAAACTTGAGTAAAAGCCAAGCCTTAAAACCCGATATGACCTTCCCTACCTTGACGCCCGAATAACACCAATTCCCAAGGGAATTTACAAAACTCTCGAACCGATTCTTCATACCCAGCCCTCCCTCGCCGATGCTGCCCCGCCCGGAAAAGGAGATTTGGCCCAAACCCTCGAGTTATTTACAGCAAGGGCAAAGCGGGTTAGCCGAAAATCGAGGGGCGATAAGGGTCGTGGAATCAGTTCTCGCGCGACATCAGAAACAGTCACTGTGTCAAGCGGCGGCATGAAGGTGTTCTTGACGTGGTACTTAGGTAATCGAATAGCTGTGCCTTGATTTTCGGGGTTTTTAGCTTTATTTGCGGTTTCCGCTGCGGCTGGTGGTTCTACACAATGCCCCTGTCGGCCCGAGACAATGTGGTTGGACTTGATTTTTGTGGTGGAAAGTACGGATGCTGTGTCAAAGGATGGCATTGAGCAGGTGTTCATAAACTGATTTTAAAACTAATTCCTAGATTGAAAACTTCGTCAAAACAGCCCTGCTTCAAACCCGAATCAGCCAAGATCATCTTCGTGTCGGTGCTATTGCATATTCGGGGGAAATCGTAATTAAACCCTTTTTGAAGCGACAATTTCACAGACTGTTGCTGCCAACCTAACCGGCTTCACCTCTACGGCCCATCTGCTAGACTCATTTTCTCTTCCTTTCCAAGGATCATCCACTAATGATGCAGAGAGGTACACTTCTAGAAATTTGCAATTTGCATAATTTAGTGCACTGCGTAAAGCGACTGAGATGTTCCAACAAGATCATCGTCCAAACGTTCGAAAAGTAGCTGTTCTTATTGCAGCTTCTCTAAAGTTTGAAATACTTTTGTCGCACTTATTTGTTTTCTAGCACTATCGAATCGATGCCGATCGAGATTGGCAACGACTTCAGGGAGGATGGTGGTGTATTGATTGCCATAGGTGAATTTAATACTATTTTCCCTAGAATGATCGAGCCGTTTCAGTGTGTATGCAAATTAGCATTACGAACGTAACATTTAAAAATATAAAAATATGGAAATATGCAAGCAAGCTTCTCCGTTCTCTATATATAGGCGTCCAGCACATGTCGATAATTTTAGGGTGCGTTTTAGCATTGCACAGATGCATTGAAGCATTAAGGAATGTGCAAGCCGCTCTTGCGAAATTAATGGGAATTTG
This sequence comes from Mesorhabditis sp. LJ9110, assembly GCA_038088335.1. Classification (NCBI taxonomy): domain Eukaryota; kingdom Metazoa; phylum Nematoda; class Chromadorea; order Rhabditida; family Rhabditidae; genus Mesorhabditis; species Mesorhabditis sp. LJ9110. The sequence goes on along the minus strand of JBBGBA010000015.1, from coordinate 314,399 downwards.
GTTTCGAAATCCATTTTTTCAGCGCATGAACCCGTACATGAAAATAGATTGGTTAGGGGAATAGTGTATAAAATCCCGAAATTAAACTATACAGAATTCGTCTCGACGCACGGTGCTGCCGTACCTGCAATCCATCAACTTGCTTCTTCCGGCTACGTCCTTAGCACCAGGTCGGAAGGTCTGCACGTCGTGGACCTGGTCGGAGCGTTGTGTGACGGTAACTAGCCAGACTGGCTTGGGATTACCAGATTTTAGCGAACTGCTACTGCGCTCCTGGGCATTTCCCGTTGTCGAACAACACCCGGAAGACGCCGGACCTTGGATGCTTCTTACCGGCTTCGGTTCCGATTGGTATTCGATTATTTATAGTTTATATCTTCCTAGATCGTGACTCTGCGGACAAAGCGTGTTCTGCGGCTCATCCTGGAGCTCATTTGGCAGTTGTAAAAGACGATATGACAAATGAACTTCTGTTTAAGTGTTAGTAATTTTATTTGAGTTTATTATTGATTCTCAAGCGCTATTTTCATTTTTGAGCCATTACATTTTAGCCAATAACTGGGAGGGCGCCTCACTTTGGCTTGGAGGGCGTTATTCTAATGGAATGGTCCATTGGGATAGAGAAGGCACGGTAAGGAAACTCTTTGTCTTTTTCTAAAATAGTTTTCCATCCAGTCCTCCGCCGCCGTCTCTACATACTCTCATCCGCTCCTAATGTCAACCCTCAAGGGTGACTGTATTTACGCAAAGCAAGTTGGATCAAAGGTAGATGGAATTTGTAAATCATCTAATTCGTGTTTTTCAGATAAACTGGTACGTCTCGAGCTGCCAGACGCCTCAGATGTTCGTCTGCCAAAGTACGCCTTACTCCACTGCTAATCGCGCTACCATGCATCCACATGCCGTCTACAAGAAGCTGGATCAGCGCTACAAGGATTGATCGCATCGGTTGTTTGGCTCATTCCCATAAAGACATTTTTCGCATATTATGAATGAAATAAAAACCTGCCACGAGCTTCTTAGCAAAAAAAACACAGAGATTCGAGACATGAGGTATGTTGCTAAAATCGTTATGCAAATTAGGTATTCGCAAAAGTACAGGATGTAGCTTTAATGTTTATGATCATTACTGCTGTTTGAAAAAGGCAACAATTGTTGTAGGTTTCTAATTGTTTCAGTTTTCATTATGTAAGTTTTTCGTTTATAAATTAAAATCTCTCAAAAGGAGAGTGATAGAGATAGTGATAGAGCAAGAGAGGTAGATAGTTAAAGAGAAGAATCAGACAGAAAAGTGCGAAAAGAATAGAAAAGAAGATCCGAAACCTATGATAATGTCTAATTTAGGTAAATTTATATCACGAGTTTTTCATTGCTATCAAATATCCCTCCACACTATTTCCTGTTCAGGTTCGTGTGATCTCTCTAGAATGTACCCCCAGTTGTCCTTACCCTGCCCTATTTCCTATTTTTCATGCCAGCTGGTGGCTGTAGTCCGCGAGGTCCCCATGGCCTTCCCGTTTTTGGGGTCGAGTCTGGTGTCTGGTGGTGAGCAGCCTAGCAGCTGTATGCCCTGTGAGGGGTTGTGCGAGGTTCCGTGTCCCCGTCCACTTGGACCTCTGGAGCGTCGGCTGTCTCTTCGTAGACCCTTCTCTCTCGTTGTTTTTGTCCATCGGTCACCCGGACCACGAGGACCCCTCCATCGTCCCGGCCGTAGCCCTTCCCCCGTGGGTATTGATCTGGCAAGTACTCTAGTTGGTGACTGCCACGTCGATGTGTAGTAATAACTGACCACAAGGCACTACAAGGTACAATCTGCACATTTGTCACAGTTTTGAAATAAAATCCGTAAGCATTTTAGAGTCCATTCTCACAAGCTTCGAAGATCAGGAAATACAAGGTTTTGTAGATTATGGACTCCCGACATAAGTAAATATATCCAAACAATGATGACCTACTATCCGGGAATATACGAAACTGTGCGATTTAAAGAGATTTTACCGAATTTTCAAATCAATTGCGTAAGCTTTTTAGCCACCCTGCTCAGGGAATTCCAGAACAATAAAATTCAAGATTTTATCAACTATAAGCTGATAACTCATCCTGATTTTAATTATGTTAATATACACAATTTTCTACTGAACTCTGGCTGCCCAATGAGTCAATTTTTAATAAAACGCCCCCTGACAATCTCTGACGCAATCTTACATGAAATGACGCATACACTAATACGTATCCTCTCCAAAAATTAGTATACCAGGAAAGGCGTGATTTTTGAAAAGCCTCAACCCGGAAAGATTGGAGGGCGAAGCCCCAGTCTGGGGTCACGGTGATTAGACTGTTGACAAGCTGCTCGTCGCCGGGGGTGCGCTATGTTTTTGACAACACCGGCGCGTGATGGTCCCATCGACGGCCGACAAAATTGAAGCGCTGGCCAGTAACCAAGTTTGACAAATATTTTTTGTGAGTTCAGGACAAAAAAAGGTCGACATTACATCTTTAATAAACGTGAAGGTGCCAAAATAATAAAAATTATGCAAAAGCTTCTTTTACAGCTTCCAGCTTGCGAAGGGACCTGTATAGTACTTTTATTCAGAAATTGCTTTGACATAGAAATTCATTAAATTCTATATTTAATTTCACGAAAAATTAAGCCGCAGCTTCGGGAATTAATTCGGAAAGTTTCGGGAATTTTAAGCAAAAACCGCCAAATTTATAAATTTTCATTTTAAGTTTTACCATAACATCACCTACCATAATTGCCACGAAATTACACAACTCTTCTTAATTTCAAATTTATTGGCCAGATGCAAATGCAGATGCTACTGACCCCTCCCTCGAGGCTAAATCGATCGGTGCATATGTATCATGATCCCCAATGCATAATTATCAACCTATCTGCCCTTTTTTACGCAATTACCGATGGTATCAATTGGTAGGCAAGCGGGCATTGCCCTAGGCAGACCTCAAGGTTGTAGTGCAGATAGACCGGCGGACGCTATTTGCACATCGTTTTTCGTCAGCTCCCTCCTCCCCACCCTCTATCTCTCGTCGTTCTATCGATCGTCCCCTCTCACATGGTGTGTCGGCCCCGCCCTGCCCCGTATATAAGTCGCTGACTGGCCTCGAAAGAATCATTTCACCATTCGCCCCCTTCATCCCAGCCCAGCTGACTCATTTACTCACCCCAACCTCTTGCCTTATCGACCCGATTTCACAAGGTTACGCTCTCGAATGTTCCGCTCCTTCCGTATATAACCTAAAAGCCGCTCGGCACTCTCATTCGATTCTTTCGAACACTTTTAAACTTTATTTTTGACTTCTGAAGCCTTTTCCCATTGACTACTGTATCTAAACCATTCATTTCAGCTCGCTCAATCATGCAAATCTTCGTAAAGACCCTCACGGGCAAAACCATCACCCTCGAAGTCGAGGCTTCCGACACCATCGAGAATGTGAAGGCCAAGATCCAGGACAAGGAGGGCATCCCCCCGGATCAGCAGCGTCTCATCTTCGCCGGTTAGTTTTTTATTCTTTGTTAGTTTTGTAAAACATAGTACGTGGAGGGTTTCTCTATTCCAGTAGGCAGCGTATCCCAATCCTCCCCCACTCCCCTTGACAGACTATCGAAAGTCAATACCCCCGCGCTTCTCGTCCCCTTGCCTAGCCCCCGCCACGAAGCGCCTTTCGAAACTCCCTTGCATCATGCAATTACAAATCGATTGACTGTCGCAATAAAAGTCATCATTTCAAGTGCAATTCATTACGCAATACATTTCAGGAAAGCAACTTGAAGACGGCCGCACCCTCTCCGACTACAACATCCAGAAGGAGTCCACCCTCCACTTGGTGCTCCGTCTTCGGGGAGGCATGCAGATCTTCGTCAAGACCCTCACCGGAAAGACCATCACCCTCGAGGTTGAGGCCTCCGACACGATCGAGAACGTCAAGGCCAAGATCCAAGACAAGGAAGGAATTCCCCCAGATCAGCAACGTCTGATCTTCGCTGGAAAACAGCTCGAAGACGGCCGCACTCTTTCCGATTACAATATCCAAAAGGAGTCCACCCTCCACTTGGTGCTCCGACTCCGAGGAGGCATGCAAATTTTCGTCAAAACCCTTACCGGAAAGACCATCACTCTTGAGGTCGAAGCCAGCGACACCATTGAAAATGTCAAGGCCAAGATCCAGGACAAGGAAGGAATCCCCCCAGACCAGCAGCGTTTGATCTTCGCTGGAAAGCAACTTGAGGATGGCCGCACCCTTTCTGACTACAACATCCAGAAGGAGTCCACCCTTCACTTGGTGCTCCGACTCCGAGGAGGCATGCAAATCTTCGTCAAGACTTTGACGGGCAAGACCATCACCCTTGAGGTTGAAGCCTCCGACACCATCGAGAATGTCAAGGCCAAGATCCAGGACAAGGAAGGAATTCCCCCAGATCAGCAGCGTCTGATCTTTGCCGGAAAGCAGCTCGAAGATGGACGTACCCTCTCAGACTACAACATCCAGAAGGAGTCCACCCTCCATCTCGTGCTTCGACTTCGCGGAGGTATGCAGATCTTCGTCAAGACCCTCACCGGAAAGACCATCACCCTCGAAGTGGAGGCCTCCGACACCATCGAAAACGTCAAGGCCAAGATCCAGGACAAGGAGGGCATCCCCCCGGATCAGCAGCGTCTAATTTTTGCTGGTGGGTTTATTACTAAATAAGTTTTATAATGCCTCAAACCACAAACTAATTTCTCATTTTCAGGCAAGCAACTCGAAGATGGCCGCACCCTCTCCGACTACAACATCCAGAAGGAGTCCACCCTTCACTTGGTGCTCCGACTCCGAGGAGGCATGCAAATCTTCGTCAAGACCCTCACGGGAAAGACGATCACCTTGGAGGTCGAGGCTTCTGACACGATTGAGAATGTCAAGGCCAAGATCCAAGACAAGGAGGGCATTCCTCCGGATCAGCAGCGTCTGATCTTCGCCGGAAAGCAGCTCGAGGATGGCCGCACCCTTTCCGACTACAACATCCAAAAGGAGTCCACCCTCCACTTGGTGCTCCGCCTGCGCGGTGGCAACTAAATCTCATATTTATGCCACGCAGTTGCGTTGGGCTGAATAAACATGTATGAACGTATACTTTGTAGACAAAAAATGCACTGGATGAAAAAACACAGACACACAGCTTTGCGTTTCAGAGGACTGATGGAGTGGTTTTTGAAACGTGTTGTGTATTTTAGATGCGCATTTTGTTCAAAATGGAGAGTCTGTAGCATTTATCCCATAAATAAAAATAATTATAAGTTAAGATAGGGTTGGCGGCGGTGCCAGATGGAGCATGGTTGTAAGAGTAGATGGGAATCGAGCCAACTCATTCAAATCAAGCACATCGTCCATATTTGAATCAAGACGCCCGAAGACCTGATGGATTTCGTTGCTGTTCACCTAAAAGGGAACATAATGCTATAGAAGAAGTATTACCTTGGAGTATTTCCTAGCAAACTGAAGAACCTCATCTCTTTTCAACAAGCGATCCCCATCCGCATCAATGTAAGTAATAATACTTTGTGCAGTATCTTGATCCTTCTCTTCCTGTGATTTTGGGTGATTTTGTGAAAGTGCCTTCTGGAATTCAGAATAATCCAGGCGACCATCTCTGTTTGTGTCGGCGACAGCCAAAACGCCATCAATTACAGCACCTAAGGGCTTTCGAGTGCATGAGGATTACTTGATACCTTCCCCAGTTCTCCTCAAGACCTCTTGCTCCCCAACATCAATAGTTCCATCCCCGTTCTTGTCCATTCGCTAAAAACACGTTATGCCCTGATCCAGGAAATAATTTCAAATCTCGGGAGGTGAAGCATGCATCCCATTCTGGGGGCTCATCCAACCTTGAAAATGGTCTCCTCGGTGTCGACTGGTTTCTGGGAAAATGCGTAGGCAAGGGGAACAAACTCTGCGACGCCTAGCCGAGAATCCGCATCAACGTCGTATTGGGAAAAGATTTCTAGAACAAAAGTGTTAATTGGATCAATTTGTGGACAAATTTATACCTTTGATGGACCGGCGGGCTTCGTCGGAATTTCGTGAGCGTACCCATTTGCTGAATTCGGGGAAATCAATCCAGCCATTATTGTCGGCATCAACAGCGTCAAACGAATTTACTATGGGTACATTTGCATTTTAACTGATTAAATTACCGTTTTCGTTTGCCATGCTTTGATCGAGGGCAAAGGTGGCGGGGATGAGGAGTAGAAGTATGAGTCGAGTCATCTAAGGTGTAGATAGATATATTTTCCTTGTAAAAAAAGATCCCATATCATCAATAACCCTCATTATAAATATGTAGACTAGAGATAGAATGATAAAATCAATGAAGCGCACAAAACCGGTCCAAAAATTTGCATGTCCGGTTTTGATAAAGCGAGAAAAGCATGCGTGCAATTTGTGTCACGCTAGGCGAGGAACTTGACGTCTCAGCCGACGGCAGGAGGAGAAGCCGAGTGGCAACGAGGGATGGCGCGAGGGTCCGGCGGGCGAAACCGGTACCTTCGTCCTGCCCACCATCCACACGAAACCCCCCTTGAGGCATTGAGGGAAAAGCAGAGGGTAAGGCGGAGAGACGACCAGTGACAGTGAGTGACCTCTCTGTATTTATCGGCATTGTCAGTCTCGAACGATTTCTCGACAAAACTGGCGTCACGCCGACTTTGTGAGGTTTTGGAAAGGTGTGATGAGTCACGTTTTTTACGTGCATGACAACTGTAGTTCGAGCTTTTTAAATTACGGTAATTCCGGTAATTGGTAAATTCGGGGCCAATTAATTAATTTTTGAAATTTTCCAGGAATCAATTGCATGCGGATTTGTTTGTGATGCGCCACATTTTTTATGCGAATTAGAATTTAAAGACGACAAGTTCTCATGTTGGATATCAACTTTATGCAAATTAGACAACAACACATAAAATTTTTTGAGCAACTAGTTCGGTAAACCTTTGTTGTTTCAGCAAATCTGAAGTCCGGCGGGCTTGTGGCGAGTTTCTAGAAAAATTTATGGTAACTCTAATCAAAATGATACCTTTAATCGACGATAAAAACGAAAAGTACGTCAATTGCCCTGTTACAGCTCCAGGCTTCGCCGGATTCTTCCTGATACTATGCACCTAGAAGATATTTAGCATTTCCAGCGCCTTGAAAAAACCTGAAACCCGTCCGGCCCTTCCGCGAGTACCTCTACAATGTGCCAGTCGTGAAGTCTAAAAAATAAGCTCAAAATTAAAAGTCTAATAACTTACTTTGGGTCCGAAACCAGTTTAGCCTTGACGCCATCAAACCCGAGGTTGAAGGCAGCAACTGAAGCTCCGGCCATGGTATTAACATTGTTAGGCGCAATGGGGCAGAGGTCGCGCACAGGTCCTAAACTTTGAATATCTATTTAATGTTATGGTAATTGTTCTACCTTCATATAAAACCACCGGCTGATCCCCTTCCTTTGCCTCTTCATTCTTTGCCGCCAACGGCTCGCGGAGTTTAAAGGAATTTGGATGCTTTGTCATGGTGACAGTGAGCGTCTAACAAAAATTATGGCTAATTTCCATATGCAAATTACCTGTAATAACCCGGTCTCTGCCATTTTCTGGATGTCATTCCCGCCCCAAAAAGCTCCAGCCGGGACGAATACTCGTCGTCCAGGGTTCTCAGCTAACAACTTTTTGGTGGTAGTCATGAGTCCATCATCCGCCAAGCAAGTTGGGGAACCAATCTACTAACGCATTTTTTTTCTTTAATTATTGCCTACAAAAAGATCAGCATGAGCCAAAATTGTCTCTAGATACGTCGCCATCAGGTCAGGATGCGCCACTTCGACGACCAAATCGATGTCCCTTAATAGCAATTAAAAACTATGCTAATTACATTACTTCAAATTTTTCTCATTGATCTCTTCGATTGGCTGGATACCATCAATATGACTACGATTCCATACTCTCACCACCTCAAATTCCGGCAGTTTCCGGAGCTCGGCATGCAGGAATTTTCCTAGATCACGCCACGTATCAAGCAGCTCAAATACTATACCTACCCAAATTACCATAACCAATAATTCCGACGCGTGTAGCGGGCATTTTCTAAGATAACATTTGTTAATAAGGATAGAAAGTTAGCTAGGTGAAAATTCTTTGGGGAAGGCCATGCAAAGTAATAGTAAGTCTTTGGGATTCAATTATTTATTCGGATTCAATATTTTCCATATCAACATTGCACATCTTAGCCGTGATAATAAAGCTTTTTTACATAAATAAAAGGCTATGTTTATGCTTTCTGGAAAACGAAAAGCTCGGAGCCGGAAAGGATACCGCGACGACCGCCTTCGACGATTTTATCAACGGTTCCGGAGAGGAATGTGTTGTTGAATTCGTGGAAGCCTTTGGGCAAAATGCGGAGCCGCTGCAAAATAAATATTTTTAAATAGTTTGACATTTGATGGGGTAGTACTAGCTTTATCTTTGGAGGGCAGGAATGTCTTGGAGATAAGGGTCAGAGACTCGCAACTGTTTTCCTTTTTTCGAATTTTCTTTTCCCACACCTGAGCCATTTGTATCAACGCCTTCATCGCCGCACTCTTGACCATCCACATAAAGAGCGGCGAGTGCGTGAAACAAAAATAGAATGGCAGCCCCGATTGCGCCGACAAATCCTCCGAATGCACCTGTAATTTTGAGATCGTGCCCAATTTCCAGCTGCCTTCATACCAGTTTTAAGCCATGCCTCTCGGCAGCTGTTTCCATTTCTTCGCGAGTATGCAACGATGGCATCCCGCAGGCATATTCGAGCCCTTCGATTACCTAAACCACGTAGAGATTATCCGCCTCTGCCCAGCCCCATCCCCTCTAATCCCACCTCTCGGTCCTCTTCGTTCTCCGACGAATATTTGGGCGTCTTGATTAAGTCGTACACGGCAAACTTTCCTCCTGTTTTTAGCACCCGGGCAACCTAAAAACGATCAATTTCCGGCCGGGCGTCTCCCCCAAAATTTACCTCTCTCATAACACCGTCGAGTTGCGGGAAATATTTCAGGGAATAGATGGCGTAGGCTGCATCCTAAAATCGTTGCCTGCATCTTTTTCAAATTTTTCAAACCTGTGTTTCATTTTCTAATGGCATATTGTGGCAATCCGCCTCGACAAGTCGGCACCGTTCGCTAATGCCCAATTTTTGGAACACCGTATTTCCTTAAACCGCGAACTGTATAATTTCTTTGAACTTACCAATCTCTACCTCATTTCCAGCGATAGTGATTCCAGTAAGCGTAGCTCCAGTATCTTTCAAATCTCTCATTACGCCACCTAAAATACCTATTTTGTTAAATCTATGGTTGCCTGCATTTTTTTCGTTAATTAACTTACCAATGCCGCATCCAATATCGATACAACTAACTCCAGGCTTCAAATCCAACCGCTCACTAATGGACTGAAATTTATTGCTTCCTATATTGCTTATTTCTAATACCATATGCAGTCCCTTCAATGCCTCTTCCAACGTTTTCTCTCCTTTGTTCGGAGCGGCAAAATGGAAGTTCCCATTGAAATATTCATCAATAACTGTTGACATAACGGAATAGTAGTGCGAAGTGACAGGTCCATGATCGCCCTTTATAATTAGAAAATTAGGATACCCAAATGGAAGCAAACTTACAGTTTCCTTAGCTTTTGCGAACAGCTTGCGGTGTTCCTCTTCGAACGCTAGCTAAATCGAGTGTGTTGATTCGGGGTTTTGGTTCTCGTGTGATAGAGGTGGTATCGATTTTGGGCGTTGATAAAGAGAAGAGCAGAGGTGGGTGTTGGGTAGAGGATGCAGATACAAGGGGAGAAAAATGCTAAAGGAGTTTTCTTACCAAATCGTGCCTCCGAAAGTGGAATAATAGCTTCATGAAGTTGCCGCTCATGTTGATTGCCATTTTCGGCCAGCGGATCACCTAGACAAGGTTGATAAATATTTAAGATCTTTTGCAGGCTTAAGATAAGATTTTGAGTTATGGCAAATGTTAATTCAGACGGAAAGTACTTGACTATCCCGGTTCCACTACTTGACCTCGATCGGGATTTCGGAGGCTCAAAATCTGGCTAGGGACTGATTTTTCGGAAGTATCGAAATTGTAAGTGGCCGTCAAGTAGGATTTGAAAAACATACAAGCTGTTTTCAATTTACTAAAATAGAACAAGCTTGGCGAGAGCTAAGTAATCAAGAGTTAATAGAATAATATCTCAGAGGGGTACGGTGAAAGGCTTTTTTAGTTTTCAGAAGCCTTGTAATCGAAGTTTGAACTTACCAGTTCCGTTAGAGTACTGTTAACAATATTACAAAAGACAGAGACAATAAAAGTACGTGCAAGACCGGACCCCCCTAGCGAAAGCCCGGCTGGTCATCAACCGGTTTCCGGGACAAGAAACTAGCACCTGTAGACCGAGAGAATTATCTTGAATGCAATGCAGGAATGTGTCAGGATTGAGCCTCAGGATGCCTCGTCCTCCCGCCGGTCCAAGGAGGGGGAACGCAAAAAAAGAAGAGCGCCGCCGAGGCTCGGGATGCGGGTCACAGGGACATGAAGGTCGAGATCCGAGGCGCAGATTTTCACGCTCGGGAGTCCGCACTCCTCATAAGACTCGTTTATTTTGTGGGCATACTGGTTTTGTTTGGCTACAGGGTCCGGGGTGTGAAAAGTCAAATAGAAGGCAAGGCGAAATTGCGAAAGTCAGGTTCGGGAGGGTCAGTAGTTTCGGGAACGTATCGGCCTATTTATCTGGCTTGGAAATGATGATACCTTATCGTGATTCATCAAAAAGATGATTTTTCTAAGAACTTACAGAATGAAATCAGAGATCGAAAAGTACAAGGATGATTTCTATACCAAAATGGCATGTGACTACACCTCAAATCGCTGATTAAAACACATTGCTGAATCAAACGGCTTTAGTCTAGTGCTAATTTTAGGTTATAGTACAAAAAGCCGTGTTTACACATCGTATTTTACAGCTTTATGCAAAAATTCTTACAATACTTCTTAAACACACCAAAAAATGTTCGATGTTCAAAACGTCCAAAAAACGATTACCGTAACCCCTAGGGCCCAAGTTGCGAAATACGCCGGCGCGCCCCCAATAACGGACTGCCGAGGCGCGGGGCGGCAGCAAATTTTTGCCCCTCAAATATTTGTAGAAGGGCTGTGGGGTGGAGGAGGTGAGTGCATGAAACATGCGCCTGGGCGAACATCTTCCGCGCGCCCGATCCGGTCACCGCAATGGGTCTGTAGCACACGACATAGACAGCCGGCCACAGCTATTCAGTGGCTCCGATACACTCCGACACACTTACTGCATAATGAGGTGCAGGTGGAGGGTTCTGGGTGCGGAGGGGAAATTTTGACACTATAAGGAAGTGCGGGGGTGGGGACTTTGATTGGGATGGCGGAAGGGATGGAAATTCCGGTTTTATGCAAATCGCAGCCGGGTGATGAGATTTTTATGAGATACCTGGGATATCCAAAGTGATGTCATAGGCCTTACATGTCCGGCAGCAATTTCAACCCTAAAACGAAGCATTGGTAACCTCTTTGGAAACTTTCCATTGTTTCTGCGAATGTTACCGTATTCGGGATCAAACTTACCCTTTGAAATTGAGTTTTTGCGAACTTCGCTGAATTCCAAAATCAACGTGCCTTACCTTTTATCCGATTTTAATCCTTAGGATGGAGGGATGGAAATCCCAGCTTTATACAAAACAACGCTTTCAAAATTTCAAAGAGATACCTGGTGGCATAGCAAAAACTGCGCGACTGGGGCGCGTACGTCTTGAAGCACTTCGAAGCCTGGAATGACCTTTTGATACGTCGAATAGCTTTTTATTTTTCTTTTGAGTGTCAATTCAGGGTCGAGTCAAATTTTGAATTGAACTTGATTTGATGCAACTTTAACTTTTTGAATCTAGAATTTTGAGTATTTTGCTTAATTCGAAGAGCTGAACTCCTTACCTTGCATCCTCTTGCTCCAAATCTGATGAAGTACAGCCACCCATTGTTATCGTTTTATGAATATAAAACTCCCGTTTGCCCGTCTCTATAGCGCGCCCCTTTCTGTGTAGCGGCACATCAAAAGAGGGGGCCTTTCTGGTGGCCATTCTCTTCTTTTCTTCTATCTCTCGTACTCCATTCCCCTTTCACTACAACCCATGCCATAATGGCCGCCCCGTGAACTTTGGCTTTCGCCCAAATTTTCGGTTACATTATGAAATTGCATAAATTTATTTCTTGGCCAAGTCATACTATCGTTTAGCATAGCTTTTAATAGCCGGTAGAAACTCGATTTCAATTCGGTTACGCAAGAAAATATATGCTAATCGATTACGATGATTAAGAATAGTTTGCCCTCTTTGTATCTATAGTTTAAAGTCAATTAATACACGAATGGACTTAGAAATACCGGTTTTTGCTAAAAAAATTGGTGTTGAAAAGTTTTCTATAATCCTGTGATAACATATTAATCCTTAAATATACCTTAAATGCCAATAAACTTTCAGGGTTTTCAACAAAGAATGGAAACACAGTCGTTTGGAGTACCGGGAAATGATGGAGGAGGGGCTGGTGGCTCCGACCAGCCTGAAGGCTCGAATCCCAACAAGGAACCGTAAGTATAATATTCATAAATTTGAATTGCAGGATGATTACCTTTTTAGGACTTTGCGTATATCCCAAAATATCTATAAAATTACACAAATTCAGATTTGATTGCAACATTTGCCTCGACATGGCCAAAGACGCGGTGGTGACGCGATGTGGTCATTTGTTTTGCTGGAGTTGCTTGGTGCAGTGGTTGGACACACGTCCCGGAGGGCAGGTGTGCCCCGTATGCAAATCAGCTGTAGAATCCGATCAGGTTGGCTTAATATTACAAAGAAAGCTAGTGTCTTCTTCCAGGTGATTCCAATTTACGGACGTGGTGGGAGTAAAGAGGACCCGCGTACACGGATCCCTCCTCGACCCCGCGGACAACGCGCTGAACCTCAGCCACAGCATCAATATGGCGATGGTGGTCTACGCTTTTCTCTGGGGATTGGGGTAAGTAAGCTATTAAGACCAGCTATGCTAAATTCTTGTTTTAGTTTTTCCCATTCGGTGTCTTTGCCCAAATGCTTGGACAAGACCAACATCCCCTAAACCCGCAAGACGCTGAAGATGACCGAATAGCTGATATCTTCCTGTATATCGGACTGTTTTCTATAATGGCCCTTTTGCTACTCTAATTTGCACTTTTTAATCATTATTTGTTATTTGACATACGTGCGCCCAATGAATCCCAGATGTATCTAGTCCTTCTTCCACTCTACATAGTCATCGTCAAGATTTTCCACCTTATATTTGCCGTTTTTGTCTGCGGTGACGTCGCCAGTTTCCCCCTTGCCCCGGAAACGAATTCTAACATATCCTCCTATTTAATCCATTTGCTTCCAGCCCTCGGTGGCCATTCGATCGAGTACATTGCCGGTTGTCGATGCAAAAAATCTATTTTTTTGCATTTAGTAATTGCACTTTTTCCCAGCACCCTAATAAACAGTTTTGATTCGGTAATGCATTGTACTTTGCAAATACAATAAAAGTACAGGCGAATGCCATAAAATAGATTTATTCTGTTAGGATTTGGGAAAAGGGTTTGTTTAAATTAGTCCATGAAGTTCTCGGGCGACCTCCGTGCTCATCTTCGACATGATTTCTTGCTCCTGGGCACGGATCTAAAGAGAAAATATGGAATAAGAGTGAAAATTCGCATACCTTGATGATCTTCTTCAAGGTCGACTTGGCCTTCTTGCTCAGCTTGGAGATGCGCTCGTCAACGGCAGCTTTGTGGCGGCGGACCTCATCGAACCAGGTGTTGAAGTTGGCAAGCTAGAAAATATCGGATTAATAGTAGGAATTTTGAGATATATACGAGATATTGAGAATATTTTTCCACTTAAGAATCACTACCTGGTCTCCCTTAAAGTTTTGTTTGGCGAACTCGGCGACCTTCTTGTGCTTGACCTCATCCTCGATGCCGTTGTTCAACCAGATATCATCAAACGCCTATAAATAACTACACTTTTGTGTTGTTCCCACACACCTTTTTGTTCTCGGCGCTCATCATGCGGATGAACAGCGGGGCTCCGTCCTCAAAAGCGTCGGCGGCTGAAAAATGGATAGAATGGGGGAGGTGGGAAGTGGAAGAGGAATATTTTGCACCCAAAGCATACTTCCGTTCATTTTTCATGGCTTTAAATAGTTGTTGCTCACTTTTCAAAGCTTACCAGCTGGGGGAGCTCCAAAAACGGCCGTACGCTCTTCCGGGCTCAACGTATCCAAAATGGCAAAGGTCTTCTCTTGTAGTTCATCACAGGGGCCATCAGTGTATTTTTCCCATGTCTAAATTAATCGTAGTTTTACAACTTAAATCTTCTTACGCTGTTCACTTCAGCTCCCTGCTTCTTCGGAAGTTTGGCAGCAAATGGGGGCAGCCCGCAAGGGATCTAGCGTATGAAATAGAAGAATGGAGATTTTCTATTCTTACCTGCTCCTCAGCTATCACGGCCAATACAGCAAACGCGGCTAGAATCACGACACGTAGCATCTGAAATCAAGTGTTAGCTAAATTGCCAGATGCAACTCAGTTTGTTTTGACTAGACCGGCGGCACCTTTATATAAGAGATTTAGGGCACGATTCCAGTACAGGGGCTCACAAAAAAGAGCATTATGCGTAGGGGTGGGTATTGTGGTGAGGGGGTGTTACAATCTGTCGACTTTCGCCACGGTAGAGTGCTTGGGTAGTGTGGCAAAAAGTGAGAAACCGGCTGAGCGTGGCCTAGAATCTGAGGTATGAGGTGGGGAGGAGGAAATAGGGGATATTGTTCTTTGTTGTGACTTGTAGTGTGAATGGTCAACACTGGTATATGTAATTTTGGATGATCAATGTTGGAATGTTGATGTTTTTGAGGAATTTTTGGTGTTTGAGGGCGCTTAGTTGTAAATGGATGCAACATACGCTAAAATCTAGGCAAACGGCTTCGATGTGGTGAAATGTGATGGTAAAACCGACCGTTGTCGAGACGTTTCCGCGTCTGCACCCACCACGGTCCTATATATCGCGCGGATCGCGAGCTGTCAACGGGCCCTCGGACACTTCCGAATTCTGTTCCTCGCACCCACCCACATACACCATCTGAACATCTCCAACAAATTAGAGCAGCAGAGAAAATTGAACTTTATCTAGCAAAACTATTGCGAACGACTTAACGAGATGATGCAAAATATGCAGAAAGTCGAATTTTGCAATCTCATTCCTACCTTTTTCTATGCAAAACAACGAAATAACCAAAACCATCAATTTATTCCGGAACTGCCCTTTCCAGTACATTCAAATCAACACAGCAATTTACACAAAACAAAGCCCTAAGACCTAGCCACCAGGTTCTCCATCTATTCTAGCAGCTCCCCAGCCGAACAAGATTGATTTTCCCCCTCCTCAACCCCTGGAATGAACTCGCTACCAAAATAGAGCCCAGCGGAAGTGAGACTCGGACTTTGCCCCAGCCTAGAATTCACTTTTCGCATTCACAAGTGACGCGTAGCTTGTTCGACTTCCCAAAAATATCACTCTCAAAATTCCCACCCCCGTTTGTTGCAGTTGATGGGTTAATCCCTAGGGTAGAACACGACCCGACTTCAAAAGGGACTTCAGAAGAGACTCCGGGGGCTCTCGACCCAGTAAGCCCAATTCTTGAGTCATTTCGTCTATATCAAACGTTTCCGGAAGCGTCATTTTTTTGTGGGGAAAGGTTTTTTTGATTAATTTAAGAATTTATGAGGGGTAGTTTTTATCATATTTTGTCGAAATCTATATTGATCCTAATAACAATGTAACTGCTTGTGCATAAATTTGCATGCAACCTTCTCAGATAGATACTTTCTAAGACAGCTTGATAGAGCAAAAATTTAAGGCTATATTTCATACATCACTAGATGCAAAATGGTCTCCGGATTACTGTACATGCAAGAAAACACATGCATTTTTCAAAATCTTAGATACTAGTAAACTAAAAACTTATATTTATGATTTTTTAGCTAGAATGTATTAAAAAAACAGACAATCAAAAGCTGCTTCGACTCAAACAGACTATCAAATCCGTGTGAACTCGACCTCCCCCCATGCCCAACCCGAAAACCCGAACCCCTCCCTAGCCCTCAGATCAAATAGATAGCCTCAAACCCAAATTATTCGGTTCAAATTCGATAAGTGGGTCGCCCCAAAACCGGGTTGCCCACGCAAAACAGGGTTTGCCCGACTCGACTAGCGGCTAGAGGTCTTGGCCAGGTAATTGGGTCGCTGGGACAAGCCGAAGAAGAAGCCGGCAACCCCTCCACGTCCGGGGCCACCGCTTCAAGGAGGTCCGGGTCTCGTTTCAATTTTTCGTGCCCTTCGATGCCATTTCCGGGGTCCCCCGGCCGGCGGCTTACGTCGTCCACCCACTAATAATCATCAATCTTTCCGAAATAGATTTATTTTTTGATTTGGGCGGCGTCAGGGATTTTCGAAGGGTCTCATCATGGTGTGGAATTTTGGGGTTGTGATTGGAAAGCGGGGCATTTGGAATCGGCTAGGCTTTTAGGAGGTGGTATAGCTGGGGGCTTGCTTTTGGGTTTATGACCACTCTCGTGGATTTGTTACTTGATTGACCAGTTAGTTGCAACGGGGAAAGGAATGGAGTGTTTATGCGAACCAAGGGCTGCTGCAGGTCGAATTAAGTTATACGTGACAAATCAGTGGGTTTAACTCTGCTCTTTTTCGTGGAAAATTATTTTCTTTTTAATCCAACCTCTAATTGAATCTGTGTTTTTTACGAGCATATTTCCGGTAGTACAACGCGGCGGCGGGAGGATGTTGGGTAGCATCCTTCGATTTTCCACCGTCCTCCTGGCCCTCCATTCTACGAGTACAGCTGTTAAATGGTCCGAATATTGTGAAGCCATCAAAAGCGAAGAGCACTGTAAGTCTTAAGTAATCTTTTGAAAAGTGGTTTTTAAGCTACGTTCCTCCCTGACCGTCTACATCATTTGCATGGCAATTCGGGTCACCGTTTGGAGGATGATGTTACGGAATTCTATGAACTCCCGATATTGGCAGGTTAGAATTATTAGTAAAATTAGCGTTTAGCAAGAAGTTATGTAATTTCTGGTATCGTAAAGCTAATTATTTTGGCATAGAAACGGCCTAAAACATTTTGCGTTGCATTACGAAGTTATAAATTCACACTAAGACGATAGTTCGTCATTAAAAATCCCTTCGGCTAGTCTTAAAGAAATTTCCCATTTCCAGAAAGCCCAACACTCGACATTATCGAAGAGCAGCTGACAGCAGCAGAACGGTAAGTCTGGAGAAAAGATTTTTTACAACAATTTCAGAGCAAAGCGCTGCGACGCAAGCCAGTTGCGCGCCCCTCTCTTTAGTGCGTTGTTACCCGTCGCGCCGACGTGTAGACAGGTAGCTTTTAAAAATCGATAAATCACTTTTTATATTTTTTTAGATATGCCACCGTTGCTTCCCGCACTCGGCAGCGCTCTGTGTGCAACGGCGGCCAAAATGGGATCTCATGCGAACATGTTTATGCACCTACGATACAAAATCACCAATTGCGGGCGCCGTTTTCAGGTATGATTAATTTGTATACATAGGAATACCCTTTGCTTCTGAAATACTAAAAAAGTTTTCCTTTAGTTTTCGGCATGACAAGCGAGTAGAGCGGCTTCTCCGAGGTTAACCGTCCACCCCTTCTGCACCAAAAACAACCATATAAATTGTCAATACAAATTTATTACATAGAATAATATGGCACATTCATCGCTACAAAGCCTATTTCACCTGACCTGAGCATGGGTATAATTTAATAAAAAAATGGAATGCTAATTACACAAGAAAAGACATGCCGGAAAGCTCCTGGATGGATAGATTTTGGGCTTGAATGATGCTACCATTGTTGCATGATAGTGTAGTAGCCCCAATAGAAGATGCTAAAAAGCTTTTATGCAAATTAGGTTTTGAGAACTTACTTGAATATGATAAAACATAGTGGAAAGACGACCCTTGAATATTTGTCGATGACGTTCACGTCGCGGACCCGCAGGGAGGGCATCACAGCTCGAGCTCTGAATCAAGATGCCAATTTTTGGAAGTACGAATTTTACCTTTTGACAGCTTTATGCACGGAGGATTTGAGAGCGGCTGGTTTCAGAGCTGTCGCTTTACTTAATACTTTTCGATTCCTAAATTTTAATGTTAGATCCGGATATCTAGCTTACTTTGAAGTAGCTTGAGCTCGATTTCTCAAGTGCATGGCTGGATTGGCAGTGTAGCGCGGATAGTCCGGCACTTCATCTAGTGATAATACGCCAATCTCGGCATTGGAATGAGCACAAAGTGAGGGTAGAGGAGAAGCGGGGCGCTTTTTCTAAAAAACATTCGAATACGAATTTGAAGTTGTACCTCTCGGCTTGTTCCTTCGCCTGAAGACTTTTCCCTTGCTTCTTGATCGCTGATTTCTTGTGACAACTAAATATGATATTGGTTTTTTATGAATCATATGCTCCCGAACCTGTTGAAATGTTTTTGGGACTCCCCAAGATACTCCTTCCTGAGCCTCACGTTGCAGCTCGCCATTTGCATTCACCCCACCTGGCCATCCCTCATCAGCACTTCTACAAGAACTACAAAGATATAATTTTTTTATACTTTAACTTTATTACCTCCTCGTTCTCCGCTCCCAATAATTATAATTTACAGCTGCATATTCTAACAAGGCCGCAAAAACGAAGACGAAGCACATTACCTAGAAATAATTTTTGGTCGACGAAATCATTCTTAACTTACCAAATATATATCAATACTTTTTACATAACTAATTCTTGGTAATGATTGACGAACGCCAGTAGAGATCGTTGTCATCGTGAGCACGGTGGTGATTCCTAAAAGCTTATGCCAATTTCTTCCCAACCAAGCTTACCCAAAGCAACTCGAGCCGAAGTAGCTTCATGATTGATCCAAAAAGAAACCCAGGAAAGCATTACAATAAGAACACAAGGAAGGTACGTCTAAATTGAATATTATTTGAATATTAAAGATAATTATACCTGGAAAATAAAGTATCCCACAGAACGCTTTAATTGAAAGACAAGGGAAAGGCGCTGGTATGATCCTGAAAATGGGAGAGTTTTTTAGCGACTTTGCTAAAGTACCAGTAGCGGTTGTCACAATACTATCATCGGTCTGATACCCCAATATTCGAAATTGCGGTACTTCGGCAGAATCGACACCATGCACAGCGTTAGGATGATTCCATTTCATCAAGACTTCAGAAGTCGTATACCCATCTGAATTGTTTTGTTTCCAGGGTAAGGCGTAAACTTACAAGACTCAATTTCTACTGTACAATTCTGGGAATCAAGAGGGAAGTTTCTCAGATCCATACTGCAAGCGAGAGTTGAGGTGAATCTTGAAAGGTATACAAATACTTTAATAAACGTCTTTCTATACCTCATTCCATATGCAATATATCCATCCCTCGTGATTCTCAGCATTTTGTTCCTTTCTGTGACATCGTGTAAAAAGGAGTGTTTGTCGTTGGCAAGGAACGTATCCGGTACCCATATTCGGCTAGATTGTAACTAGTTAAGTCCTAATCTGGCGCTTACGATGAGAAATCTCCGCTAAGCGTCATTTCATCAATGGCTGTCGGCTCATCGGTCCAAGATAATCGTTCGTCCCGCCAATATTGATGTAGGTATAGGGTTACCGTGTAATCCTAAAAAGTTTATGAAGTGGCTGAGATAAATTACCATATCCACTTCTGAGATTGAATCAAATGAGGCAATGATGATGTCCATTGTTAGTAGTAGGGCATCACCTGAAGGGTATTTTGTAACCAATTTTAGCCGCTATTGCTATTTAATATCTCTCTTGCTCTATCTCTATCAGTTTCTCTCTCTCCCTCTCTCTCCCTTGTCCCGATCTGATCGCTTCCTTCATCCATATTTCACCATCACAAACCAGCGACACCCTCCCTTTAATGCTGATTAGCCCCCCAAGAATCGATGGCAATGAAATTGAATTCTGGGGGGAGGTGCCAAAAATTGCATTGTCCGTAGGAGAACAGAGGATCCACGGGGAATGTCTTTTCCTTCTCTATCCCAATCCAAACCTCCAAAGCCAGGCCTCAATCGAATGTCGTATTCGTCGAGAAGCGATGATAGGAGAGCTGTCGCATTATGGTAGGAAGAGCCGCGAGTTTCGGTCGAGCTGAAAATTGGATGTTACATGTAATTAGCGCGATCTTGGCCTAAGATGGCAACATTTTGATGGGCGATAAAATTGGGGGATGGGATCAAATTTCGAACTATTCTTGGGAAATAGTAGAAACGCCTGAATTGTACTACCACGGCTTAGGAGTGGTCCCGACCACTTTACATGGGGTTAGGCTTAGGCTTGGGCTTGGGCCTAGGATTGGGCTTGAGCTTAGGATTAGCCTTCGGCTTCCCTACTCCTAAGATAGTTTAATTCTATCCTGTTTCTCCAGACGACCCAAAGCACTTCCCCCAACTTAACCAGCACCAAAATTCGCCTATTTTTTGCCACTAAGGTAGCCGGGAGAATTTGTCTGCTGCTTTTCCTTGAAGCAACGGGAACACCGTGGGGATTACCGGAAGAGTGAGCGTCGCCCATCGATTGTGCGTCGACTCAACGCCCCCCTTGCATCTTCTCCCCTAATCGTCCCTCACATGCAGCTTCTTCGCCTCCCTTTTCTTGGCTCCTCATGGCACCCTACACCCCGGATTCTTTGACTTCCTTGAAAATCAACACATTTTTGGCTTCAGTGCGCAACTTGGATGATGGGAAAGCCATGGGAACTAGTCTGTGATCGGATTTGGAAAAAAAGGCCTGAAAATGCAGCCTTGACAAATTTCCAACCTTTTTAGAGAGATCAGAAAGATCCGCGAGGGAAGCCTGCTACGCTGCTATTTACGATAATTTTTAAAGCAAATCCCGCTTCATCCTAATTGAGACTGGTCTTCCGGATCCTTTAGTTTCAACCCCAATTATTTTGAAGTAAGAAATACCCTTAACAGCTTCTGGCCGACTTATTTATGCCTCTTGCCAAGCTATAAAATGGACCTCGAGACGAGGGAGAGCAGTAAAGCCGCTAGCGAGATGAGGAAGATGCGATGGGCCCGCAACCGCTTGCGTCGCCACATCTGATGAGTCGCTGCTGGAATTTTGATGGATATTTTCGGCATAGATGCGATAACGATAAAATTGAAAATGGAAATATAATAAAAACGTATTTTAAGGTGTTTTATGGCTTGACGAGGCTTTCGGTTGAGCACAAGTCCAAACTACAAACAACATTCCTAACAAATTCCGAAAAAAGTCATCCGAAAGATGCTCGTGAATGATAGTAGAGCTAGTCGGGGGATATAGGAGATGGAAAAGAGAAGGTTGATACACCTGAATTGAGGGAGAATGGGCCGAGGGAGGGTGTCGGCTCCCCGGGGACCGGGTCGTCGGGCCCGCCGACCCTGGGGAAGAACATCCATGAAATATGAAATACCCACACCCTCTTTTCGCACAAGGCGCCACCCATTGATCTCTTCGGCTATTGCGCGAAGGGCATCACCGGCAAGGCGAACGGCAAGATGCGGAGATTATTGATTGGGATAGAGGTATTATGGCAGTGGTAAAGTGGTGAATTTTTGCTATTTTCAAGGGAAGGGCCAATCGTTTTTTTCAGTTTTTAGTCTCGTGCTAGTTATACAAAAGCGAATACCTCCGAAAATATGCAAAAGTTAATTCTCATGCCAAAAATTCCATTCTTACGATACGAAAGCGTTTACAATGTGGAAGCGTTATTATTTAGTGGTATGCAAATAATCCAGATCGTGAAAGGAAGCATGATGAACCCATGCACAACAATAGTTTTTATCTACTTTTTTAGCGCTAAAAGCAAGAGAGTGGGAGATTCGAAAAAGCCGACGAGGAGTTGCTAGTGGCCGTGCCCCGAATGTCGTTAGCGGGCCGAGACTCAAGAGGCCAAAAGCATGGGGTTGGATGAAGATGGCTGCCAACGTTAGATCTTTGAATTTGCACAACAACTAACTTAGCAAATCAAAAACAGGTTTTACAATGCTTTAAAGAAGAAGCAAAAGCTGCAGGAATTAATTTAAATTTGAATATCCGCGTTTCAACGCTAAATTATTTAATAAGCTACAAATTATGCGGAATAAACTCTTACATCTTTAGCCAACTTGTATGCGCGTGGCAAAGAATGGGAAGGAAGGACACAAAGCCGAAGCGATGGATGATGTGCCCGCCCACCACACAGCTCTTCCTCCTTTTCCACTCTCCTCCTCCTCGTCCTCCTCCTCCTCCTCCTCCCCATCCCACCGCCAACTAGCCTTCCCTCCATCCTGACACAACTCCCGGGGCCGCCAGAAATTCCGAAAAATCGCAAAATCTCCTAGTGAAGTCTGGCTGTTTTAGCAGCCGACAATAATTGCCATCGAGGGGGGGGGGAGACGTTGATCCTTGAAAAGGATGGGGGAACGCCTTGCAATGCAAATTGGCTGATGTGGCATGTGTTCGCACAGCGATTAATCACGGAGGGAGCACAAGCACATCTCAAGGCATTGCTACGGCTAGAATTTATTTTTTGCTTTTATTTTTTTCAGCAAAATTTACATTATTAGACGGTCAGGTTCATATAGTCGTTAAAAACAGAAAAGAACAAAATTTCAAAATACTTGGAGAGCACTGACTGCCAAATATTCTAGAGTTATTTTGAGCACTTGCAAGCGCACATCAGGACCTTACGCTCCAAACGCCACAGCCACATGTCAAGATCGATGGCATAGAGCTTGCGACACTTTTTGCTGCCCAGCCGGCCTATGCCTCTAGCATGAAGAAAAGCACCACTATCAATAACCAATCACCAATTCAAAACAACCATAAAAATGAGCATCACCTGTCCGCCAGAAGCACCGCAGGGGATTCCCCCCAAGGGGTCGTCGCCGTGCGGGGTGTCGGCGGGCGACAAATCACTTTGCCAGTCGGATCCCCAGGGACCTGGCCTGCCCCTGTCACCCCAACGAGGGCCCTCTCTACTTTTTATTACTGCCCTCCCTAGTCCACTTCATCCGACAAAGCTACCAGAAAACATGTATGTATGTCGTTGTCCCCCTCGCTTGTCTCCTTCAAAGGGTCAATCCCCGGGTCTCTAGCCTGCCTCCTGCTCCCTAGAATCGTGAGAAGCCCCCCACGAGGGCCCAGGTAGACGCTCATCCATCCACGCTATCGGCCTGTCGTATCTTGTCGCCTATCTATTCTTGGCAGTCAGCTTTTTCACGAGATTGCAGCGCCGTTTATTTGGTCGCGATTAACGTTGGCTAGGTAAAGATCCAAGTACCAAGTTCAAGCCTAAGCCTAAGCCTAAGCCTAAGCATAAGCCTAAGCCTAAGCCTAAGCCTAAGCCTGAGCCAAAGCGGAAGCGTAAGCATAGGCCTAAGCCTAACTAAGCCTATACAGAATCCCGAACCTGTCTATGCCCATGTATCAAGCTTCTTCCTCACCTATTTGTTTGCTTCCGCGTCCAGTCGTCACACTCCTTCAGTATCTCCTCCCCAAAATTCAAGGGTTTTCGCAGCCACACCACCAGTTAGTACATAGATCAATTTGTTCGTTTCCCCCCAGCACCCATTCATCCGCTTCATCCTCCCAAATGATGGTCACTAGATATTTCTTCCGGCCACGGGGACCCTCATAAAGCCAGCAGACCTTGGCCCTAATTAAGGGGCCCGTCTTTGGCCATCTCGCCGCTCGTTTCCAGCTCTCCTGGTTGCGACTGGACCGGCGACGAAGCCCAGGAGGCGCTGGCTGGAAGTTGTGTCTCGGGGGCCCATCAAAATGCGATTGTCGGTGGGCGGGGGATTCAATTCTAGCAGCTGCATCTTCAGCCCAACACCCTTTTTTCATCAACAATCCGGGGGGTGTTATCTCGGCATTTTTTTTCTTGTGCATTTTTAGGATTTTTTTACTTGTTATTTTTTCGTTCCTTTTTACCCCTATTACCAAGTTTTCCAAGTTAAGATGTGGCTCTATCAAGATCGTATAGCCATCTTTTAAGCATCTTTTCTTTGAACGCGCATAGCCGCCAGAAAGCGTCTCAATTAGACGGGTTCCTCCTACCCTTTGTGCTCCTCCTCCTTTTTTTGAATGCACAAATTGGCAAATGCTTTCCGCCGAGCGTCCCCCTTCTCCGCCGCGACACGAAGTGCGACTCGAAATATTTGGGCTTGTCTGAATTTTATTCTACGCTTCGTTGACCTCAGGAGCTCAACAATTACAGGATGCACTCGGACTTTCTGTTTCTTGCCCTCTTGCTGCTGCTTCTCCGAAACGCTGCCGGGTTTAATTTTGAGAAGAATTGGACTTGTAAGTTTTTTAAAGGATATAAAATAAAATTCAACTATTTTCAGCAAACCCAGCGCTACAGTCCCAGTCTACACATAATTTGACGTTGATCAGAAGTGTTACGCGGCTGTTAAATACTATACTTTTAAAGCAAGATAAAAATATACGTCCTATGAATCAGAGTAAGTTTCTTTTTGGCCTTTTACAGTTTTACCAGATTTTTTTGCAGATAAAAACGAGCCTCTGCTCGTCGAGGTGGACATTAATGTGAGGTCGATGGGCCCAATCTCAGAGCAGAACATGGTCCGTCCACCCCTCATTCTCAGCACCAGCATTTCACATGCATTGAAAATCCTCCCCCAATGAATGATAGATATCATTCAGGAATTCTCGCTGGATTGCTACTTCCGGCAAAAATGGCTCGACGATCGGCTGGCGTTCGTCCCGCCAGATGATCGGAATGAGATCCCGCTGTCCAGCCAAATGTTGAAAGATATCTGGATTCCAGACACGTATATAAGGTGAAAGAATCTGAACAGCGTCGTAAATTATTTTCTAGAAATGGACGGAGATCCTATCTACACACATTAACGGTGCCAAATATATTATTCCGGGTGAAATCGACGGGTTTCATCACTGTTTCACAAAGGTGGATTTTGGTCGCGAATTCAAATAGTTTTAGGCTTACAATCCGAACTCGATGTCAAATGTTTTTATCAAAATTCCCGATGGATTCTCAGGTATCAGAAAGATTTTCATTGCGACGTCAATACCTAGGCCTGCGCAATCGAGGTTGGCTCCTTTGCGTATTTCACTTCTGATGTGATTTATCGATGGAAAATCGTGGATTTGGATGATAAAGTTTGTTAGAATGAGAGAAAACTAAGGACCAATCTTTAGATGGGCAATATGCTATCCCAATATCAATTCTTGGGCATCGCTAAAACGCAGCTGAACATTACTGATTATCGAGATCCCAATAAACGTAAGATTTTGATCTTGAGGAAAGGCATTTTCGGCAGCTAAACCATAGCTTAAGCCGGATCTTGAGCCAAGTCTGGAACGAAGAAACCCATTTAGAAAGCTCGGTCCTGAAGGTCTACTTCAAACTCCAGAGACAACAGGGCTTCTACATTCTGCAGGTTTGACTTCAGGCCCATCTGAAGTTAGACATCTGTTTTTAGATCTATACCCCATGTACTTTATTAGTAGTAATGTCCTGGGTGTCATTTTGGATCAACAAGGAAGCATCACCGGCCAGAGTAGCATTGGGTAATTTTAAGGAACAAATATAAGGTTTTTCAGGAATTATGACTGTCCTCTCAATGTCAACGCTAGGTTTCGGCTTGCGGACAGATCTTCCAAAAGTCTCACACTCAACTGCATTAGACATTTACATAATGTAAGACGTTGGATAGATACTTACTATTTTTAGTGTCTGCTTCGGGTTTGTCTTCGCGGCAATGGTCGAATACGCCGTTATCAATTATGCGCATGTGTATTACATCCGGAAGAAAGTGAAGGAGTTGCAAGGGCTCGAGTCTAACAGAGCGGTAATTTTTTTGGCGTTCAGGCCCTCAAAATTCTCTAAAAGTAGCTGCTAAAAAATTCTCGTAGATTCTGCGCAAATCGGCCATGCAGGCCTCACTGTTTGAGGTAATGGGTTGTGCTGGAATGACTCCTAGAATCTGACTTCTCCCTCTAAACATCCCCTCTCATCCCCCGAAAAACCTTTCTAATTTTGTTGATAGTGTCGAAACCTTATAAATTTATATATAATAAGGAAATTCTCAATGTGTTTCAGATAGAAAAAATGAGAATGTTTACCGCTGGAATCATGGGAGCCAGAAAAGAGACGGTTCAGGTAAGCTCGGCGATAGTTTTTAAGATTTTTCAAGATGGACGAGCTCTCCGAAGCCGAACCAGCTCCCCCACAAGAACGAGGGCCCTGGTACCGATGCTTCCGCAGGAAACAAGAAACACAATCTGGTAACAATTTTCGTATGCAAATTACCCTCCCAAATAGATCCCCTTTCAGGCCAAACCTCTCGAAAATCGTCGCGTGGTAACCGTGGCTCTAGCTCGACACTTTCTGTTTCAGGCACAAACTGTCCCTGTCTTGGCAATCTATCTATACTTTTGGCTGAAAGAACCCGAGAAACCTTTTTTGTTGACGACTTCTCAAGTTTTTTCTCAACCAGAAATCTTGAGAAGAGCGTGTCCCCCGTTGAAGGCTTTGCTTTTAGAAAACAAAACAAAGTAACTTGGCCAAAAAATTGTTTTAGTTTTTTATCGAATGGCGGTGAAGGCTGCGAAGGCAAGAAGAAAACTTCAGATGAGGGATCCGGCAGCGGTGGTTAACCGAATTGATAGTGTTTCAAAGGTATATTCTTGAATTCAGAAATTCACTAACTTTTTAGGTGGCCTTTCCTCTTCTTTACATATTCTTCAACGTGTTGTATTGGTGGGCATTTCTCAAGTGGATTCCGGATGAGATTAATGATGTATTGGAGCAGATTCAACAGGATTCATAAATCCTTTAATAATAAATTATTTCAATAATGATGTGTTTATTGGTTGCCCCGATAAGATGCCCTGAGGAGCTTGACGTTACAGAAATCGTTGTGAACACATCCGTGACGCTACAACCAAGCCAAAATCGGTCTTTTGGATCCCACGCGATCAGAGTCCATGAACACGCAAACAAACCTTTTCTATCACTGGTGCAATATCAGTCACGTGTTGCAACGTACCGAAAATAGTTTAGAAATTTATTTAAGATAAATACAAGTTCAACAACATTTAACTCACAAAGTAAAGGCTTTAAGAATGACAGCGAAACCGAAGTGAAGAAAGGGGGGCCCTCACAGAAGTAGGGGGGTTGGCAATTTCGAATAAAATTCTGGTTACGCAACAAATCAAGTTTTAAAAAACAAATCGGTGCTATCAGGAACAGCCAGTGCTCCCCTTCTACGTTTTCGGTTATGATAAATCAGGTTTGAGAAACGAGATTGCCGGAAGGATGTAGGAAGGGGGTAGGGTCTTCAGGAGACCCCGGGGCGGTCGAGGTCAACTAAAGGGTACTTGGCTTTCAAAAGGCCGGCGAAAAATCAATGAAAACAACACATTAAGAACAAGATGAGGTGACCAAGAAGTAAACGGTAAACTTTCTTTTGAGCAATTCCCTGGGACAAGGTTTGACTGCGGCAAATCAATGAAACAAAGGGAATCAAGAAAACAAACAAAAGCATTAACTCTACTGGAGTCTACCGTTACTGTACAAAATTGCAATTGGGGACGATTCCTTGTAATTTTGATAGGGGGTGGATTTTGGAGGGTTAGGGGAGTTGGATGAGCAGATGATGTGCAAGACAATCACACGGTGGACACCATAAGACGCGAAAGACGGGGCAGTAAAGTGGCTGGCGAGCGAGCGGAAATGGGTTAGAGGTGGTGCTTATTCAAATCAAACCCATTTTTAAATCCTACGGTTCTGATTCAAATTATCAATTTTTTCATTGAATGACCGTTTTTTCCATTTAATAGAAACATAAAGAAAAAAGCAGGTTTAAAGGGTAGCAGGAGAGCCGCAAGCTTAATCTGATCCGCAAATTTTAGGGTGGATTCAATTAAAATAAGACCACATCTAGAGGACGGATTAGCAACTAGTGTTCTACAGGCCGTGACGAGTACACCTGACCGGAAGCGGCTACAAATTACAGCTTGAATGACTTTTTTGACGCGTTTCACCGATCGGCACTGGCTGATGTGCCGTCCCGATACGAAATACTACTCAAAACTCATCGGGAGACAGGGTACATTTTATAATTTGAATTTTCAAATGCGTTGGAATGGTGTCTGGGGAAAATGCTAATAGGGCACTAACTATATATGGGGGTAGAAGTAGGGGGTCGGACATCTGAACCTAGGCTGCATCAAACTAGCTTGTACATTCTGGCGCGGGCAACGATAACCATTAGCTTCAGCCTAGGATACACGTAAGGGAGGGTACAGGTTTCAAAGGATTCTGTGAGGAAATAGGAGGAGGACGAGATGTGTTGAGCCGGCGCGTGGAGACACAGGATACGAAACCCTGGTATGAACATGGAAATGGCACAGGGGTTTATGAGAACAAAACGAGAAAATAAGGTAGAATGAACCCGATTGTGTTTTGGAGGAGATGTATAGGATCACAGCTGTTGTGGGAGAGGGGAGGCGGATGTCACCGGAGCTTGGCAGGAGTTGTGGGAAAGTGGCACGAGTTAATACTGAAATTCAGGATATAGCGTTGTATCGAGGATTCTTTATGCTAAAATCCATTATGCCAAAATTAATTATGCTAATTTTATTATTTTACGTACAGTATATCGTTTTAATAATCATTAAATGCCGAGCTTTTGATTTTAAAATACCTTGAGACGATATCAAGATCCTACCTGGTTTCCATATTGCGGTACGGCTGGCGAGCCAGTGTGGTTCCGGTTTTGGAACTGCTGTTGTTGTTGCCACTGCTGCTGCTGGGGCGGTACATTGCCGTATTGGCCACCGGGTGCACCCCGCTGCTGACCAGGCTGACCGGGTTGCTGCTGCTGTTGTTGGGGCTGCTGGCCGCCCATGTATTCTGAACAATCACATTATGATTATTACTTTCAGTTACTACATACCATGTTGAGAATAGAACTGCTGCGGCTGTTGTTGCTGTTGCCCTTGCATATGTTGTTGGCCCATTTGCGGGGGCCCGTTGCCCTGCATGTGCATGCCGTGTTGGGATCGTTGGACACCGGCAGTCCAGCTGTTCGGGATGCCTCCCATCTGCCCGTTGCCGCCGTTGTTCATCATCTGAAATTCAGCATGATTGAGAAATTATGATAGCAATAATTTACCTTCAAGAAAGCCGTGAAAAGATGGGGTGTCTTTTTCAGGTCTGTGAAGAGGGCCTCCTTCTCCTCAGGAGTCTGAGCAGCTTTCAGCCTCTGCATGATTTTCTGCAGCTGCGGGTCGGACTGTTGAGGTTGTCCGGAAGAGCCGGCTGAGGGGCCAGGGCCAGGTGGCATTCGTTGGCCTTGCATCCCTTAAAATATATTTATACCTTTTTGATGTTTCTCACCTTGTTGTTGGCCCATCATGCCCTGTTGTTGATTTTGCGGCGGTTGTTGGTTGGGCATGATTTGGCCGGGGGCACCATATTGGCCTTGGTTGTTTTGCATCTGAAACAAAGCGTGTTGGATAGATTATGAATTTTGTTAGGGTTCATAATGAAGGAGTTAACGACATACCGGTTGTTGCTGCTGCTGTTGTTGTTGCCTATATTGCATATTCATCTGCTGCGGCGCTGTTGCTGTTGTTGTTGCTGCTGTTGTTGGAGTTGCTGTTGGCGCTGCTGCTGCTGATTTTGCATCATTTGCTGACCGCCCATTTGTTGGCCTTGATATTGTCCTTGTTGTGACATCATCCCTAAATGTTCGAAAATTAAGTGTCCGTTTTCTTGTAGTATACCTTGTTGCTGGCGATACTGCTGCTGTTGCATTTGTTGGCTTTGGCCGCTCATGGGATGTTGTCCTTGTTGGCCTTTGTGGTTGCCCATCGGTTGTTGATACATCTGCTGGGCTTTCATGTTGTGTTGGTTTGATGGAGTTGCCGGATTTTGTTGACTACCCGCAGATCCCGGGCCGACTGATGGGGGCACTAAAATTAGAGGTTATTGGTTCAAACAAATCGTTAAGTTGTTTAAAATTACGCTATGTTACTATTGACATACTTGATTGTTGTGAAGCTGGAGCTTGAACGCTAGGCGGTTGAGCGGGCGGCGCTTGTGAAGGAGGTTGAGTAGAGGCACTGGACGACGGCATGACAGCCGCGTGGAGTCCCTCCATACGACGCCTCATCATCATCTCGGCACGACGAGCCATCGACCTCTTCTGCTCGCTGAGCTTCTGCCGGATGTTCATACAGAACGGAACCTGAAAAATGAGGTTTTTTTTTTGCTGTATCGCCTTGGCTTCTGGACCATTCATGAACTCAAACTTACTTGACATCCATCCCGTTGGCAGTGCTTCGCGTGGTAGCAGCAGAGCGCAATCAACTGCTTGCAGACGGGGCACGCCGAGTTGACGCGTTTCTTGCACATCTTGGTGTGCTGGACGACGCGCTTCATCTTGTGGCACGACATACGACGGCAGTTCGCGTCTCGGCACTGGCAGGCGTGCACCAGGGATGCGATACAGCGCTGAAAGTTGTGAGATTGGAGTTGGATGTCAGTTTTTGATGCTACCTGGATGCTTTCGTATCTGTTGCTGCTTCCTTGGTCTCGGCCACCCTGGTCGACAAGTGAGTTCATCGCCTCCATCGGATGTTCGTGAGGGTATTGCTGTTTGCAAGCATCGCAGAGATCGTAATCCTGGAGGAATAATATATCTTGATGCCTCTCTCTTTCTCTCTCTCCTTTGCTCGCTCTCTCTCGCTCTCAATACCAACCTCGCAAGTATTGCAATGCCACCTAGCCGTCGCTTTGCATTTGTCACACTGGTAGCCCAAATCTTTCTGCTCGCCCTCACTGTGGAGCGCGTGGCACAAGCACAACGTCGAGTATTTGGTTCTGAATTACATTATTAATGTTTCGATACCAAATAGTTACCTCCTCAAACTGCTGAACTCCCAGTGTTCGTCCCTAGCCCTCTGCAGGAAGGTGTCACGAATATCCATCAGATCGCTGGCCATTAAACCATCGGGGTCGTTAATCTCCGGCTATAAACAACATATCAAAACCCCCAAAATTCTTAAATACCGGCAGTTTCTTTTCCGAAATCTTGTCGATCAGGCGGATCGTGAAGAAGACGTCCTTATGCTTTTCGAGATGGGAGAACAGCTTGTCTGTGACTTCATTACCAGTCGACGTGGCGCCCTTTTTCTTGTTCATCTTCGTGTTCTTCTTTTTGGTATTCTTTTTCCTAAAAATATTTATTTTAGTTTAATTTATAAAGTCCTACGTCTTCTTTTTGCCATCTCCGATGCCATTCGAGTCATCACCATCATCGACATCCTCTTTCCGGGCTGCTTCTTCACTCTTCACTTCACGGATGCATTCTTCAATGACTCCAGGCCAGAAATCGCCTTCGAAGTAAGGAAGTTCGGTGGGGGTGAGCATGTTGTTGTCTTTGGCCTAAAAGAAGCATGAGCTTGATTCCCTGTTATCTACCGTTTTGTAGATGTCTTTGAAGTCCACGACGCATCCTTCTTCCACTCCTTTCTCCAACATCTTTCGATACCAATCTTGTAGTCTCTTTGGCTTCGGGATTTTCTGGTCTGGCGGATGGCAATGGAAGATGTAATCATCGCCTTCAGATGGAGGACACGCCCAGATATGTGCCATTGAGTAGCCGAGACGTTTGGCATAACTGAAACCAATCTTAATGTTATTTTTTTGATACTCACTCCAAGTATCCAAGCAAAATCTCGTGGTACACATCCGTACGCAATTGTTTTGGTTGGAAGTAGTATACCGAGTCGAGGTAGGCGATGTAGACTCGTCTAAACATATAATTATGAGGGCCCCGGGTAATTATGCGTTACCTCTGATTGCTCTTTCCGCACTTGGTACCGTACTCCTGGACGTGAAGGCCAAAGAAGCATACTTCAACGCCATCAATGATTTCATAGGCAAAGACGGCTTTCGAGCGGTAGGGGAACTTTTCGGGGAATTGTTCCGGGCCGAGACAGTACCTTAAGAAAGTTATAGACATAAGAGGGTGCCTTACTTTTCTTTCATCTCTTTCTTGACCTCGACTTCTTTGTCTTGGACGCAAAGTGTTCGGATGACGACTTCAGCAGCTTCTTCTTTGAGCTTCAGCTCTGCGCTTCGACGTTTGATGAAGGTGTTGACACGATCCTAAAGATACCGTAGGGTGCAAGTTAGATAAAACATACCTCCAAATGCTGGCTGAGCCGGTTATGAGGTAGCTTCTTAGCCATGAATTTGTTTTCTGGCTTCGGCATTCCTTCTTTCGTGCGACAACTGTGGCAGATAAAGCCCTCCGGGAAGACTTTTTTATCGTGAAGAGCACAGATGCGATGCCATTTCCGGTAGCAGAGTTTGCAGTACTCGAACGGCTCGTAATCGATAAGGTTGTTCTTCATCTCCTTGAAGTCTTCCTACAAGGATTTTAGCATTAAAATCAGCGAGCGCGAAATTACCTTAGGAACACGAGCTGTATCCGGATCGTCAGTTAATGCCATTCCCTCGGCTGGGATCATCGTTTCAAAGCATTTCATGCAGTATGTGAACTTCTCCGAGACTTGGATGCCGTACTGGTTGCTGTTGCGCTCGAAACTGGAAAATTTTTATGAGCTTATTTCCTATAATTATTGGAGCAATGGATTTATTTATAATTCCTACCACATGTAAGGCTGATCTCGAGCAATAATACACTGCGTCGCACCGTAGCAGAACAACGGCAGGGCGGTGAAGGCCAATCGCTCAGCGCAACAGTACCCCATCTTCTTCATCACCGGGTTCATCTCCACGATGAACTGCTCGCACATCTAGATTTTATCGATTAAAAAGTCGAAAGGTGACGCCATACCTTGGTGGCGAACTTGTAGACCTTGCTGTTTTTTCTGTTGTAAAGCCACGCGTTCTCCAGCATCAGCCACATATCATCACAGAACTCCCAGGCATTTTTGTATGCTCCGAGGTCGAGTTTTTGGCTGATCGTTGAGAGATCCATCGGATGTTTGACAATATCCGGATAATCCTGGAATGTTTGGGTTGTTTGGTCAGTTGATTCGCCTATTAAGTTTTAAGGGTTATAAACTCACCGGAATTCCTAAGAGCTCCGGATCGACCGGGACCCTGAAGGGGATAGCGTCGTCGCTGTGATCCATCTTCTCCCAGACCGGACGCAAACGGTTCCGAAGCTCATCGGGTGAGAACACCACATCTTCGCGCGCAGGTCCGGGTGTCAACTCGCGCTTGGAGGGTCTTGGCTCCCGATCGGAAGTCATTTCCCTTGGCGGTGGTTCCAGCTTGCGCTTGGGAGCTTGAGGTTGTTGAGGGCGATCTTCCACTAAAATTGATTTGAAATCATTTCAGAATGGCTAGAATTACCCGCTAGCAATTCCTGCTTGATCTCGTTTTTGATCTGGTTGACATTGCCGTTCATTTGAGCTCCATTTGTTGGGTATTCCATCTCGAGCATATCCTGTACGTGTTGGACCTGTTGGGAGTCCGGCTTCACATCGTAGCCTTGTTGAGAGCCTGAAAGTCAAAATTAGCTCTTGTTGTCTTACTTTAGGTATATACCAATTACTTTTAGTAATTTCTTACTTTGATTGCTAGCCGGATCGCTTGATGGTGCCCATACACCTTGCTGAGGTTGTTGAGCCTGGTGTAGCGGCTTCGGTCGCTGTCCGCCCGGCATGCCCATCATACCGCCTCCGGACATTTGATCTCCACCTGGGACTTGAGGCTTCATGTCGAAGTCGCTTGTCAAATCAGCTAAACATATCATTAATGCGTTCCCAAATTGAATCCTACCGTAGTTCTGATTCCATTGCTGCGAATTTCCGGCTCTCGATCCTGATGGTCCACCGGCATCTCCGCCACTTGGTCCCGGACCCTACAAAGATTACAAATTACGGTAAGTGGTAATCATCCTACCGGCATCTGACCACAACGAAGCTGGGCTGCTTGCTGTTCGTTCAACCGTTTTTGCTTCTTTTCTTGGAGCTCCTTCTGGATCTTGTAGATCTTCTCGGCCAAAAGATGGTAGTATTCCTCGCGATCTTCCGCCATTTCGAACATCTCCTTCTCTACTTTTCTCGCGTAGCTGATCAGGTCTTTTATTCTTTGATCGTGCATTGCTGCTGGGTCGGGGCTTGGGAAGATGGCTTTCACCAATTTGCCGACGAGGTGGTTTC
The DNA here is from genome assembly GCA_038088335.1 of Mesorhabditis sp. LJ9110. NCBI lineage: Eukaryota > Metazoa > Nematoda > Chromadorea > Rhabditida > Rhabditidae > Mesorhabditis > Mesorhabditis sp. LJ9110. The sequence continues at coordinate 279,959 of JBBGBA010000015.1, read as the reverse complement.
GGAGGTCTTTTGTGACTTGTTGATGCCATTCTTTGATTGGGGGAGCGTTGTCTGAAAGAGAAAAATTGCTTTTAATTTTTATTTTTAATGTTAAAATTAAATTCTGCGAACTTTATAGATACTTACTAGGTTGTGCCTGCTGCGGAACTTGTTGCTGACGCTGCTGCTGCTCTAGAAGTTTGTGGCCCGGGATCTGACTTCCGATGTTCTTGTTCGGAGGTGGGTTGTTGGGAGAACGGAAGATGTCACTGCCGAACAGCCCGCCACTAAAGGAACTAGAAAATAACCGGGGATGAAGGTGTATACCCGGGTCCGGGGTAGTCATGTAGAAGTTGTTGGGCGTTCTGTGATGCGCTTCCGAAGTCGGGCATATCCAAGCCAGCTCCAACACCGCCTGGCATACCACCCTGGGCTAGGCCAACAGCTGAGGACGAGGATGATCCGGCATCCATCGGGAAAACTTCATCACCTAGGTTACGGTAAGGTAGACTTTGATTACATTGTCTACCTCCTCCAGGTGCTGCTCCCTGAGCATTCTGATTGGATTGAATGTTCTTCAGCGGTTTGCAAACGGGGCAATCGTCACGACTGCAGTTCTTCCAATGAGCGATTATTTGTCGAGATGAAGCGCAATGTGGGACTGCAAAAAATATTGATGCAATAAATAAAATCTCTTACAATTGCACATCCTTCCCGCATTGCAAGATGTCATATGCAAGAGCACCTCCTTCATCGTCGAGCAGTGCGGCAGATTGCAGGTCGATTGTCGCTGCTAAAATTAAACAATTCCAAGGCCCAACAACAACATACCTGGCACTTGTGAGCATGGAGCAAGAGGACGAGTTGTTGTTGTATGAGTTTTCTCTTTTCGGGATCCTGCTGAAATGATGTTTCGGCTCATGGCTTTGGGACTTACCATAGGTCCACCAGGTTGGATGGGTTGAGGGCCACCGGATGGTGGGGGTCCAGGAGGGCCAAGGTTTTGTGGAGGGGCAGGCATGGGGCCGCCGGGTTGAGATTGTGCAGGTGGTGGTGGTTGTTGTTGTTGCATGGGATGCTGTGGCATTCCGGGTTGTTGGGTTGGAGGGCCATTTTGCATCATTGGTTGCATTTGTTGGGGTGCACCCTGGCTCATCGGTGGATACTAAAGATTCGTTAAGTTTAAGCCTTCTGTTCCTACCTGTTGGTTTTGCATTGGCATTGGGCCATTGGGTGCATAGTTGTGCTGCGGTGGTTGTCCACGCGGCATTTGTCCTCCCATTCCGTTGAATTGATGATGCTGAAAATTGGTGATTGATTAAAATGTTGAAAACAAACCTGCGCCGGCGGTTGCATGAACTGCGGGTCTCGAGGGCCCATGTACTGCGGATGCTGATCGAATTGTTGTGGAGGCATTCCGGGCATTGGTCTCCCTTGCATCGGCTGCATCATCATGTTCTGTCGTTGGCCAGGCGGTGCCCTCATCTGCTGTGGCGGCATCCCGTTGTGTATGGGTTGCATCGGGATTCCACGACCCATGGCTTGTTGTCTCGGCATTTGTTGGTACTGTCCGGGGCCCATTTGTTGTCGCGGGGGTCCGGGTTGACCGGCAGGGCCGGGCCCTTGGTAGAAGCTCATGCCAGGGCCTGGTCCTTGCATCATCGGCGCGTATTGTTGACCACCTGAAATTACTTGGTTCTTACTAGTATATCTTCCTGTTTCTTTGAGATAGCATTTTGATAGCTTTTTGCAAATCAATATGCTTCTTGGTTCAAGGAACAGCGGGGCTTGTTTCCAGCAGATATGTTGTTACAGATGCTATCGCCGTGTTCCTTTTACCGTAGGCTTATCAGGGGGAAAGGAGAGTGGTTCCGACAAAAGGATCGGGTCCGGCTTTTGTGGTTTCAGAACAAACTCATTAGTTTCATTGTAAGAAAGAGGATTGCTTACCAGGAGGGATCATTTGGTCTTGGGCGTACATTTGCCCGGGTCCAGGTCCGGGGCCGGGGCCTGTTCTCAAGGGGCCGACTGGCGCTACGGGTCGGTTGGCCATTTGTTGTCCTTGAGTTGGTGGGGACATCATTGTTGGTCCAATTGGGCTGTCCCTAAAATATTTTTTAGTATCGGACGCCAAGATTAAGTTGAGCTGTTTTATAGTGATTCACATACCTTGGTGCCTGTTGGTAAGCAGCCGGACCGCCAGCTTGCCCTTGGTAAGGAGGTCTCGGTGAATTCATCGAAGTTGGAGGCCCCGTTGATGTGGGATTCTACAAAATAAATATAAAATTTAATCCTTTGATCAAACCTGTAGTAGCTCTTGAAGAACCGAGGATGTCGGTCCGGAGCTATTCTGTGAATGGGGCCCCGGCTGATAGGCATTTCCCTGAAACTAATTTATTTTGTTACTTTTTGTGAGATCGATTCCAATCACTTTCTTCTATCATTATTGCTTTCGGATACTTACCTGATTCATATTCATTCCACCGCCGCCCGCGTTGGCTGAATTGATCATGTTCTGATCGGGTTGCCCCATCGGGTCCATCTTGTCCAAACCGTTGAGCATATCCATGTCGTCGAAAGCTGTAATCGATTGGAGTTATAGCTTTTGTAGAGTCAGTCATAGTTAAAGTATTTGTTTTTATAACTTACAAGGCGACAACCGTGCCTTCTTATTTGACGGCTCGCCATGAGCGTCCATTGTCTGCGTGGACATACCACGGCAACGGCGCTCAGCGCGGCTCTGAAAATATTAGTAAGATATGCGTAATCATATAAAATATTGATGTTTCGATGAATATATAAAATATCTTTCGAAAAATTCGGAGATTATGAGGTCCAAAACATGGTAACAATTTGCAAATGCTTGCTACAAAATCCTGCACAAAATGTTCTAGCGGGTCTCGAAAAAGAACAAGAACACTTTTTCAATTCATTTTTAGCCTTTTCCATGTATTTTATTAAAATAAAATTTGCATAGAATGAAATGAAACTGCATGTCAGCTGCACCCAAGCACCCCCGGAGCGCCGGGCTTGTATCAGAAAAGAACACTCTAATGGGAAAGGGGCAGACGCGGCAGACTGTCAGAACGCAAACTTTCAGAAAGCCATTGTGGGAAAGTCCCCCACTCCCAAAATTACGAGCTGGGAATTCGGAAAGAAGTTGTCAAAATGAAGGATGGATGGCTCACGCGAGGCAAATAACTGAAATTCAGGCCGATAGATGCTAATTACAAGGTTTTTAGCGTGAAAATGCATAAAAAACGTTGGATCCGAAAATTTGCATTTGGATTGAGAAAAAAAATTAGGTTATATGGGGGCAAATAAACACTTAAGGAGATAAGAAAAGTTGGAACGGAATATTTTAATACATAAATGTTAACTTATAGGGATTCTGTAGCATTCTAAATGATAACAGTATGTAAATAACTAAAATTTCAGAGAGCTTCCAATAATTCGTAGAGAAAATTCAAGCGAAATATTTTCCAAATCAATTTTTTAGCTAATAGGTTATAATTTTGGGTGTGAACTTATGAAAAATCGATCCTTTCAAAAGTGCGGTAGTGTCAGAGGTAGAGGGTAATTCTTATCAGCCACATCTGCTGTGAAAGGGCGAATCTGGCTGACGTTCGAGGATTGATAATAAGTTTTTACTTAGGAAAGTATTGCACATCATTTTTCTTCAATAGACAAAAACTTAATCCGAAGATCTGGTATTTGCTTGAGAAATTATATAGCAAAGTGCGAAAAGTAATCGAGCTGTCACTATCGATTCAAAAAAGTCGAGAAACTGATAAGTGAATGCCAATTCCTTAGTACTTAGCGTGTTTCAACGCATCAAGTGGCTGGTTTTTTTGCAAAAATTATGCAAATGGTAAAGTTCTTTGCAAGCGGAGAAACGCACAAACTAAAGTTTGCAAAAATGCAAAAAGTTCTAATTGAATAGATCGCAATAATACGTGCGTTAAAACCAGCAGTCAAATAACTCAAGGTATCGTAAAAGTTTTGTGTGGCAACGACCTGCGGTCTATCTCCCCCTACCGATTTAGTAAGCTGACGACGGGAGGTATCCGATAAAACACCCTTTCTTCTCAATCGTTAATATGATACTTTTCTGTATCATTGGGCCCATATTCAATGTCAAAAAGGACAAGTTCGGGTTACGGGGGGCCGGGGGTTGCCTGCCCGGGGGGTCGAGGCGCGCGCGGGAGTCGTTTTTGCAGCGGTGCCGTGCGTGTGGTCCAACCTTCTATGCCCTTTTTCTAAGCCGCGTCCGGATGGAATTAAGGTTGCGCCGGCTCATTCGACAGCGCGCCACGCGCGCTTCCAAACGAGCCCGAGTTCATTTTTCGGGCCCAGGACGCGGGTGAGGAAAACGGTGCGGAAGCGGATGGGGCACCGTTTCGGTAGCGGGATAGAGGGAGAAGGAAGGGGGATAGAGCGGGCACGAGGGGAGGGGCCAACGGCCATGGATGGATAGAGAACATGGAAAGGGTAGAGGACGCAGAACGGCCCGATGTAGGGGACACCAACATTGAGAGGAGACAGACACACGGCCGCGTCGCGACCGTCCCGTGTCATAAGGGGGAGTCCTGGAGCGATGGGAATGGCTCTGAAGGTACGGTAGCGAATGACCACAAGGGTAGGTAAGGCAAAAGCCATGATAAGTGGTGAATGATGAGATAAATTAGAGTTTTATCGAGTAGATTGAGTTGCGAGATCTTAAAAAATAGTAAGACAAAGAGAAACTATTCCAAAATGAATTATGTTACTTCACAAATTAGCATAAAACTTACTTTGTATTTATAGCTTAACCTATATTACTTCATTCCATTGTTACTACAGACAACTTTTTGAACAATCAAGTGAAATAGTAGGTGACCTACGCCACAAGCTATATTTAAATTTTCAGTTCGCTTGGTAGAAAAAATATGTATACGTATACAAATTATACACGTTCTTTAGAAATTCAAATTATAGAGGCGAGTCGACTTCATGCCAGACGCCAATGCCAGACCAATTGTTGAGTATGCGTCCGTTATCTACTCACCTTTTCTCAAAAAAGATATAGTCTCCCTAGAAAACCTTCAAAAGGATTTTCTTAGAAAAATGTGTTACCGTTGTCGCTTGCCTTATTCATCCTACCCCTCAGCACTAAAAACTTATTCTTTGGAATCGCTGAGCGATAGGCGCATTAAATCGGACCTTTCATTTCTATTTAAACTTCATCGTCATCCTTCAAATATTTCTATTGCATCCTTCTTTAGCTCCAGCCCCTCTAGAACCCGCGGCATGTCCCATAAACTTAGGCCCCTGCTCAAAGGAAAAACTTCCATTCACAAATCCTTTTTAGTAACCGTGTATCTACCCTATGGAACTCGCTACCAAGTCATACAATTACTGGTCGCAATCATAAGACCTTTAAACGCAGCCTCTTAAATTATATTCCGTCCAATTCTGTATTATCTTAATCTTCTAGTCATCCTCTCTTCTCTCTCCTCGTCACCCCCCCCCCCCCCCCCCCCACTTCATTTATCCTTCATTATTGACGTTCCTACGCCTGTAAGTTTGTTCATGTGTTGAACCTTGGTGTCAGAAATAAATTATTATTATACCTTGTCGTTAAGCTGAATTGAAAACTGCATCCAGCCACCGAAGAATTTTTGAAAGGCTAAGCCCCAAATATTCAGACCACCCGAATAGCTAGCTAGGTACTCATTGATTTTCTTACTCAACAAAATAGCGCCCAAAACCGAGCGACCTCATCCCTTACGCAAAGGATTAGGAAAAGCTTACCAAAGAGAGGAACGGGCGACACCTTCTGCAGATGAACATGTGAATAATTGAAGAAGAAGTTTCGCGCATGGATTTAGTTTCAAGAATGGTATAGCGAGGGAGAAACGTGCTTTTAAGGAGCGGTCGATGACTAGTTGCCACATGTTGGAATTCCTTTGTATTATTTGGTCTACTGTCGGGAGCCGGCATAAAAACAATGACCGACGTCCATTTCATTGATCAGGGCGATTTTTTGAAAAATACGGGCGAGGTTAAGGGCATAGCGAAGTTTAAGAATTAGCTTATGAGGTGATACCTCGTGATGATATTTTTAATATGGCCCAAAGCTTTAGGTTTTCAAAGAATGAGCGGCATTTAGCAGAGGTAACTTCAATTTTGCATAAATTTTGTATTCGATGTTGAGCAGACTTCTTTACATTCTTCTTCTGACATTTACATTACCGTCCCCAGGATAAGCGGTTTCTGAAACGGCTACGAGACGGAAGGGTGGCGGAAACGATGGTCCATGCGATGCATGGTGCGCGTGGGTCCTCGAGACACAATCGCAAGTACCGTATGGCGACGATTGGGGGACTCCTGGAGGCCTTCGGAAGGCCCTTCAATCCTCCGATACACACTTCCAACCCATCGCCAAGACCCGACCTCCACAACCCACCAGACGATTCACTTCTACGACCTGTGATCGCTTACCAAGCCGGTGGTCGGTAGCGGTTTGGTTTAGTCTTTTATACTATTGGATTGGGCGTCTCGAAAAAACCGTCTAGCCGCCTGGAGAAAACTCGGATCGAGATGATTTTTGAAACCAATCAAAGCTCTTGAAAATGTCAGAAAGCTCGCAACTTCAGTTTTCTTCGAATTTGGCCATTCGCTCGACATTCCTTATGGTTTATGGACGCGAAATAGCAATTACCATGTAATTGTAAAAAAAAATCGCTTTTTGGTGGTTTCCGTGTAAGAAAACCAGAATTATAATACTTAACCAAGAAAAAGAAAAGTGCTTGTTTTCTCGCTTTTGAGAGCTTCTGTCTGATACTTAAAACGTAAAAATTGAACTGTGCTCTAGCCGCTAAAAGTCGCTAGATTTCCCTCAACACCATCTGCACTACAGTCTTATTAAAATATATTTATAGGCATATCTGTTCCTTAAGCATCCAATCGTTTTACTGCCACTTTTACTCTTCATGACTTATACCCAACCCTTCACCGAGATGCCGTCGGGAGCGATTTGCCACTTTCCTCTAAATGCTCTTCAACCTATGCCGGACCAGCTTCCCGCTTTCACCCCCCCCCTCATCCTCACTTTCACATCCTCCCACTCCCTCCTCAAACCCTTTCCGGGTATTTACAATACAGTTCCAAACCGGCAAAAATTTATACCATTTCCCCTTCCCCCCTTCTTCTCACACCTCACTTCGCTTTCTTGACCCAAAATCGGCCACCAACACCAGCTCACCGGGGCAAACAAATGGCCACTTATACATTCCTTATGAGGTTTTACCACCCGTCTGGTCCATCGATCCGGCCGGTGTCCATGCCATCCGATTTCCTAATGCCTTGAGGTGCTGAATCTGACATGTTCTCGGGAGATGGGCATTTGGTAGGCGGGCTTCTTGAAGATGTGGGGGAAACGTCAAAAGCAGTTGGCTGGGGCCGAGCTGGCGGCTGGCGACGCTTGCGGTCTATAACAGTATAGCCTATTTTTCTTAGTTTGTCAATACATAAATTTTTATCTGATCATCTTCTCTATTTTCCGCTTGCTCTTTACCCCGAAAATCCATGCTTTCTATGCAAATTGTAGTTCTTTCCCATCTTCAATTTTTGATACGCTTGGCTACTTTTATTAAAGCACCGGTCCCATTTCCGGCCAAGTTTTAGCGAGTCCTAGCCCTGGGCCGGGGCGCCTAATTTGGATGCGCTGATTTGAGAGCCCTTTGCTGCCCCCGGGGCGCTATTGTATCGCCATTGAATGGGGAGCACGGGTCAATTCTGGATTAACAGTTCACCCGTGTTCGTCGGCCCTTAGAAGTGCCGGGATGGTAGTTGTCTGTTACTTTGAGCTACGTAGCAAGCATCTAAAAACCTTGCCTCAAATACCATGTAACCAAAAGTTGATTTGCAGAAGATCAGGTTTCCAAAGTAGCGGCCAAAAATTAGCGATTATCCAAAAGAAAACCACATGATTTTTTCTGTTCTTTTCGTGTCGCCTCAGGAATTTTCGAAAACCGTCTTGCTCATCTAATAAGGTGAAACACTAGTGGTCGTTTCCGGCAACTAGTGTGGTAACGTACAGGGATAATTATGGCAAATCTTGACACACCTGGGCCAAATGGACCGCATGCCAGTGGTGTACAGATGACCGGAAGGTCATCGCATTGTCTTCCCTGGGATTTGTAAGCCAGCTACAGTATGCCACCAGCTTCTTGTTTTTTTGAGCTTGTCTTCCCTTCTAGGTTTTCACCAGATGTTATAAATCGGGGATTAGTCGCGGGTTGCGAGTCGGCGTAAGCCAACGATCCAAGGTTGTTTACGAAAGTTATGCCAATCTTTCGTGGGGTTAAAGGGCAGGCGGATGTAAATCAAGAGGCAATTTGTCAGGGAGCACCACATGGAGCTTCTTAATGGGTGTGCGGAACCGGGGCGAATCGGCTGACCCGAAATCACATGTTTATGCAGATGAGAGTATCAAAAATAAGAAATTAGGGGCCAGTATTTTCTGGCACTCTATATTCAAAAAATATTTTTCAAATTCTAATTTCTAAACCTCTTCCTCCCTACTACATAATCCTCAATACCGGTCCCCCCATTACTGATTTCGAGGGCAGACGATTTGGGGCAAATGTCTCGAATTGGCTCCTTGCCGCCTTTCTGGAGGCCCCAGGCAATAAAACTAAGTGCTTGGCCACAATTCGTCCAGAAGTGTCCCCGGGTCGACCCAAACAAGACACAGCCCCTTACACGGCGGCCGAGAGTTGAATTACCCACGCCCCAGCACCCCCTCCCCCCTCTAGGGCCCATCTTCTCGCCTTTGGGGCCCCTCACAAAGCGGGGCGTGGGCCTCCTCATCCAACAGGGTGGTCAATAGGGGTTGCTCATCTGAAGTGGTAGGGAGTAATGATGGGTAGTTAATCTGATGCGAGGTGGGATGGTTTATCGGGATACTGTACCCTTGCTAGCTTCGCGGCTTTCGGTGTATAATCTTTACAAGAAATACTACGATAAACAAAGCGCAGTGGTACCTGGCGATTTTGGGAAACTGTCTATTAGAATTTTGTATGAAGTCCGTGAATACATTTTACACATATAATTCTGCCCTACTCGTCCCTTTAATCTGAGACTTACCCTGACTGGGGCTTTAACTAACTGATATCGCGGCTCAATCTCTTCACCATTTTTTGCCTCCGGACCTACTCGACCCCAAATCTTATGCGCAAGGAACATAAGGCAGCCGTGCAGCACCAAACCGACCGGGCCCAGCGTTCAGTTCATTATTCATGGGCGATGTTGGGGGGACTTGTCGTCTGGTGGTTTCCGGATGGAAGAGGCCCCTCCACACCTGTCTTCGCCGCCCTACCACTTGCTTATTAAAACGCCATCCTGGGAGGGAGCGCATGACTTGGCCCTCACTCGCCTCAAATAGGCCTTGGCTTAATTGGCGAAAATGGGGAAATGGGGGCTCGTTGTAAGTTTTGGTTTTGTAAATACTTTGACTTTAAGGATCTTCCAGATTTTAGACACTAGAAAATCCACTTCTAGCCCGGCCGGTCCCTCAATTCCTATGATCGGCAAGAGGACAGACTGACGGATTGGGGAGGCATGTGCCGGTGAGCCTCGGTCGACTTACCGATGGTGAAGGGGAGAGGCCGGCCTCGATCTCCCAATGCCCATGCCGCAGGTTCTCCTCCTCCCCTCACCACCCCCGTTATGGCTTCCGGTTCTTCCGCTCCCTTCACTCGCCTGCCCAGTTATGATCTGCGACTGGTACCTGTGCGTAGAGCTACCTAATACCCACCCGGCCCTAATCTGCGAGGGCGCCCCGCGCACAGGAATGCGGGTTGTGTTGTTTTGAGAAACGGGGCGGTAGTAAAGATTACGGTATCGGTGGCGACGGGAGATTTTTTGTGAGGCATAAATTTGTAGTGCGGGTGGGGGGATTAATGATGAAAATAGTGGCTGGGGGTGGTTGACGAAAGTTTCGAGGTCCGATTATTTAAAGAGTAAGTGAGAGACAGTCATAGAAAGCGAGAGAGAGAGAGAGAGAGAGGGGGCGAGAGAGAGAAAGAGCGAGCGAGAGAGAATTATAAAGAGTGACAAGATCTACATAGAAAGTTTAAGACTTCCAGTTGTTTCCACACAGTTGGGCTCTGAAGCTCTCTGTTACAGAATTTTTAACATCGATATAACCGCGTCTTTACTTATTACCAAAAACCAGCTATGTTTTTCACCCAATCCCACACTTCTATACCTCTCCATAACCCTGAACCCCCAATAAAGCATCCCCGACCTAAATCTCATCCTCTCGGCCCACCAATTCCAGATTAACGAATGGTTGGCCCGTTGCTCACCTCCCCCCGCGCGAGCGGCTCCAAATTACAGTGCTTAGGGTGTGACTGTATTGGCACGCGAAAATTGAGGGCCCAGCCCCGGGACAGTGCATCTCATCGTGGCGGCCCGGCGGAGGTTTCGGGGGTAGCGTGTCGCCGTTTGTGTATGTGTGGGCCTTCTCCGCCCTTCAATTACCGTAATTGGATGGGTTGGCTCGCGCTTCGTGCCGGGACACATAGCCGTTGTATGCGCAAACAGGGGGCAACCGTTTGACCTCTGTTGATCCGGGTTTGTTGTTGGAATTTTTGGAGTTTTTTGGGCTTCAAGGGGTGTTATTTTTAAGATTTGAAATTTATGAAATTTACTACTAATTTACTAATTTGCTAAATAAATAGGAGTACTTTCTAACTCTTGCTCTTTAGCAAGTTACCTACCGTTTTTCGTTAAAACATGACTTCAAAATTCCCTTAGGGCTTCCAAACAGGCTTAACGTGACCAAATCACCCCCTTTCTAACAGTTCTACCTAGTATTCCACTCCAATCCCCACCATCTCCCCTCAAAAGTACTGTAGCGTCCTTGAGCGCTGTCTCCAATAGCCGCTCTTCACCCACCCACCAACCTCCCAGTGTTCACACCCGGCTAAACAACTTCCCCGGATAGGCCATCTCCCAGATAATTGGTCACCACTGACAGTTTACCATGCCTTCTATTCACCTCACCATCCTTAATTATAAGGCAAGGACAACAGCTTACAATCTCCCACCGATTGGCCCCTAGATTTGGCGGACTTGTTGGCAGTCTCACAACATCAACCGGGTACCCATCCCAAGATGATTAGTTGGTAAGGCAAGTTGTCGTTGAGGGAGGGCCCAATTAGAGGCCAGGGGGCCACCAGAGTCAAGGTCCGATCTATCATGGCAAAGAATGCCCATTTCATAAAAGATTCATCGAGGAGCATTCAGGGAAGGAGGGGCGCCCGTCACAAGGCTCTGCTGCCCCTGGAAGGGACCTCCGATTACCATATGGCCCTGGTGGAAGGGGGCGAGGAGGGGGAGGCCCAGTGAGGGAGGGCCAACTTTGGAAGAGAACCAATTTCGACTCCAGGACATTCGCCACATCTGAGCCCTCTGCTTAGACAATTTTGGGGCCCATTATCTGCCGAAGGGGGGAGATGAGATGGGGCTCGGGAGGTTCCGGAGTCTGGATAGTAAGATTGGGAGGAGGGTGGCGGCGACCTTTTTGGTTCTGGGGAGTTGGTGGTGGTTTTCGATTTTGGCGTATTCGTAGGCTATTTGTAAAGGGTTGTACTTCTGCGTTTGGTCTCTACCGCGCTACGCAAGGCGCAAGCGCTGAGAATGACTAGTCTAAAAATTTAAACGTCCATGCTTGTAGCGGTTCGTCTCACAGATTTTTGCCTTTTCCTTATGAATCCCTGGTTTATTTCCGGGCAGTTCGTGCGTATATCTCATGCCTTTTTCAAAGAGTTTTAAGAATCCATTCAAAAGCAAAATTAACACTTTTCTAGACCCCAAATAAATCTTCACACATCTCTGCAACCCCCCTCATGCACCCCCAACACCTTAGATTCACTTCACGAGCCCATATATCGACTAGGCACTTGATCGCCCATTGTTGCGTCGTGTCTCGTTGAAAGTAATATGGACATGGTATCCACTCCGGGCCCTCCACCCGATATTCGCAGCCCCCAGCCCCGAACCCGGTTAATCTGTGGCGCAATTTGGGGTGGGGCCCCCGGGTTCGACACGGTATGTGTTGCATAACACCCCCGCGAATTTGGACCCACTCGATCGGAAGTGATGCCCTTATTAGGCTGGCAGACACGGGTTATTAGGGTGTCTTATGACCCGGGTTGACCCTTGTATTTGGTAATGAAGACCAGATTGAGGTGGTGTGGTGGTAGTAGATTTTCTAGCGGCTGTGGTGCAGTCTACTCACTCAGCCGGTCACCAGGCTTTATAGCTTGTTTATCGGTAGCACTACAGGGGTATAAAGTTTATCAAAGGGTTCGTCTTTGTTTAGCGAGTAATTTGGTATACCTTAAACACCTCTAGACCACAGCGAGCGGAGATAGAAAGCTTGGGCCTGCTGAGGGAAGGGGTAAACTGCACTCTTACCTTACTACATATCTGCCGCTCCAGCTAGCATTTATCTTCTTTCTACCTGTCTTCACCGAGACACTCAGATGCACCAATCAGGAAATAGCTAGTGTCTCTAATGACCGAGGTGGCCCCCACCGGAAGAAAGGGCGGCTAATTGTGGAACGGCTGAAGGATCAAAGGCTGGGCCCCAAGGAACGTCCTCCCACTGCCAGGTGACCCGGATTACCCCCCAACAATCCAACTTGGGCCACCGATCCCCCCATGTTCCGGCCAATTATCTGGCACTTCAAAGCTTCTGAAGGGATGGGTCCCTAAGGGATGGGCAGAAAGGAAGACAAAGCTGAATGGTGTTACTTGCTATAGCTAGAAAACTACATGAAGAAAGATGTAATGCAATATACAAAACCAGCGCCCAAAACCGCTTCGCGGCGGCCTGGAATGGTGCGTTTGCATGAGAGATTTGACTTTCCGGTAGCTCGGGTCCTTCGGACCCACCCCCACCGCACGCGCGCATGCAACTCGCAAGAATGAGGAAATTTGCATTTTTCCGCATTATGCAAATTAGCCCTCCGGGACCCCCAAAAATGAATAAAACCGGCTTTAACTTTGTAAACTTGTATTTTATCAAAATTCTGAGAACGCCATCGGAAACAGAAGGGTCGCTTCCCCCGGGTGACGGAGAATTAAGGCATTTTATGCACGGGAAGGCCCTCAAATCGAGCCTCGAAACTGACATCCACACACACACACAAAGATACACGCCAAAATTATATAAGGTAGGATATTTGCTGTGTGTGAGTGCATTAGCCTCCAACTTTTGTCTTTATATTCAAGCTAGATCGGGGCCTGCTAGCTAGATGCTAAGTCATTAGGTGCGTAATGGACCAAGGTTGAACAGCCGCGAAGCGGTTTTTCGTTTTTCGAGTTTTTTCGTAGTCACCGATTTGAAACCCTACTCAATAAAAAACACTCACTCAACAACCTCTTGACAATTGCTTCTCAACCACCCCCAAAAGACACCTGCCCTAAGCAGCAGCTAGCCAAACAATACCCCCCGATTGCGAAGACTGTATTTACCACAATTGACAGCTCCGGGGTGAGATGTCCCCCGAGGGCATGGCGAAACATGATATCTATCTCGATTTGTCCATCCCCTTCTCGCCCCCGATTTGAGCACCTGTCCGCATAGAAGGCCATAAGGACAAGTGGAGGTTGGCCCAAGGTATGGATACGGTGGCCGAGGATGCGTCTCCCCCCGACTGCTTTCGCTCCGTTTACACACTCGGATTGCCATGCCCATCTCCGTCTCAGGTATCCGCCTCTGCGCGCTCCAAAATGTAAACAAAATCAATCCCACCTCCCTTCCGCCCACACGGGCATGGCTCTTCGTTTTTCGTAGTCAAACTCTAAGGGTATACTTTAAGGAGGAGGAAGACACAGAAGTTTACTAGACATACATACATTGCTTGAGCTTGGGCTTAGGCTTAGGTTGAAGCTTAGGCTTAGGCTTAGACTTAAGTATAGGCTGAGACGTAGCTATCTATAGATACAACGTTAAACCGTCTAAACCGGCTTCCCACTCCCCCACCCCGACTTCTGGAAAGAAAAATAACTATCCTCACCCCCCATCCATCCATTGGGACTCCAGGTTGCCAGGTGGCCCCCCTATAGCGGGTCCTTATTCTGTCCTTATTCGGGTGGCCCCCAATAAATCGGCCCGCCCGGGCATCAAGGCCACCGCCCGGGCCCAAATAGGGGCACAAATCGGCCCAGGCGCTTCACCTGTGCACCCTCGTGTAATTTTCGGACCGCCTTTGTTCGTGTGGACCTCCTGTCTGGGGTCGCGAAGGAATACGACAGTCCCGAGGCCCATTTTGAGAAATGTGCCCGCCCGTTGGCGGACAAACGGGATTGGCATTCGGGAACGGGCAGGAATAAAGGAGGCCGAATTTTAGATGGCCCTCCTGGCTTTAGGCCGGTAATGTAGGGGATAAACTATTTAGTAGCTGAGTTTTAGGCAGTTCAGGAATAAACCATTTTTACGGCGTATCTGCAGGGTTAGCATTTGGCACCACTCGATCGACGTGTCCTCTCATAACAGCGCAGCCCCCGCATCGATTCACTGCCCTTTTCGGGGTCGACGACTTTCCAAAAAAGGGAGCGTGAAGGGGAACTTGAAGCGGATCATTTCTTTGTTAGGAGAGAGGTGGAAAGTATTCAAATGCTGCTCCAGGACAGACGGAGGGTCTTGTCGAGCGTCCGTACCCTCAAGGTCTTGTCAATCGGGGTCATAAGATGTATTTTCTTATACTTCCATGTCAAAGAACCCTTAATTTACTTTCTATCGGGGAAAAATAATTTTGTTGTTCTTCTGGGGGGTAGAATCGGAGGATGGCCGCCTCAAGAAAGGGCGCTCATTGGAAGGCGCTCGCCCCGCCCACAATCTCCTCCTCCTCCCCCAGGTACCGGGCGCTACATTTCTATCTCACATTCTAATCTGCCTGCCTCACAGAGGATGATATTCTTCAATTTTTCCTTGTTCATGAGGACTAGTATTAGTAAATCTTAACTTAGCCCCTAAGTTTTCGATACCTTGACTTAATGCCGAGCTTTCACTATTAGCTATTTTTTCGCTAGCAGCTAGTAGTATTTTTAATTAATATGTACATGTACCAATTTATATAAAATGACTCAGATACCTTACTTTACATAGTATAGTCTTAAGCTCATGTTGTTAAAGTTAATGATTCCTATTCTATTCCTTAGCTCACTAGTTTGTCGTAAGAAGTCACCGGAAAACCTCGCTCCTCCACCTCCTTTCCTAGACTGTACAATCCCCGTTGAACATATTATAATCCACATACTATATCGGAAAGGACATTGATCATGGATGTCAATGGAGGGGGAGGAGGTGGGGGATGGCTATGGCCGGTCGTCGCATTCAAAGGGGGCGTGGCTCCTTCGGGGTAGACGCAGCAGCAGTTTCAATTCGAAGGAGGATCCCCTTCTCTCTCCGGCTACTGTAGCTGCTTCTCCCCCATACACTCAGATACTACCTTCTATTCCAAGGGGCCTGGCAGGTAGATGATCTCAAATCTTATTATTTTGGTTTTATTAAGTTGAATCTTTTAAGTTTGAGAAATGGCTCGGGGGCTCTGGATCTTCTCAGTCAGTTAGACTTTGCCTGAGATTTTTTACTGGCCCCTTCATATAATATTTTTATAACTTTGCTTTAATGAATAGATACCATTTTCTAAGCGTTTTTAATTATCTTGAGTTGATTTTTTGAGTTCTTTCAAGACAATCCAGCACCTTGATTCTAAAATCCCTCAAACCCAGGTCGGAAACGTAAATCCTAAAAGTTAAACATGCTAATCTGCTATTTAAATTTCTTGTAATAGCTTGATATCAGACGTATGCTAGTTTGAATCCACTTGAATTACCGATTTTCTAGAAAGCCCAACCTCGAACCGTGCAAGTCCCTGAAAACCACGTCTTCCCACTCGATACCTAATTTTCCAAATCCTTCACATAATTCCTCCAACACTTGCCAACATGTTGATGAAAACCGGTGTTTTTCTCGCGCTACTCGTCCCCTTGCCAGTGTGGGTGTGACGATAAGGTGTGAGTGAGTGGCGGAGGGAGACTCTTTTGCATAATCCCCCCACATTCTCAGTTTTGCCCTGCCGATTTCTTGTCCGGTGGTGTCGCAGGCGAGTTGCGGGGGAAGGACAGATTGATACCATGTGACGCACGTTACGGTCTCTGATTTTTCTTGGCTTACAGACTAGATATAGGTAATTTAATGGGCCATGGCCTGCACCCAACTGCCCTTTTCACGATAGCCATAGCTGAGATCCTTACGGAAAGGGGATGATCAAAATCGTTGGGTGTAAGGGGTGCTAGTCGATGTCCAGTGGCCGGCGTATTGTGCGCGCTGAATGGGGCTTGCCATTTTGCGCCCATCGCGCATTTCAATATGGCCACCCCCTGGATGGGCCCCCGAAATATATTGGCTCAAGACTGGCGGTACGACACGGCGGGAAGCCTCTGCGAGATTCTTGCCGTCTGGCTTGACCGAATAACCAAGTTTTCGAACGAATTTGGCATATACAGTATCACCGAATTCTTAAATTCACTCCTCCCATTTTAAGCAATAAGAAATGGCCAGAAGCGTGACACGAGCCATCCGGCCGGGGAGCCTCAGGTGCGCAAACATTGGCCGTGACTTCGTCTGCGCGAATGGGGCTCCTGAGGAGCCCCCGCGCTCCTGCACAAACAGCCTCTTCGCGGCGCTCGCTTATGAATAATAATACACCTCCTGGCACCGGGGGGATTTCATAAATTTGGGATTGTCGTTAGGAGGTCTTTATCGAGGGGATAAGGTGACGCGCGAAAATTTGGGTTTAAGGGGTCCCGGTCTTAAGGGACGGAAAAGACTTTGAAAACTAAGATCCTGGGGTGGGAACTACGGATGAAAATTTTTGAGACAACTTAATTGACTACTTGGTAAGGACAAAAGCTAACATTTTCTTACTCAAAATTTCTTGGGTGACAAGGTGACGCTCCTGGTTTTTCTTTTAAAGGTCGTTCTAATATTCAGGAGCTTGAAAAGTTAAATTTTAAGCAAACCCGTTCTTCAACCTAGAAACTTACGCGTTTACGCGTTCACATCTGAATTTTGGTTACTGAAAATTCCTTACTTTCATTCCTTAGATCAAAATCTGGAAGTGCCAATCCTTCGAGACGTGTGACAACCCATTCCCCGCTAAACGAAGAAAAATGTGGCCCAATTGGCGATTCATCAAGCCTCCCTACTTAGCCTACACATATGCCCCCACGATCTCGACTCAAGATATGCAAATCAACCCCCCTCCCCCGGCTCGTCGCGCAAAAATCTCATGGCCGGAATCCAGATGGATGTGGCAGGGATTCGAAAGCAGCGATCGAGAATGGATGGCCGCTGTCACCAATTAGGGCAACCCCCCACCTCATCCACCCAGCATATACCCCCGCTAATAACCAGGTCAAAGACACTACCCTCATCTACCGTACCAATCCCGGGTATACCGTATTGTTTTCCGGTACCTCCCACTCCCCTCCCCCCTTCGAGGTTGTGCTCCTAATCCGCCCGTGATAGTTGGGTGGGGGGCAGTGGGGCGACAGAAAAGGATAAGGACTGGTTCCTCTCAACCCGAGCCTCACTTCGACCCGCAACACACCTCTGCCTCACCTCCCCCCACGGAAACAGTAAATTGCCCTAGCGGGCCGCCCGCTTCCGATCCCCCCTATTGTACAGTCATGCTCTGCCCGCTTTCTATACCCACAACCTCAGCCCGGCTACCCCCAATTATAGAGGGGGTTTTTGTTTCTGGCGGCTTGTGAGAATGAGGGTAGTCATGTTTTGAACTTGGTCTTTTGGTGATCTTAATCCGGGGAAGATCTGATACCTTTCTTAACTTTCTCAAGATCTGATAAAGTAAAATCCCTCCTCATCACTCGCTCCCCACCTTTGTTTTTGTTTTGTACCAAGTTCTCCTGAAAACTGTAGATGATCTAACCCTGTCCTTCTTCAGGTCGATGTCCTCCGGCCTCCCAACGACTGTACCAGTGAACCAGTCATTCTTAACCTCACCGCTCCAACTCCCCTTCCTTGGCCCCTTCTTTCAAGCATCCTCAATCTCCCCTGCAGCTCTTGCTCAGCAAAACCTGAAGCTCAGACGTGTCCGTCAACGAGTCGACGCCGGTGAGCCGAGGAACTCTTATCCGGTAGGTCGAAGCTTCATCTTTTTCTCTCTTTTAAGCAAATTCTCGTGAAATCCAGCATTTTCTGATTTTCAGAATCAACGCCCCTGTGACCTCAACACTACCGGAAACTCAGCCATGGAACAGCTATCCAACCTTTTCCCGTGGATGTCCCGAAAAGAGGACACGCACTCGGATGAGAAGGAAGACGCTGAAAGCGACGTTGAGAAGACGGAGGAGCCTGAGCTGCTCGAGGTGAGCTGCTTCCCCTGTCCTCATTCAATTCCTAGCCCCTCACGTCGAAAAGGGGATTTCCGGGCTGAGCCCATTCAAGGACGGGATTATCATGTGTTCGTGGGGGTGGTTGGGAGGAGGAGGAGGGGGTTGGTAGGGGGATCGCTTACAATAGTTGAGAAATGGACCAGACCGTAAGGGGTTTGAGGGTGAGCAAGAGATGGGGTGAGGCGGAGGTGGGGGTGCTTCCGTTCGAAGGGGTTGTGGATTATGCAAATTTGCAAGTGATGGAGGGGGTAGCTCTCAACATGTGGCTCATTGCTCAAAACATTCTGAGGTGGCACGAGTTGCGCAATGGCTGGGCGCCAGTTTTTGAGACTAAAAACTTTTCTGCAATTTTTTAAAATCTAGATTTTTTGCAGAACATGACTGATACTGGAGTGCCAAGTCCGATTGCGCTAGAGAAGCTTGAGGATAGCACCAACATCGAGAAGCTGGTGAGTTTCTTGTGCTCACCCTATTCTGATACTGAAAAATACGCATAACAAGTGTAACCAAAATTTATTTCAGGAAGAACTCCCAATCGAGCGAAGCGGAAGCGGCGGCTCCAACTCATCGTCGTCGCGCAGGAAATGTGCTCAACCCAAGAAGGAAGTCTTCCACGATGAACCACCAAAAGAATGGGATGCTCTTGAGAACGAGAGTGAGTCTCGCTCACAATTCCGAAACTAACAATGGTCTTTAGATACTGATGACCCCTCTGATTCTTTGGATGGAGAAGCGGAGAGTGATAAGCCTGCTTCAAAGCTTCCTGGCATCACTCCGGAAACTGTCAGTGCCCTACAAAATCAGCTGAACGGTCCCAACAAGCTGGCGGAGATGATCGAGGTCCAGAGGAGGTATTTTAATATCTAAATATACAAACTTAGTCTTTTAGATTCCTCATGGAAAACCAGAAGAAATTCGGAGCTGTTGAGGAAAAGGGAAAGCTGCAAAATGACGTGAGCAAGTTGACGCACTCCCTGAAACAGGAGTTGAATGACTCGTTGCAAGTTTCGATTGACAAGGTAGTATTTGTGCCTCCTGACTTTGTATATGAATTTCAATAGATCATTAACACTTGGACTGGAGCTCTATTGCAAAGGATTCAAGCTGATGCTCTTGCACAAGTTCAACAGGTACAACTTCAAAGTTGATTAAAATAACTGTTTTTTTAGCAGCAACAACAACAACAGCAGCAACAACAACAACAACAACAAATGCCACGCAACCTGCTCTTCCCTAACAATTTTTTCCCTCCCTTTGCTCAAGCAGCTCAAGCTCAACTTGGAAATCCTTTCGGAATGCCGCCAGGTACGGTCGAAAATATAAATTTATCATAATTTTTGATTTAGGAGGTGGCATCTTCCCCAATGCATTCCCCGGATTCAATCCCTTGGCTGCTCTTAATGCAAACTTGCGACGGTCTGCGGCTTTTGATGAAGATATGCCAAAGAAGAAGCGGAACAAGGTCACCGATTCCGTACGAAAAATCGATCACTCATCACCATCAAGTGCTCGTGGGAGTCCACAGGTTGGTGTTGAAACTTGTCGCTTCTATAAACCAAATCCTTCAGCTAACCTCAACCCCTTCCTATTTCCCACCCACCATGGTTGGTCACCCAATGTATGGCCAATGCGATGATCGTGACCAAAGCCCCGCCAACTCCGACGAGTTCAGCGACTGTGGTTATGAGGGCGGCGCACAAAGGTAGCATTTGAGTACAGTACCAATTTACTCTCTCTTAGCAGTATGCTCACCCCAATGCATCTCCGCAAAGCGAAGCTCATGTTTTTCTTCACTCGCTACCCAAACTCGGCGCTTCTCAAGACGTTTTTCCCGGATATTCGTTTCAACAAGAACAATACAGCGCAGCTTGTGAAGTGGTTCTCGAACTTCAGGTAATTTCAATATACATGATGCTTCAATCTACATGCCTGATTTTTACAGGGAGTTCTTCTACATTCAAATGGAGAAGTTCGCTCGGCAGGCCCTAGCTGAAGGTGTACGATGCCGTGATGAGATTACGGTCAGCCGCGACAGCGAGATCTTCAAGCAGCTCAACACCCACTACAATCGCAATAATCATATTGAGGTAGGACCCGTTTGTTTTCAAAGTCTATTTATTTATTTTAGCCACCAGAGCGACTCGTTTTTGTCGTCCAAGAAACCCTACGAGAATTCTTTTTCGGCAATTCAGCTTGGAAAGGATGCGGAGCCGTCATGGAAAAAGACAATTTATAAGGTATCCCAAAACTTTAATTGACATTCATTCATTTTTTCTCTAGATCATCCAACCCCTCGACGACCAAATCCCAGAGCGCTTCAAAGATCCCAGCTTTTTAGAGCGTCTTGAGTAACTTTGGAAATCTATTTTAAATCTATTTACTTTCTTTTTGGAATTCCAATTTTTTCGCCTGAGTATTCCTAGTCTTGTCTGTCCATAATATTGCACTTTTCTTATTTTTAATGTTCCAGCATTTGTTGCTATTTTCTCAAATGTCATCATCACCATTTTGTGCTTCCCCAAAGACCAAATGTGCCTATTTTTTCTCATTCATTCGCTTTAATATACTGAATTTTGTGGCTTTAGACAGTATTCAATTTTTGGGGCACCATTTCCCCACGAGATTACTTGTGCAATCGGTATTTCGAATTGCGAACCGACGAATTTCTCACGCAAACGTTCTCTGTGATTTGCCTAGAACATGTTTTATTGATTCCCTCCCACCTGCGCATACGAGACATTCCATGTTTTTACTCAATCGCGTATAATTTTTGTATTTTTTCGATTAATAAAGCTTGACTGTAACAAAATTGGTATTGTATTTGCATATCAACATTGCAGGTTTCATCAAATTCTTTATTAGCTGAGAGATTCTATTAATTTTCTTCGCCTTCAGCATCCTTTTTCGCTTCTAGCCACTTTCTCCTGAATTGAAAAAATTAGCATTAAAATAGGAAAGGATCCAAACCTCAGAATTTTTATTTGGGTGGAAGAAAAACTGGCTCGTCGTGAGCAGGGGTGGAGCGTGCATTGAGCATCACATGGGTTTGGAGTGTAAGGAGAACAACAACAAAAGCATTTTCCGTCGATACTGTAAAATATTGTAGTAAGGGCTAATAAATAAAAACATATATTAAAAAATCACTACTAACTGAAGCTGTGGTTACCTGATACAGTTCAACGGTTTTAGAGCCCAAACTTGGTTCCTAATCGGTTCGGGGACGAGAATACCTAGGAAGTCGGCAGATGTGACTCCTCTGAAAAGCAGGTTAACAATAATAATGTTATAAAAAGTAAAATCTTACTGGTTTTTGCTTACCTTGGTGGCCACACATGACATCTACCAGAATATGCATCATATGCCCTATCCCCCATTGCGCAAGCCTGACGTTCCGTTGGCAGGTCACAAATCCGGTCGACAACTCCGAACGAGTTTCCCCTAAAATAATCAATTATGCAAAATTCAGATAAGCACGACCTACCCGGCTTGATAATCACACCGCGGACTACACGATACTTGCACGTTGCACATCCCGCATGCGTTGGCTGACTTAAAAAAGTGGGCGTTACACTACGATAGGGTGGTGGCAGATACCTTATTAAACATTTCAGCGTAGTCCATCACCTTCTGGACGATCGGGTTCCCGATCCCAGTGATCAGCTATTGGGAAAGATATTAGGAAAAGTCTAAGGTTCCCACCGACATATATCGATTGGAATAACACTGTCTGGGCAGGGTCCTCCAAAATGATCTATCAGCTGTGGAGAAACAAGGGCCAAACTCTGACCAATCCTCGCAATTCGACGTTCTTCCGGCCTGTTTTTATAAAAAATAATGATTTATATGGCCAGTGGGCTTTTTCAATTAATTTTTAGCTACCTTAAACTTAAAGCTATTTTTTTACGGTATACCTGTGACACGCTTGAAAATGCTGAAGCTAAAAATCCGGAAGCCGTGGCTACGAATAAAAATAGACAGCAAGATTCCCTAAGAAGCATAGTTGTTATAACAGCAGGCTGGATGTGGCTTTCGACAGTGATAGGGATGGGATCGGGGTTGGGGAGAGTAAAATCCATCCATTGCTCCCCGAAAACCGGAATCCGAGAAAACAATGCGCACCCTGTCGGCTGCCATTAATAAAGCTGGATTTTTTGCGCTCGGTTATCCCCCGATCACGCTCATTTTCCATTTTTAAACATTTTTTCTTCATTTTTCATGATTAAATGAATCTATGTTAGATATTCGGTCAATTTTACTATCTTGTGGCTTTGATTTTTGAGAAATCAGTGCTTTCTCCGATTTTCCTTCCACCTATGGAGCAGAGAAATTTTGACCTCGACGATTTCCCACCACCTTAACACGCGCATTTTCTATTTACCAACATCTTAAGAAAGTTTGTCAACTTTTCGAAAACCATTTCCGGTGACCAAATTGGGTGTGATTCACAACACCAGGTGAGGTTAGAAGGTTTATTTAAAACTTTGTACAGCGTTTCGGATACGATATCTATCGTCGTCGGTGAATACAGTCGTGCGATTCTCCGGGCATTTTTCCTAAATTGCATAAACTGAATAGGGCTTAAAAAATTACCTGACAGCTCCAACTGGCCAAAATCGTAGATGTTGGTAGCTGTGGATCCCTTGCTGATGAATTGGTCTGGGATTTTCACAGAGAATTTGCGGGGACACTAAAGCTCGATAATTCATATTTTTGTTTCAATATAACTTACTCGGAAATCTCCATTCTGGCAATCATGGTAGAAGTTGACTTTCGGGTCGATCTAAAAATTCACTTTAAAAAAAAGTTAATTAAATTCTTACATCACTAATTTCACGTCCAGTTCCGGTCATTTGGAAAAATCCGTTGGTGTCGCTGTGCGTCTCACCCATCTTAGAATCCCATACTAAAAACATAAAAATTAGAAACATTTTAAAGTCACTTACAAACATCATCATCATACATTTTCACGTAGACATTGCTGGCGGGTTGTCCTTGGCATGTTAATCTAGAACATTGGAAGTCTTAGAATTTGAATTTAGAATTTTATACCTTCCCCGAACAGCCACACTCTGCTTGGAGCCAATGCCAAAAAGCGCCGCACTGCTCCCCAACACGGCGAAAAGAGCAACGATCGAAACGGCGTGCATTCTAGATGAATTATTGAAAGGCGTCGCATTTCATAAGGATTCAAGGGAATTGCAAATATATGAAAAGATGCAGGATATCACGAGTTAACGATATAAGATGTAAATGCTTTTTGGTGCACCGGAAGCACGCAACCTTGCGAGACTTTTGGAAGTGAAATCTGAATAAGATGAAGCTTGTGATAAGGATCATAAGAAAGCTGAATAAAAAGTGTATGACTTGTATATCTAAGATTTTATGCTTTTTAATTCACCGGAAACACGCAAAACAGCAAGATTTTTGGAATTGAAAGCTTCATCAGACGAGTCAGTGATAAGGAATTCAAAAATGAGTGAAGGGCTAAACCCAGAAAATAGATAAACGGTACTGACAGACACCCACATATCCACCTATTTATATCATAAACATAGTCTGCTAAAGTGCAACGCCACGCCCTAGCCAACTACCCCACACAAAAATACAACCAGCGCCTATCATCCAATCGCGAGTCAGGGCTGTGCGGGGCTAAATAGTGCGCGAGGTGCGAGGGTTGTTTGCTAGCATTTCACAATTCCATGGGTGGCTCTGTTTACAGGCTGACCTCTCCTCATCCTCCTCCTCTCCTTCTCACTGTTGACCATTTGAGAGACCTCCCACCTTCCTCAGTTTTTTGTTTGGCATCATCTGAATGGTGGAGTAGGTGAGGTGATGGGGGTGAGGGCTTATTTTTGAGTCACCGAGATTTGGGGGAGATCTATAACCTTGAGTGAAATCACTTTGAGGCGTCGAGTCATCGGTCCAAAGATCTTGGCCCGTATTTTTGAGGGAACTTGAGGGATACGGCGGGGAAACTATCAAGCAAAGACCGTGTTGATAGACGGAAAGGTGTTATTGTTTTGATGAGTACTCTTGAGACGGATTCCAGGCGGTTCTCCCTTTGATATACCACACAAAATTTATCATCTGACTTTCCGGAGGGATCTTGGATCCGGATGATTTTACCCGTTAAAAACTTTTGAAAATACGCAAGACCAAGCGGGTTTCGTTTTTAAGTAATCAATATTTTCTTGATATTCAACGTTTTTGTAAAAACAGTAGCCACCGTACAGTAACCCGATGGTACCGCTGTGATTTTTTCGATATACATTCCTTGCGTTTCTCTCATTCATATCACACAACGTTTATCATCCAATCAGAACAGCGAGCCTGGTTCCGTGCTATAATTGCTCTAATTGTTTGCAACACCCATTTTGCGTCTTTTAAAGGTATCTATAGGTCGGCTAGTAGTTGTAGACGTTGAAGATTCTCCCCTTCTCCAAGCAGAATCCCGACAGGCACATGCTCGTCTCCGTATCACAGCACCGCTCCTGGCACCACATCTGGAAAGGCAACATCAACCCTGTGTCCAATGTACGCTTTTACAGCCCGGACCGGAAGTCCAAGGATACAGTGTGCTTTACTCTTTAGCAGTTGTAAAGGGCAACACTTTTTTAGGTATTTTTTGCCAGCTGATCCTGCCACGACACGGTATACGCGTCTACTAATGAACCATGTTCTCACCTGGGTCTCCCGTGGGCATACCGGGGCCATCGGCTCACCCAGTGAAGTCATTTGACGTGTGCTATAGGGGGTGAAGACGATCTGAAAATGCAATAAGTCACAAATTGGGTAACCACGCGATAGTTTCGTTAATCCGCCGGTGATGAAGGTTTTATTGGGTTTTCGGAGGCCCACGCGGTCGTTTTTATGACCGATTATATCCAATAAAGGATAGGAAAGTGAAAGAAGTCTAGAGCCAAGTTTGTGTATTTTGCTCAGAGGAAGGAAAAATTTTACAATAAAAAGAGGTTTTTTGATTTACCTCTTTTTTGGTCAGACGATGTCTGTTGCGGTATGGTCGCCATGGGCAGGGCGGTACCAAGCACGACATTACCTAAAATTGAATGGATTATAAGAAAAAGTTTATCTCTGTTTTCTTTCGATACAAAAAATGGTAAACGTACCGTTTGTGCGATGATCAAGAAAATCAAGCATCTCTGAACGACGGGCGACATTGGCGGGGTTGGATGGGGAAGTTGTGAGCTCGGTACTAAAGATTTTTGGTTTCTCGGCAGAAAACTTGCATTAAATAAAAAATCAAAATAAATAAGCTTGAATTACATGTTCTACGTAAAATAGAGATCCCCGAATCTCCATATTCTGCACAAAGAAACATGACTAATACGTCCCGTTCTTTCCCCCAAGCTGTCACTCACACCACGACTACATCAAGCTCCCATTTTTAAGTTGAAGCGAACACAACACAGAGCCAAAATTATTTTCCATAAAATCCCGGTTCGAATTGAAGCTACCGAGAATTTCCCGATCCCCCTCACATATGTAGGGGATAACCAGAATAATTATTTAGGCAAGACCCCTGCCACAAAACAAGGAATGCCAAATTGTATCCCTCGCCCCAAAATGGGTCTTAGCTCCACCCAAAGGAGGATGAGTAGGAGGTGGTTTTGAGGGGCTCCCAGCGAACGCAACTCTTCACCAAGGGAGGGCGTTCCGGAAATAATGTCGGTGACCCTATTTGCTGGAAATGATGGTGACGAGTATGAGGATCAAGTATCATGCTCATTAAATAGGGAGGAATTGGCGTAGAGGAAATGGAAAGTTTTTTGGGGTGCTATTCGTTGCGTTAATTTGCGGAAATTGGGAACTTGGTGATGGTTGCCACCGAAGGCGTAGGATTTTTAAAGGTTAGGTTTCTGAGCTTTGAATTTATTCAAACGTAGGTAAGAAAAAAGGGTAATTGTCAAGCCAAAGCCTAAGCCTAAGCCTAAGCCTAAGCCTAAGCCTAAGCCTAAGCCTAAGCCTAAGCCTAAGTCTAAGCCTAAGCCCCGCAAAACGAGAAAACTAGAAACTAGCCAATCCGAACCCCGACCATTGCAATGCTAGTCTGCATTTTCCCCGCTCCTTATATACGGGATTAATCTGCAAAGTCAGCAGCCCGAACACGCAGGTGGTCTACTCGGTCGCGTGCCACAAAAATCCCGAAAATGAGTAATACCCGAAAAGTCCCGCCCTCGCGAACACGTTAGTAAGGGCCCACGACCTCTTATCGGGATTAGCTTTTTTAATTCCCCCGAGCCCAACCGTTGAGAATAATAGGGCGACTCCCCGTTAGAGTGTCTCATTCAGAGCGTTCGACAAAAATAGGCAAAAAGGATAACAAAGTGGCGGCCAATTTTTAAATGTACCTCGCGCTGTCTTGATTGGGCTCCTTAATGTGTGAGTCATTGCCCGAGGGGAGGAGCAGACTGCCTAATAAGCTTGTTATTCTGGTCGTAAGCCCGAAAATGTAGGCGGCTAACAGCACCGAAGCACATCGTTGAATAATAATTCTTTGATTCCAAAAAAATACCTGAATTAAAAATGCGTCAGGCTTTCCTGGGGAACTTTGGCTGACTAAAGAAGCTAATGAAGCGGCGAGGGGAAATTCATATCTGACGTGATCTTTAGAAAGTAAGGAGTCAGAGTCTCTTCATCGTTCATGGTCGAGTAGCTCAGAATGCTCCACTTTCCCAGGGCCACACACACATCATTCGGTCTCGAACGAAATTATGAAACAGCCAGAAGTGAGAAGTCCAGAATGGGCTCGCCGCCATACTTCCGGTGCGGAGGTTCGGCCCTTTCCGTGTCTACTTCATTCAACGTAGTCCGTCTAGCATGAAAACCCACAAGAAAAAGTGACTAGCTAAAGGTCGTACTTATTTTAGGAAACTTTTAGGGAGAGAGAGCAGCTTAAAGGCCTTAAACTGTCGCGATGTAAGCCATTCGGCTCCCAATGTCATTTTTGTTGACGACATGGGTGGCGCCTGCATTCCGTAAGCGACGTCGTAATTAGGTTCGGCTCCATTCTTAACCCGTTGTTAATGGAATGTCCGCCAAAAACGCCGCCGAATGCTAAAAGGAGGGATGTAAAGAGTGGGATAGTGGTCATTACATTTAGGTATTTTACTTCCGGGGGTAGTGTGCAGGATGATTTGTTTTAAGCAAAAAGCGTCATTTTTTAATGGAAAAGTCGACTGTCTAATTTGAAAACTGAAGTCTAATCCTAGGCCTAATGTGAAGAGAGAGAGCCTAAATCACG
Organism: Mesorhabditis sp. LJ9110; assembly: GCA_038088335.1. NCBI lineage: Eukaryota > Metazoa > Nematoda > Chromadorea > Rhabditida > Rhabditidae > Mesorhabditis > Mesorhabditis sp. LJ9110. Next base: position 252,235 of record JBBGBA010000015.1, on the reverse strand, counting down.
CCCAAACCCAATTCGAAACTAAAACAAAACCGAATTTTAACTTCAAGCTGTTCTGACGCTTTTTATCTCTTGTTCCTTTTTATTTCCTTAAGCAACTTTTTATTTATCAATACAAGCCTCACAAAAAGATTTTGTTTGTTAATTTCGACCCTTTATGGGGTTGGGCCCGTGTGTGGATTGCAGTGAAAAGAGGTGCTTGACCGCCCTTTTCGGGGACCACCCATGCGATCGTCAGGGTGGTCCCGGCAGATCTGTCAGTAGGTCTACTATTAGACGAGTTTATTTACTATTCAAATAGTCATAAAAATTCCCTGACTTTTTGAAAAGATAGCGAATTTTCAAATAATTAATTAATTTGAGGAAATCATGAATTTTAAGATCGTGCTAGAGCAGAAAACCACCAGTAGATCGTGCTAAAACCAAAATAATTGTGTATACAAAGAAATTGATTTGGCTCTCAAAGCACTTGGTTCACGACAAATTAAAAAAAAATGATAAAGTTCCAAAACCGGCTGAAACCGCTCAGAATTCCTGCGTAGTTTTTAAAAAAAAAAACTTCTATTCTGCTCTACAAAAATCTACTTTAATTTTTTTTCATTCTCGCTTTGCAACAGCTGGAAGCCCCCCATCCCGGTCACATGCAGATAATTTGTTTTCAGGTTTTTTGCCATTCTCTTTTTGAACTCCTACGGAATAGCGCCTGACTTTGCGCGAGCCTGGGCATAGCGGTCATCTGGTTTTACAAGATTCCCTTCGATCGGCCGGAAGCTGGGAGGTTCTTCCCCCCAACAATGACCCGCGTCATTCTCGGCAGTTCCCGTTTTTCTTAACCAAACTTCGCGAGTTTTGCATTGCCATAATTCCGGCTTTTGTCAGTAAAGTTGCCAACGCTTCTAAGACGTGCAGCTCCACCTAGCTGTACATCATCAGCCAGCAAGCCCCATCTTTGCTCCCATCATTTACACTCCAAAACCAAGACCCCGGATGCTCAGCTTCCTGGGCCTCGAAGATTTAGAGATTTTATTTTGAAGGAGCGTCTGAAAGGCCCTCAAGGGACCTATTCGACTTCCTGGGAACGTTGGGCCCTCCCCGGCTTTTTGACCTTGTCTGACGCGTGAGCATCACAGCTCCCGGCGCTAAAACATTTCAGTCGGCTTCTCACATTTGCCCCGGGTGGACTTGTCCTTTGTTCGTGTTACTTTTATGGTTTCTTGGTTGTTTTTGGTTTTTCGAAAAGCTACAGTTCCATTTGTTTTAGAATGCAATAAATATGATGCGGAGTAAGCCGGAAGATGCGTATGGCACGTTGAATCGAAGTAAGTTTTATCGAGTTCTATAAAAACTAATTTTATTTTTCCGGGGTTGTGCATTTAATTTAGACCCCTTTGATTGTTTTTTTAGTTTCTTTCATTCTTGCAGCTAAGAAAACAGATGATACACCCTTTAACAACGAAAAGCCTTGAATATCGGGCGCCTTGTCTACATGAAGTTTCAATCCCCAAGTGATACGACATGCCAAAGGGGCCGCCTCGACCCCTGATGTGCTCTATATGCAACCCTCAAGGGAGTCCGATTCCTCCAAATCTCCGCCCTGCAAAAAAAACCCGCATCATGTGACTTCGGCGCGCCGGCTTTAATCCTTGATTATCAAATGTTTCCAGTAGTTTTCTATATGCAAATTAACTGTAATTTATTCTACATAAATTGCTCCATCTTTGCAATTAGCATATCAAAATTAGCATGCTGCTGCTACCAAAAACATTCTTTCCAGAATCATCAATGCACCGTTCAAAGGAAAGTATCGAACTTGTCCTCCAAGAAGTTTGCATCCATCATAAAACGCCTGAGGTAAAATGATCATCACTTCTGCAAATTGCCATTTTTTTAGACAATGAAAGCAGTAATCACTCAACTAAATGAAAGAGAAGCTATTGCCGCTGAAAACGCCATTCAAAAAGACGAACACAAAGAAAGATGACGCCAGAAGTCAGTTTATAGCTGTTTTTCGGGGGGTATCGCCCTCTTTTCTAGGCCAACGCCCCCACTTTCAGATATTATCGCCTCGTCTATTTGCGAAACGAGGACGAATCCCCGACACTTGAATTGCCCAGCTTACAAAATTAATGTATCTCTAATTTATAACTACTATTGTTGCTTCCAAAGCAGTTTCAAGACTTTTTTGGTTCCGAAATTCCCCTCGCAGCCTGTTACTATTTACGCGTGGCTTTCACCGGCTGTTCCCTGAATATAACGCCTTTTTGATGTGTTAGCGAAAATCGTATAAAGCTTTATCAAAGTTAAAACAATAAAAAGTTGTGCGTTATTCTAATTTTTGAAAAAAAACAGACGGAAATTTACATTTCGAAGATGTTTTTCAAGCACCAGACATTATCTGGGAAATTTAGGTTTACATGGTATTCAAAATCAAAATCATTAAAATAAAGATAAAGTCATTTATTAGTATTTTAAATTATTAAGCCAAAGAAAACGACAAAAACCTTTAAAATCAAGCACCCTTTTTAAGGACACTTTTTTGAAGGCGTACAAATCTCCTTTGAAAAATATAGATTTTAGAGGGCATGCAGAACGATTTGGTTCTATTTGCAATGGAAGTGGCGGCCCCCAAAAATGTGGTGGCTCTGTTTGTCAACCCGGGCCGACACGTCGAAGTGCGCCCATTTTTGAGGGTGGGTGTATGAGGCGACCGACTTGCCGGCCCGGCTAATCGAATAGCGAAGGCGGAATATGGGTGTTCTGGGCTTTTTGGATAGACTGTTTACGTTTTTCTCGCTTATGTGAAATACATACTTGGTTTTCTAACAAGTTGGCAGGGTGGAATTTCGAAAGCGCTCGCGGCTAACGCTAGCTTTTCGATTATTGCGATACCAACGGTCTGGTCAGCATTTTCTTAATGAGCCTCTGGACAGACTTACGCTTTTCAGCTTTTATTCTAATGTTTCCCACTTCAATAAAAGTCCGATTCGGAAGTACAAAGTTATCATTTTTTCTTGGGCTGATTTGCTAATTCTTAGCTTCAACCCCTTGCAGCCTAATCCGATTCACGTGCCGTTCCGTATCCATGGCCCATTTTGGATTATGACGGAATCAAAGTGCGGGCCACGCTTTTTGGGGAGCAAGAGGAATTTTCTTTTCCGGCTTCGATGCAGCCATAAACTCTGAATATATAGACGCACATCGACGCCCACAGTCCATCCCCCTTGCCGCTTCCAACCAGACCGAACCATCGGGAATCGATGAGGCTTTGTATGCCCAGCCACGACCCCCCGAAAAGTCTACCCGCTCATTTTTCTGTTATCGAATTTGGCAGGGTTGGTTAATAGAGTTTATGAGGGTCACTTGATGTCATTTGTTTCAAAAAATGGATGGTCAATTTTAAGGAATAATCAGGTTGGGGCAGACCACTGGAGGCAGTTGAACCCTGACCCTGTCTGGGGCCGAAAACAGTCTGCATAGTTTGCATAGTTTTTCTGAATTTTAATGCTAAACATCTTAAAAAAACTTTGCTGCCCTTTTTATAGAGTCAGCTCAATTCCGGTTCATGCTAATTTTTTCGTCATTATAACAGTCAAAATCAGGTTTTTACAAAAATTTCATTTTAATACCAAAAATCTCTATTTTAAAAAAATCGGATATTTTTTTTGAATTATTTTGGTAAATGATAGACGCAGAATCCCCTTAAAACCCAACAGATTTTCCGGTGGAGTGGTTTTCTCCGGCGCCATATTGACTTGGCCGGAAATACGATACCACAAATGTTATGCCCGCTCTGACCTTATATGCCCAGTTTCCGCTCCCCATTTGTTTCCACATCCCCCCCCCGATTTTGGGGCCTTAAATTCAAATTAGCGCGCAGCGCCGTTCATTTCCTCGCCTGCTTTCTGCTGACAACTTCTTCGGATCTTTCGCCGCCGCGAAAAGCTCTTTGACGTCATTCATTTATGGTTGTGTGGCCGGGGCCCTCCTCAGGGATAGCCGGAGTCGGGGCTTTGTCTAATTGGTTTTTAGGTGAAGCGCGCACGGGCCCCGGGGAAAAGCCTAATAAGTGCATGGCGTGTTGTACAGGGTGGCCCAAAAAATCCATTTTAGCGGTCGTCCGTAGTATCGGATTTTGATGACTTAAATGTGTGATTTCCAAGCTGGAAATAGGCCAAAAGCAAAGGTTCTTCGTTTACCTTGTTAGAAGTTAAATGTTTTTAAAACCACAAAGTGTGAACGGGCTGTTTTTGGCGAGATCCGCATGTTAATTTCCGGTTCGTCGTTAGAAACGCGCGTTTTCACGTTTCTCCAGTTTCTTAATTTTCAGTTTTTTCAGCTTTAAAAAAGCAACGTTAAAAACCAGAGCAGCTCGTTTTTGGATTTTTAAGAGCTTTCAACTGGTGTAGAAATTACCTAGAGGATCAGTTTCTAGTGGTGGTACTTTTACAGACGCCCTGTAGCCTGGCCCGTACCTAAAAATGACATACCCGTTTTTGGGCGTATGTAAAGATGGGCAGGAAGGAATAATTGGTGTGAGGAGACGGGGCCCTTCAACAATTTATGGGCCAATCTGGAGGGTCTGTTCTGTTGGTGGAGATTCTCTTCTGGGCCGGTCTCTCATTCCGACATCGGGCCATGCCATTGCCATTCCATCTCATCCCCCCCCCTTCTCTTTTGCCCCTGCCTTTGATTAGCTTTTGGGAGGTTTGTTTTGACTAGCACCGCGCTATGAATAGCATTTTCTTTTTTGCAGTCAAAATAAAAGTTTTGGATAAAGTTTTCGATAATTTTGGATTTGTAGTAAAGTTTCGAGAACGCTAAGATCAATTTTAAGCTCTTAGAATTATACTAATTATACTACGCTGCTCAAACCATTTTTAAGCTTTAGAAATTAAATTCTGCATTTCAGAAAGTCATTCTAGATTTGAAGATGGATTGAGAAAAATTAGATACCCTCTTTATTTATTTTCTAGCTCATTTTATCCGTCTTATTAGCTCTGCTCAACATTTCATCTTCAAAAGCTTTTCTGATGTTTAAAAATCATTCTAAGTACACGTTTACTGAAAAAAATTGGGAACAGCCTGATTTATTTCATACGTTATTTTTATATTCTTACTAACACCCATATCGAAATTGCGCTTCGCGAAACAACGTTCGGCGTCACAATCTCATCAAAATTCTAGCCATGAATATGCAAAAAGCCGCCGCTAAGACCGCCGTTTCCACTTCCCCCACCCGCTGCCCCCTACTTCCAACATGATCGTTTTTGCGCCACGTTTTTCTGATTCTTTTTGATTGGATTTTGCAGATTGCCATGCGGGTCAACGTAGCCAGAATTTTTGAGGACACGGATTATGCGAAAATTAGGACGCTATGTGAGGGGAATGAGGGGTGGACGCAGGTATGGTTTCTGCTCATATTATCACCTCCGTTTTTAAATTTAGGTTTATCACAAAAACGGGACACATGTTTGGGTACAACCCAACGATGGAGATTTTCATGTAAAGTATCGCGACTTAATTTTATTGATTTTTTTAAGGTAATAAGGGCCAGAACAGTAATGCCCGATGTTAGTGCAGCCACGATGTACGATGTGCTACACGATCCGGAATACCGGTCCAACTGGGATAAGCATATGTGTGCGAGTAAAGAGATTGGCATTTTGAACCCGAACAATGATCTCTGTTATTATGCTGGTGAGTCTGAACCCTTAGGATTTATCCATTCTAGTTTCTTCGGTACCTCCAATCCGGCCTCGAGATTTTGTGATGCAGCGCTCATGGCTTGATACCGGAGATGAGAAGCTAATTTGTAGCCATTCGGTTTGTCACGATGTGAGTACGGTAGTTTTAAATGAATTAATTTAATTATTAATCGTATTAAGCAATAAAATTTCAGGAATATCCCCCACAAAAGGGCTACATTCGAGCAACTATTTTCAAGGCCGGATATCGGATTGTAAAGCATGGAAATGGATGTGAAGTTACGTACGTAACGCATTCCGATCCGAAAGGTAAATGTGAATAGAATTGAGCTTTAAAAAAAAGCCTAGGAAAACTTCCTGCTTGGCTGATTAATCGATTAACGAGGGTCGTTGCCCCGAAACTTATGAAAAAAGTGCAAAAAGCTGCATTAGCATACCCGGCATGGAAAAAAGAGCATAGGCCGCATTGGAAACCCTGGATATTCCCGGAACAAATGGTAAATCTAAAAAACATCAGAATATTTTGTTTTAGATTGAATTCCGGCGGATATCCCCTAGCGAATGTCTTCCCCGTGAATATGATCAGGAAGTGGTTGATGAGAGCAGATTAGATGAGAAACAGGTAAACCAGTATGTAATTTGCATATTCAATTTTAGGCAAAAATCGAGGACGATTGAAAGGCCATTTATGATGCAAAAACTGTGATAATAATAAAGACGTTCAAGCTATAATTTTTATGCTCACAAAAACATCATATGCTAATTTTAAGCACAAAAAGGGCGGGCACTAGCCAATCGCGTGGCCGCCTGGGGTCATAATCATTGATAAGGTCAATGCCAACCGAGCTGGTCAACCATTTGCCACCAGCAATTTTCAAAAATGACAGCCATTTCGAATATTGAGCTCGAAACTGTGGTGGAGATTGCTGACGTTTTAAGCAATAGAGTTTTGGCAAATGATGCAAATCCTACGGCTATGCTAATTTCTCACGATGCTGTCAATACTATTTTGCGCGAACTGGCAAAGCAAAAGGAAAGCAGACGATTCTACTACTATTCAGGGCTTTTGTTTTTGATTATTTGCCTCGCTACACTTTTTGTGGTCACATTTCGGTAAGTTATTGCTTAAATTTGCACATAACTTCACGTCAAAATGATACCTATTTAGAAACTCGTCATCAAATCCCGAAATGCATACCTTTCGATGGGGTAATTCCATGGTCTACTGGCCGATAATACCTCGCTTTGGTAATACTATGGCCTTGGAGGTTTGTATATAACCTTTTTTATTTATATACAAAATTAATTTTAGGCGCTACAGCTCGCTTCCGAAGGAAAAATTCCGATACAATCCGTCTACCAACTAAATTCCCACGACAAGACCCATACGTGCTTCGGCAAAGACTTTATTGCATATTCAGCTAGCGGAGACTTGATTCCATGCCCTACCGATATTTCAGCCCTCTTTCTCACTCGTTCATGACATTTATATCGATCCCGCCATTTTATCCATTCATTCGTTTTGCTAGTTTTGTGTCGACCCCTTTCAGACAGCTGCAAAAAATTTCTCGAAAATCGTAGCATCGAGCTTCTTAAAAGCCCCCGAACAAAAACATTCGAATTCTCGCCCACACTTTTTGATCGTCGCTGAATAAAAAGATCGGATCGAAACACGAAAAACGGTTGGAAAGGAAAAATGTCAGTTTTTGTTAGTACGATTGGGAAACTGCATTAAAAATGTAGTAGCGGTGAAAAACATTATTATTATGTTAAAATCTACATCGACTATAATTTTTGTATTTACAAGCCATCATTCAATTGCCGATTTTAATTAAAAAATAGTTGAGCGGCTAGCATGGCTAGCTTTAAAGCGCGGGATACCGCACACCTCTCTTGTTCGACCTTTCCATTTCCACTTTTTCCTGATGCCAAAATGCATTACACAGTTCCGGAAATATGTTAGCTTTGATACGAAGGAGGTCCATCACCTCCGGCGGGAGACAGCCAACATCCCCTCGCTCCATTCCTTCCATTTCATCGGCACATCTGATCGTCAGCCGCTTTCGCGATGGGCCACGGTTTCTCGAGCCCTTTTATTGATTATGATCACGTCATTGAGACTATCAGGAAGAGTAAGTTACCATTTCGATAAAAAGCTGGTTAGATGGAGCCGATGATGTCCCGAAAGAACAGCGTATCGGCAAGGATTTGCATAAAGAATTGGCTCGGTGCGCCAGCAAGGTCTTCTACGCGCAGGGAAAGTTGGTTGACATCACTGGTCCATGCAGAATTATTGGTATAAGGTTTCTAGTTTCAAAATTAAGTTTAAGGTGACATCCATGGACATCTGGATGCTCTAATCAAAATATTTGATACCTACGGATGGCCGGAGAAGACAAAATATGTCTTTCTTGGTGACTACGTCGATAAAGATAACGCTTTAAGTTGATTTCAATATTTGAGTAACCATTGCAGGCCCAAATTCATGCGAAACAGTCGGCCTCCTGTTTGCCCTGATGCTAAAATACCCGGGCCAGGTGACGCTACTGCGTGGAAATCACGAGTGCCCGAGCATCAGCATGAATTATGGATTCTTGCATGAGTGTAGTTCGAATTTTACAAGATTTTTTAATGGAAATTATAGGTATGACCAAGTACTCCTACGGTACGTGGCTTACTTACTGTCGAGCCTTTTCGAAAATGCCGGTGGCCGCAGTTGTCAACCGGAAAATATTCTGCTGTCACGGGGGTCTTTCCCCAAATTTGAGGGTAGGTGATCATACGTGTCTAAGCGTTAAGCAAAATTAAGTATGCTAGAAATTTATATAATTTCAGCAACTCGCCGACATCATGCACCTTGGCGAGCCAATGTCAGTACCGGCCAAAGGCCTCTATACGGATCTGCTTTGGTAAGTATCTTTAGCTACAAGATGCTACTTGATGACGTCATTTTAATTTAAGAAAACCATGCCACACTCGCTTAAGGTCGGACCCCAATCAGGACTGCGATACTTGGCGAAGAAGCCCGCGCGGTTTCGGATACCATTATGGCCCAGAGCAATGCAGGAATTTCCTAGCTCAAAACAACTTGGAATTGGTGGTGCGTGGACATCAGGTAAGCCGATTTTCGAGTCACTGGGATGTCATTAGTGCACTCCGCTTGGCTACTTCTACGACGATACGATGAAAACGGTCACTTTGCTTTCCGTGCCGGACTTTGCCGGTCTGACGAACGATGCGGCGATTATATCGATTGTTCCGGAAGATCAGGCCTTGAAATGGAGCGTGGAAGTAAGTCTCTTGATAACTCAAGTTTTTCACTCCACGTCGTGTGTTCTAATCCCGAATTTTCAGATCACGCACGGAAGTTCCGGTCAAGAGAACAAACCCTTCACACTCACCATCTAAAACCTATCGACCACCTTTAAAACTTCGTTAGTCATTTCCTTAGCTTTTCCTCGAAACCCCCCGACTTTCCCAAAATAAATAGCTTGTTGGTAAGGTATAGACGACGTGGGGACAAATACCAGTCGTAGTGTGGAGTGCCCCCTCCCGCTTCAACGCACAGAGCCACTCATATTCGACTCTCGAAACGGTACGCACGAAAACGAAATTATTGCGTCTGGTTCGTAGTTTGTTGTTTTAGGATGCTTCTTGTTGAACCAGGATTTCAAATAAAAGTTTTTATGTGTAATCGTAACATTTCAAAAACATCAAAAATGGTAGACTAGGCGTAATTCGTAGCGCGAAATTATGTATATAAAAGAATCTTATCATCGAGATTCCGATAGGTAAGTGATAGAGGAGGGCTATCTGTCACTACATCTGGACGATATAACCTTCCCCTACAAGCCAGACTATAGCCAGTTAGGATACTCTGACGTGGATACCCATCCCTCCCGTTTCCTCGATCCCCTTCGTCCAGCTGTGAAACGGACCCATCAGGGTCATCAAAAGCCCATCAGGACCCCGACCAAGGAAAAACGCCGAGACGAAATGACGATTGGCGGAGGAGCGGTGGTTTGGCGGCACATGCTGCTCGAGGCCAAGGAAGTAGAACAGACGCAGCTGTTCCCTAGACATTTGAGCCGACTCCGTTCATCCTCGTTCACTTTGACGCCACAGCCCAGGAGCAGAGCGCAATGCTCTGAACCTGCAATACTTGACACCGGGCTGTAAGGTTTGGGGAGGCCTTTGAGGTTTGGGATTTCGCATACTTCCTCCGTTCAGATATGCTCGTTGCTGCTCTTTTTAAATGATTTCGAATCGTTAAAAGAGGATTTCTGAATATTTTCTCTAATAATTTTAAAGCTTTTTTGCTGTTTAACTCTCATCAACTGTCTAGTCTAAAAGCTAAGAAATTGGAAAATCGCCGATATTCGATTAAAACACTTCCCCAATGATCTTTAATAATCGCTTTACCCCCATCGAAAACGACACTACACTAAAACCAACACCCCCTCTCGACCGGATGCAATGACGTTAGCCTGTACCTCAAAACTCAGGAGCTCGACCCATCTCACCCAACCAATGGGAGGGTTTTTGCAACATGCCATGGACACCTGGGCCTTCGAGACAGCTATTTGTCCTCCTTCACGTCTCTCAGCCCCGGCTCTCGGGGTCCCCCATTTCGCGTCAAAGCCACATTTCCACCCCGGACCCACTTCCCTACCCCCGTTAAATTTTTGTCTAACCCACCAATCCTGGGGATCACAGAGATGTACGGTATCTAGGTCGCCTGGTCACGCAGCAACTGGCCTTTTGCTTAGTTTTATGTAGCTTAGCTTTTACTACCTACACAATATACATTCCAAGATTGTATATGAATGATGGTTCTCATGAATTGATAGTTAATGTTTAGAGAAACAAACAAACTAACCCCCATCTTCAGGGTGAGATCTCAGTTTTCCGTGGTGACACAATGCCTGTAGAATTCATGCATCGCCCGGAGGACTACGATCGGGAGTTCGACCCCGACGCGTATCTACAGTATTACTTTAGCAAGTAACTGTGTTTATCGAATTCTAAACTGAAATCTAGGGAAGCCATCGAGGATGGTACCCGGATCTCGCTTTTCGCCTTGCCCGTCTTCGCCCAAGTGATTTTGCAGGTTGGTACCTTTGTTAGTATCAAAATGAATCAGTTCTATGTTGAGATTTTGACGCTAGTCAGGATCCTTAAAGAGAAAGGGTATTTTTGTGATAATCAGACTTCAGACAGTGCCGGAGCGAGAAAGGCAAACACTCCTCGACATCGGTGCGGGTCCCACGGTCTACTCAGCCCTCTGCTTCCGGTAAGCTGTCTGTCTGCCCCTCCCCTTCGGTTCAAAGACAGAGATCCAAACTATGAAAACAGCAACCATTTATTTTGTTTCTCTCACCACGTTTGCTTCAATATCTTCCCCCAAAACTCAAGCCACAACATCACTAAAACTTTCGAATTCACTTTCGGAATTTTAGCAACGTCGTGAAACGCGTCTACTTGACGGACTACGTCAACAAGAACCTCGACATTCTCAAGGTGCGGTAAGGGAAGAGCTCCTCTCAAAAGACTGTCATCGAGACCCCCGAACGGCCAACAAACAAGCGAGTCTTGACAAAAAGTCCAGAGTCCTTCTCGCCCCATCTCCCCCACCGATGGCTCCGACGCCCATGCGTCAGTTCCGAAAAATGAAATTGAGAAGTCTGAAGGGTTGAGGGGCAATCGAGGAAGCAATTCAGCCAATGTTTGAGGAGCACGCTGTAAGAGAAAAAGATAGACAATGAAGAAAACGTCTAGTCTGAGCCGGGGAGTATAGTTTTGGTTACAGGAATGGCTGCACAAGACGAACCCCTATGATTGGCAACCAACAATCAAGGTCATTCTAAGGTAGGAATCTAAAGATGGTCCATAATAACGATATTTTTTTAAGGTCTGAAGGTAGCAGCCCGCCATCGGATAATGAACTGAAAAAGATTGAAGAAAAAACGCGTGATCTCGTGGCTGATGGAGGTATTCTGTGGGGCAACGTCCATCTCGAGCGTGTTGTGCCGGAACTACCTCTCAAAAAAGTTAGTGTGCAGACGGAAATTTAGGACGAGATTTTTTAGGTCGATGTCGTGCTATCGGTTTTCTGCCTGGAGAGCGCTTGCCATAACTATGATCAGTATTTGAGCTGCATGAAGAATATTGTAAGTATTTATCCTTAGAAAAACTTTTATCATTTTTTTTAGACGGCCCCGCTGCGCGATGGAGGGAAATTCATTCTCGGATCGGTTTTGGAGGATGATGCTTACAACTCGGGTCGCCAAGTAGAAAAACTTATAAAATTTATAATTCTATATTGCAGAAAATCTTCTCTCTACTCTACCTAACCGAAGAAATGATCATGAATGCTATCGCTGAAGCGGACATTGATATGAACACCGTACGGAAATATGTACTTGAAGACGAGGGGGTCATGTTCCTAATGGGGTCCAAGAAGCTTTGAAGACATTCCTATAATTATATACACACCGCTGCCAAATGTAATTTTCCCTTTTAACAGTATTCACATCTGATCACTAGGTTTTTGAATGATTAATGCCATTTTTTACGGATATCTAGGCTTTTCCATCTTTCAATGTACGGACCCAACTCACTGGTATTATGTATTTACAATAAAATCTTAAAAAGACCTCCCGACCACAGAGCAATCGAGCTAAAATGCTGCCAATGGTTCCATGTCTGATTCTAGAGCGCGGTATACCATTTTCTACCGATCTTTAGCACGTATTTATTAAGAAGAACGACGAAAGATATCACAACACGGTCCCGCAACGAAATCCAAATAACAAACAAATACAAAAATTTCATTTAAAGAAAAAAATGGCAAGAGTTTAAAGCTGGAACGTAAGAGAATTATGCTGCTCTTTGGGATCATTGATCACGGCTGAAGCGAATCCGTTTCCCCAAGCTGAATAAAATTAAAATTTCGATTAAGGTCAACTTGCCTTGACAGATTTTGTCGCTGCAAAACGAGAGGGTTGACATGGATTGTTGTTGCATTGTCTACAAATACCTTCTATTAGAAACCTGCCTTAAATCTTACCATTAGAACGACGCCTGCTTTCATCTACCACCCTTCTAGATGTCGGCTCAGGCTCGGAGTCAGACCCAGATCGCTTTTTCGAGCTCTCTAGCACTGCAAATACGAAACATCTGTGCGGCAGTTTTGGAACCTACATTTCTCAAATTTCCGACGCTCTCCTTCCATCAATTGGCGCTCCCTACGCATCTCCGCTAAGAAGGTGCTCATCTGGTTCAAATATCTTGAAATGAACATTTTAATTAACTAGATTAAAAAGTGACATTACCTATCGCCGACCCGCTTCAGCATTTCGACAGGTTCTTCCTCACCACCACCACTGTTAATTATCTGCACATCGTCATCATCATCACCGGTTCCATCTGTCGTCAAGTGAAAAGTGGGTTCTGCGTGATCCGGCAGCTGTGGATGAACTGCGGCTACCGGGATGTTCGGCAAATCATCTAACTTCTGCAGAAATTTTTACATATTCAGGATATTACCTACCTTCTTTTCAGCGGCAGCTTTCTGCTCAGCTACTTTAGCTAGTAGTTTCTGACGGACTCGTTCCTAAAATATTTTCGATAATAAGTCATTAACCCAAGAAAGTCTCAATCTACCTCCTCATCCATAAATTCCGCTTCTTTCTTCTCTGTCTTATCGACTCCGGGCATACCTATCATCGAAGTTTCGTCTAAAAAAAATCGGTTTTTCGGATTCGTAGTTTTGACCCGCCTCTTTTACTGGCGTAATCAGGCGTTTTTTGCCGTCTCGCGTAGCTCTCCCTTTTGTCGTGCACCACAGCATCTGCAGCCTCCTAAATACGAATGGATGTAGAATGTAGAACACATGTACAAATTAGAAACCCTACGCTGCGTCTAAAGCCACAAAGGAAAACCTTTCTGGGATAAAAAAATTATTAGGCGTGGGCTATATGCGCATGTGGGATTTAATGGGTAGGAGCTATTTGACAACGTATAAGCTTCTGAGAAAAACATCATTGCCGCTATTAAAATTCTCGTTACCTTAGAAGTACTAGGCCGTGCTCGATGCTCCTCTGGTGAGGCTTTCCGTCTCCGTCTTGAAGAGCGCGTTTCCGATGAAGATGAAGTTGAAGAGGAACAACTGGAGTCACGCCGCCGTCGTGAATGAGAGCGACTCTGGAAAATGACTGATCTGGAGCCAAAAACACACGAACCCTCCGCCGCCTATCCTTCTTCGCACGATGCTTCTTCTCACGCCGATGCTTCTTCTGATGCTCCTTTTCTTCTTTATTCGTTTTGCTGCTGCTTTTCCTCGCACCAGGAGCAAGCAGTTCGGCTTGTAATAACATTTTGTAGCTCTTAGGCATCATCTTCTTTGGCCGGGCTTCGTCATCGCTATAAAATTTGGGTGATTTTTAATTAACATTTCCAACCTGCTTTCATACGTTTCCTCGCCTGTTCCGCTTAAATATCTGCGCACGTTACGAGGCTCAGCCTGAGCCTTCGCCTTTAAGGCTTCTTGAAGCTGCTTCTTCTTATCAAGTTGAAGTGATTCTTCGGAATTGCCAGTTTCAGCTTTCATCTGTTCTTCAACGAGTTTTTTGATTCCAACGTGCCCAGCAGATTCTTGTTGGTCTTTGACTTCCTGCTCCTTAGGCTTGGCTGCTTCGGCTTTTGCTTCTAAGCTCTGCAGGAACTTCAGTTTTTCAGCTTTCAGTCGTTCCTCGTGAAGCTTGACGGCCAGCGCTTGCTTGTCGGCGGCGGATAGCTAAAGTAAGATTGATAAATTCTAACGTTTAAATAAATACATGAATAGATGCGGGTGCTGAGTCCCCTGTTGCAGTAGAGAAAGTTGACGGAGTTCCCTGAAAAACATAACTTTAACAAAGTATGTTCCTTAACCAACCTTTAATAGATGCGCAAGTCGTTTCTTTCTTTCCTCTTCTTCCAACTGTCCTGCCACTTGTTCTTCGTACTCTTCCCGTCTTAACCGTTCCTAAAAACACCTGTAAGCTAACTTGATTCTCCCTACACGCTCTGCTTTCTTTCGTTCGATCTCCAACTGCCATTGGTTGCTAATGAAGTGATATTGGAGATGGAATCTGTCCGGGGCGCCACCTTGGTTGATCTGATCTCCACCCAATTTTGGGGGCGTCTAGATTTATTATTGAACGCATTTAACAATAAAATTGCCAACTTACTGGTAACTTTAAGGCTTCCAAATACTCTGGCAAATATGATGAAATTGGATTCTTGGGATCAGGAATTAAGCCGGCGGCCTTAAGATCGTTTAGAGGCATGGCAATATGAGGTGGGCATTCCCCGCCGCCCCAGCTGGAAGCAAAGAAAAGTTAAGAAAAAAGATTTGGGGCCTACCGATAGGCCTCCGATTTTGTATATTTTGTTTGAAATTCAGATAGCCGAATGGGGACCCCTTGGGCGTCGAACATCACCAGCTGAAGCCCCTTGTCGTCATACGGTACAATCGGGAAACCTGAAATAGGTTGTAGGAATATCATATTATGTATCTAACCGTTCACGTCAAATTTAACAAATGGCACCCCACGATAGTTTAAGGGCGGATAGGGTAGCTGCTGGTCATCTACAGGCCAGACGATATTTCCAGCATCGTCAGTAGGAAATATTGGCATCCCTGAATTCTGTACTCGCTTTGGTTTTTCTAAAACAAACCATGCTTATCGGAGGGCAGTATTGCTTGACCATTAGCGCTCACAGGAGTCACTGGAACCTAAAATTTTTTAAGTATTTCTGCTTACTCGATTTGCAACTTACCCCATATTCGTCATACAGAAAATCCTGATCCTTCGAATGAAGATTCATCGGAAATAATGGAATCATGTCTGTCGAACATGGAAACACCTTTAAAAAACCATATTTGTCTTTATTTCTCATACCAATTCGCCAGCTTCATTCCTCGGAGCCAATGGCTGCCCATAACAATTGAAGCCGGTGACCAATTGCCCAAATTTGTCGAGACTTTTCGGGATTTGGGGATCCACTATACAAGAATTTTCTCGTGAAACCGGCTACTTACGTGAAACATACTCAACCAAGTTCAGTTCAGCAACAGGAACTTCCTGAAGACTCTTATTTTCCAAAAATCTCTAAAGGCCACCTCATCCGGCTCCAAAGCTGTTCGTCTATTCCAATCAAAATCCGCAAAATCACCGGTTCTCGGATCCCTTATGTACCAGGTCCCTTTCACATGTTCTTGAGCGAAAAGGTTTTTCTGCAAATAAGATTTTCTGGGCGGAGGCAGGTACAAACCGTGTTTTGATAATTATACCATCGATAGGCACCGTCACACAAAGCAAACTCCAACAATCCCCATCGGTATTTCCCATTCGCAGGTGGGAAAACATCGTTTTTTGCTTCTGAAATGGCATTATATTATACATTAGATGTATATAAACCTCTTCTTCCCTATTTTCTATTAAATACCAAACATGAATATACTTTCCCACCTGGTGAAACAACCTGGTTGATTCTATTACGATTCATTGTCCATTGAAGGGGTTCCTAAATCTATTTTTGGTGGTGATTTCCGGAAAGCGAAAAATCAGCTGAAAGTCAAAGAGGGTCAAAGAGAAATATACATGGCGTCATCGGTTGGCTCACTGCGTCATTTGGAGGTGTCGTAGCCCTAAGATGTCCAGTCAAAAATGCGAGCGGTAATTTGCATAACGAATCCGAACAAAGGTTTTGTCTAAAAAATGGCTAAAAAAGTAATTAAAACTTCGTAATCAGAATTTGGGTTTCAAGCAGGTAAATAGCACAGCATCAGCCGCTTGTCATACGGTGAAGGTAGGAGATGTGAAAATTTTATTTATAAAACCAGATCATCTTTAGAGGTCACTGAGTAATTAATTTCATGAATTTAAAATGCTTCGCAAAAATCATAAGATTTAAAGGTATCTGATTTGCTACACAATCCCACATCGGAAGCCGAGTTTAGCGTTACGGTAACTTCCCTTGCTCCGTAAAGTGTGAACAAAGTCTCTGCAGAGTACCTCCTAACGACCTCAGGATTATGGTAGCTTATAGTTCCAGGCGAGGCGGAAACGGTGTGCAAAAAGGAGGGGATCTGTGAAAGGAGTTGTTTGCCCAGTTCAAGAACCCCTAGTTCGCCCCCGCGTGCGCTCCCGTCCCTCCGGCTACAATTGGCCCGGAATCGATTTTCAATCAAATCTAACGTTTTTGGCTTTGAACACTCGAGTCAGCCGGCTGTCTTGCGAGCCACCGCTGATTCTTCTTCGATCCCTAATCCATTTGGACCTTGACGGGAGCTTCTCCAAACGTGTCCTCAATTTTCTGTCAGATATGCCATTATCTCGCGGGCCGGAGGCGCCATTTAAAGTTCACGAAATTGCCATTGAGGGCTTAGGGGGGAGAAGCTCAAAAAATGGCGTTTAATGGGGGCCGGGCGCGGTGGGACGCTCGCTGGCTGGGGGTGCAGTTTATGGCGATATAATGACTGGCATCTAGTTGTGTTTCTGCTACCGTATGACGAGAAGATGGGTTCTTCGTGAGTCTGAAATTTTGCCCGTATCGATTTTTTTTGCTTATAGGTAGATAAGGAAGGTCGATGTAGGTTAGGACCCATCTATAGTTGGCTTAGCGCGAACCGGAAACGTTCAAGGAGCGAGAGAGAAAGAGAGAGAGAGCGAGAGAGAGAGCATAGCCGATTTATGCTAATTTCAAGGTCAAAACCAGTTTTATGCTAATTCACAGAGACCTTCCTGACCCCTTAAAGGGCACGTTCAGGGACGTTTTTTTGGAAAAAAACAAACATTTTAGCCGCGGCCGGGGGTCGAACCCGGGCCCACCGCTCGGGTGGCGCGGATGGATACCAGTCAGCCACAGCTACAACCTGGCAAGGGGGCGAGGGGCGCCCCACGCCGCAAAGGAGGGGAATGGCCTGTCACAGCACGGGCAGGCTGTGCGCGCGGTCCCTACGTCCATAGGGTGTACACGTTGGGACGAGTACACGGCCCCTCCCTGAACGTGCGCTTTAAGCTACTTTTCCACTTGTCGTAGTTTTGATCATGCGTGTTAACCGATTCTCCCCGTCAACGGTCCCCCACCAACGCGATTTGGGCCCACATCTGCTTTCAGTTTGCCGGAGAGGCTTAAGAAATGTGTCCCCATTCCGTTTTTACTGTCTCCACTGGGCGACTCGTGCCACCTCTCGCCTCACAACCACCCCCCCCCCCCTTTCCAATCGGTTTCCGGGAGTTTCCGTTCGTTCTGAAACGGGTAAAAATAGCGTTTATGAAATTTTTTGCCAAACCTAAAAATTTTGATTAAAAATGCTCTTTTCTATCAAAATGGCGTCTCGTCTAGTAAGGCGTCTCGTCTAAGCGAATTACCCATTGTTATAAATCTATGACAGTATGATGGTTGAAAACCCGCGAAGCGGTTTTCAGATCCGGGCGGAAAGGACAGAATTAACATGAAGCTTTAAACGTAGATTATCTGGCCCGAACGAATTCGTGTTCGAGCGCTCCTTACCTTTTTCACTTCCCAACCTCTTAAAGTCATTCCCGTGTCTGGTGACCTCGAATTCTTGATACGGCCCCGTAACTGGTTGTTTTGCATAAAAACGGTTGGGTGGGCGAGGAAGGGTGGCTGGCCGCTAGCACGTGTCTCACCTCCACACCCCAGGAACTCTTGAATGCCCGTTACAGGTTGACCCAATTCCCTCTTTCCAACCAAAAAAAGGCTTCATCAGTAGTCTAGACGGATTGTAAAAGGGATTGTAGACGGGCGAATCCCTCGACATCGTATCATAGCTTATTAGTCGCCATTTACGGAGGGACGCGCCGTTCCACGCAATCCCGCGCTCGAATTTCGCCTCTGGCCGCCCTCGTGGTTCCCACATTGTCCATTTCGGCGAGACGTTTTTGGCCCCGAGGATGGCCAGGGGCCTACACATCCATTCCTACTGACCGTCCTTCAAATCTGAGGGCCCACTTGGGCAGATTGGGCCCTTGAGAGTGACCGTTCAGCTAGAGGTGTCAGGGTTGTCACTCAGGCTTCTGCTTTTTACGGACCAGGTTGATAGATGGATTGGTCCAAACTGAAGGGTCATTTCTAGGTATCTTTTGGGGAATTTAGTATTTTTACGAATCAGTATTGGCGTTCTGCAATTTAATTTTATTTTGCTATCCGCATTTTGCGGCTTCACCCATCTCGCGCCTTTTACGTATTTGATAAATTCGCGTTTCTTTCGAAGCAATTTTATTGAGAATTTGGTACTATTTTAGTAATTGGCTACTCATTAAAATATCTTTAACATTATAACATGTCTCTCTAAGCCCCCTTCCAACCCATCTAGTCCCACGAAAATCGTTCGCTTCAGCGGCCCGCCATTAAATTTAATCGAAACGGCATAATTGTTGCACTGCCCCCATTTTCCAATTTCCCCCACCGCCGCCATCCTCCACGAACGCAAAAGCAAGAACCAAAACTCAGTTTCAACTGAGTTTTGCTCCATTTAATTTCGTAGCCGAAGCCCCCCAACAATTGTCTTGAGCCCCATTTCGGCTTCCCCCAAAAAAGAGGATTAGTTTTAGAGTGCGTCGCGTGCTGAGTTGCCCGGTTTTATAGCTGGGCTCACGGGGGGAAACATTTGTTTTTCGGGAATTGGCCTCGTTACCGCGGCTATCTTTCCCCTCCCCGAGGTCCCGGACAAATGAGGGGGCCCCCAGGTGAGCTCGGGCTCATTTTCGCCATTAAAACAACAGCCAGCGCTTAGCTTTTGCTTAGTTGTGACGTTAGTATTGGCGAAACTACTCTTTGGTGTCAAATTAACTGCCCTTCCCATCAAGGTTCGTCATTCTTTTTTTTATACCACAATCAACTTCCGGAGCATTAAGATCGCACTCGTTTTTCCAACAAATTAATCCGCCTCTAATCCCAAACTTCCATCCTTCCTGGCAGCCCTGATTACTGGAAGTAGATGCCTATTTGCGTAGCCGTGATCCCAACGTAAGCATCAACAAAAACTATGCGAGTTCTTGGTTCTGATCTCGTCCTCCAACCGCACAAGGTGGCCATTATTACCCATTCATGAAGCGCTCTATTTTCCGATGGTTTTTGTGTGAAGGCCTCCTAAAAAAATCGGCGACTCTGCAATATCCGCGTCAAGGCGATGCAGCCAAACTTTCGGGGGGGACACCGCTCAATTATAGCCTGAAACCGGGCATAATGAGAGAGGACGGTAAAACCGAGATTTTCAGTAAGGTGACCAGCATTGCAAAGATTTTCGTCAGTTTTTTAGTTCAGCATCTGAAACACAAGTTTTTGAGCCACCGGGAAATCTGCTAGTTGCTTGCGTGCTAGTAAATCTAGTTTTTGGGCGCGCCTGGTCTAGCAAGATTTTTTGAAATACGGGCAGGTCCTTCATCTTTAAGAAAGTCCTTAATATTGTATTAAACGGGCGGATTTTCTGTGCACTCAACTTTTGCGCGTTTGCGGCTTAAATAACAAAATATCGGAAATTAGCCAAATGTCAGGCCATTGACGTTTTACCCCCAAAATCTCTGTTTTTCTCGAAAATTGCCGGTTAGATACCTATCGGCAATTTCAGCGATTTAAAGGTCTTTGAAGCCATTTTTGAACCGTTATCCCTTTCGAATAATGACGCCTATCTAGACGATCATCTCTGCTTGGAGGCTGAAGACCCCCGAGAAACAATTCCGTGCGCTCTCGATTTTGGGGGGAAATGAGCTCGTCTCATCATTAGCTTTCGAGCCTCACCCTCGCTCGCCCCGTCATTTTTCTGAAGAGCACATCTGCGTCAAGCTTCTGTCTCTATCTAGTAGCTTAAGTAGCTTAGCTTAGCTTAGGCTTAAGCTATGCAATACCCCTCAACTCCATTTCCTTCCAACTTACATTCCGCTTTCCGCTGTCCGAACTCAACCGCCCTCACAAACCCAATCTCGTCCAACTTTGCATTACCTCGCGGCCACTCAGCCTATGCTATTTTGAGTTGTTTATGTTTTGGCAGGCGTTCTATGGGCCAATGGTGGGCGGTAGCCGCGTGGGAGAATGTTAGCAAAGATGGCTTCGGCATTCTGTTTCTAGAATTCGGGTGTGAATGGTCGTGGTGATTTGGCGAGAAGGTTTTGGATGTGAAATCAATTTCTGTCTTTTTGCGAGCCACGCATGAATGGGTTTGTGGGGGTCTATTGTTGCATCGTACCCTGTTGTTAGATAGTTTACTTATTATTGTAAATCTCTAGAAGTGAGCTCACATTTGGAAAATAGCCAAAATTCGGTCTATCTTTTTGAGGAGAAAATCAGCCGGTATCGGGCCCCGGGAGGAGTTCGCTTTTATGGGGGGAGTTTGAAGCGGATAGATAACCACCATGCACCCAAACATCGATCAAACAATGATACACCGGATTCGATTTTTTTTGTCTAAAGGTTTTAATGTATTCAAATAGCTTTCTTCTGACCCTTCTTTTAGTAGACGCCTAGCACAAACCCGTGTGGCGTTCACTCTACTCCCAAAAAACATACACCCGTCCCGGAAACTCGTTACGCTCAGAATTCAATTCTCGGCACATCCGCCCCTTGTTCTACTCCAGGCTTTAACCGAACCCCCCCGCCCACCTGTCTGCCATATTGAAATGGCATATCTTTGCCTCCGAAAACAAATTCAGGGCTTATCAGAACCGACCTCCGGCGGCGTCATTAAAGGGCAAATTGCCCCCAGGCTCTCTGTCTTCATTATTGCATTCTTTTTTACGACGCTAATTACTGCTTATTGATCGTGTTTTACAGTTCAGCGATGAGTTCAACAAGCTTTTACACGCCAACGCCATCGACGTTGACTTCGTATTTTAGTAGCGAGGTATGTCAAAAGCGAATCATTCGAAATTTTGAGGTTTTTAAAGGGATGGTCAACAGATAGCCCGGAGCCATCGTCAGAGAGTTGGATGGGTTCTTCGACTATGATACCTTCCACTTCTATGTCACTTCCATCCACACCAGCTTTACCAGACCCATCATTACGATGCCTAGGCGATCGCCAAATGATGCTTAGCGTACATGGCATGAGCAATATTTTGATAGGTATTCAAGGCTCTAATACTGAAACGATAACTTATTTTTTAGGTTATGTAGTGCCTGTTATTGCCCTGTTCGGCATCAGTGGCAACATCCTAAACCTAACCGTACTATTGGCCAAAAATATGCGAACAAGGTAATCCTTTTCCCTGTTTTTCCTTTTTCTGAAGAGCCCATTGACGTGTGTGGGCCGTACAGCGTTCCGAAATGAGGCGTTTGACCGCAGGAATTCAATATCACGCTCTAAGGGGGGCTCCCACACGTGTTTTCCCTACCCCCTGGTCTTGCCCTTCCTTCTTGGGCTCAATAGAACGATGTAGCTATCCTAGGGACCATGAATAATGGAAAAGAAATCATCGAAATGTGGAAATTTTCAGATCAAATGTCCTGCTGGCTTGCCTAGCCGTTGCGGACGTAGTTTTCCTTCTCTGCATGATCCCAGATGCCATGGCCAACTACCGATTTTTCTCTTTCAACAATCTATTCCGGAAATTTTATTTATCGAACAAGATCCATCTGCTGCACCTTCTCAATTGGTCCTCGGCATGCGCCATTTGGTAAGGCATACTCTGAAGCTGTGAGCACGACATTTTTCAGGTTAATTTTGATCATCTGTGGCGAACGGTTGATTGGTATACGGTACCCTCTGTCCGTTAGAAAGCATAAATCACTGCTATCGCCTCCATTCCTCGTCACGATGACAGTGATATTGACTGGGTTACTGACTTTCCATCATAATCTCAGGTAAATTTTTACTTAAGCATACTCAGCCTAAGCTTCCTAAGTTCAAACTTAAGCCTAAGCTATAGACTAAGCCTCAAAGTCTTCGTGTTTTTAGCTACAAATGTGAATGGAGAAGCTTCTGCAACGGTACCCAATACCACAGTATGTGCTTCCATGTCGATGGGCCAAGTTGGTTCCGCAGCCATCCGAACCCAACTTCCCAAATGTTGCGTCTTTATGTGCGCTGGAGTATTGAGATTCAGGTAATAAGAGCTCTGTACCACTTAGCTATCCGTTTTCAGGCCATTTGCGTTGTCTTTATCCCTGTATTGCTGGTATTCATTTCGAATCTGCTTCTGATCGCGACGATGCGACGGCGGTAGATAGAACGTACAAAATTTGATT
This sequence comes from Mesorhabditis sp. LJ9110, assembly GCA_038088335.1. Lineage (NCBI taxonomy): Eukaryota > Metazoa > Nematoda > Chromadorea > Rhabditida > Rhabditidae > Mesorhabditis > Mesorhabditis sp. LJ9110. The sequence continues at coordinate 229,280 of JBBGBA010000015.1, read as the reverse complement.
ATGCTAATTTTTAGAGCGCGTTTCCTGGCCGTCGGTGCTATAGGGTCGGGTGAGATGACGGCCGGACAGATTCGTACAGAAAATAAGGTCACACTAACTGTATGCGCCATCGTTACATGTTTTACCATAACACAGGTGAGAAGATTAAATTTATACACCTTTAATGTATATTTTTATGCACTAATTTGATACGTTATTAATTTCAGGGCCCGTCAGCTGTGTTTCCAGTGTTTTCAAACCTTACTGGGATTCCGATCGAGACGTTTGTCAAGGAGGTAAGTAGGCAAAAAGGGCTTCCGACGGTATTTTCAAACTTTATCTGATAATCATAAAACTCAAAAATGTTAAATTTCATACTGTCAGCGTTTGGCATCAATTGGAAGCTTCCATAAACATATCTCTCGGAAAGTCCTAATTATTATACAAAAAATGCCGCCACATCGAAGCGCGAGATTCTGAATTTTGGCATCCTGAATTTCGACACTATAAAATTTCGAACCTTTACGGCATTTTTTTCATTTCAGACTGCGGTCGTAACCACCATGGTCGTCCTCGGAAAAGCCCTGAACTTCATCCTCTTCTGCCTATCCTCAGCCTCATTCCGTCAACGACTTCTCTTCCGTACCAAGGGCACCCTGCTGCGTCGCAAACACACGGCGGCCCGGTACGGTTACAGACAATTCCCGTATGTCCGTTCTCCTAAAATCTCTTTGCATTCCGGAATTTTCAGCATGTCAGCACACATAGCTCGGTGAGAAAAACCCTGTGATTCTATCCCTTTACCCTCCCTTTTTGATTCAATCCCCCCCCCTTGGCATTGGGAACCTGGTGATTACCCTATGTGTTTCTGCCCCTGTACCTGGTGGTTAGGTCCTGAGAACTGCTTTGAAAACAGGCCCTACCCATGTCATCTTCATTCTTCTGCAAGTTCTGAATGGGGTAATGGGAGCTTTCCACTCCGCTGTAAAATTGCAAATCGAGTTGTTTTTCTAAAAAATGAGGGGAAAATTGTTTACGAGGGGCTCTCACTACGGAATAGTTTTATGCAAAAACTTAGTGACCAAAATACATGGGCAAAAATTAGGGGATTCCGAAAGCATTAACAAAATTTCTATTTAAACTGTGTGTTCTTTGGCATTATTGGGGGCGGCGATGAGGTGATATGATTTTGTATGACAAATTCAAGAATGTTTATTAAATGTTCTAATAGTGTTTAGAAAAATCGAGCTGGATTTCAAGTGCACAACCTGAAAAAACTGACAGTTTTATCGGAAAAACTATATTTTTTGTATAAGAAAATTATGTAAAGGTGTGAAGTTTACAAATAGTGGACAATGATTTAAAGACAGTTTTATCCTGAGTTTAAAAGTGGCTTCCCCGATAATGCAAAAGCACCAAAGTTGTCTCCAAGCTAACCTGCAACATTGCAAGTACTCCTCTCTCTCTCTCCGAAACCATGTCTGTTTTTCAAGGTATGCTACATTACCGGTTGAAGTGAAGCCGACGCAAACATACTTATTACGTCTGTAAAAAGGTATCCAACGCACGGAACAGCTTGTCTTGGGCAGCCGATTGCACCGCTGTGTTGCAAATGGCCCATGGATTTTTGGAGTCGACTTGGAAAGTTTATGCAATTTACATTCATAAAATCAAATTTAACTATGCACTTCCAAGCTGACTCGAAAATTTTAAACACTCATAATATATAAGTTATTCTTTGTTTCTGGGTGATCTGCGGGTGCTAATCAGTTTTCCAACCCCCGTTGTGGCACCGGTGTGGCTGGCCACTAACCCCCGAGTCGGCTCCCGCATGCAAATTCAAGTGTCCTGTGGCGTGTCGCGTTTCAAGTATCGCAATTTTCAGTGAATACGACACTTTAACTACACGAATGCACTCAACAATCGATTCGAGAACACCGTTGGTGCGAAGGGAGGGGCCTGCGCGTGTGCATGTGAGTATATGATCCTGGACATTAGGAAAAATAGGAGCCTAATTTCGAGCATACGGAGATGCCTATACCTAAGCCTAAGCCTAAGCCTAAGCCTAAGCCTAAGCCTAAGCCTAAGCCCTAAGCCTAAGCCTAAGCCTAAGCCTAAGCCTAAGCCTGCCTTAAGCCTAAGCCTAAGCCTAAGCCTAAGCCTAAGCCTAAGCTAAGCTGCCTAAGCCTGCCTAAGCCTAAGCCTAAGCCTAAGTCTAAGCCTAAGCCTATGCCTAAGCCCAAGCCTAAGCTAAGCCTGGGCGTAGCGGTAGGAGGTAGCTTTATAGTTGTGTTATGTATTCTTAATAAATTAATATATTAATATTAATAAAAATACGCTAAATTTAGGAAACGCGTGGCCGTCGAACAATCTCTATCACCAGCCCACCAAACCTTGAAATGACCTCCCGCCCTCATAGCGGTTCCGTAGTATGACCATTTCCATCTACATACATACATTCCAGCAATTTTCAATTTGTATTGCTTTTTTACTTTGTCAACTCCCCTATTTTACATCTATCGTGTAATGCGCTGGTCTGCACGCACGGCTACTACTATTTAAACAGCTTGCAATCAAATTCATCTTTGCAATGTTAGAATAGGTTTTAATTTACTTCAGAAAACCCTTCTCCTTTCAAGAATTGATCTCTACTGGGTACCATACGGGTAGCTTTGCCAGAAACACCAACACCCGGCTTCATAAATCCAACCCCAAAAAACTTTCCCCATTCTCGATTTTTATCTGATTCGTATTTGAAAATGTTTGATATGTGTGCATAAAGGATAGATAGTATATATTTATAAATACACTTAATTAAAAGCGTATTCGATCCCGTTTCCGTTCATCTGGTCTTTTCGGTTGCGCTTAGTATGAAAAAGAAAGGACGCGTTCTTTTGTGGATCTCGGTATCCGCTGGAGGTGACAATTAATCCCATTTCGCATTCGATTCCTAATACACAAAATCAACGTATAAAATTAAAGTCAAACCTGGTGTTGCCGTTACTTTCAAAATATAGTGAATAGTGATAATATTAGTTTGAACCCCATCTGTGTAATTTTGAGTTGGCGGGGCGCCATCTGGTATCCGCAAGCTAATATTGTCAAATTCCTAAAAATTCGATTAAAAATAGCATACGCTATTTTAAATACCTCAGTACTCTTTCCTGCAACAGAACCCAGAATTACACTCTCAATAATTTGCTCGGCGAGCTTTTTCTCGTTGACGTGCTCATACCTAAAGAAACGTTTGCTGCAAAATTTTAATTCCACCTGCTCATCGCCTCAAATTGTGTTTTCATCATCAATGTTATTGTGCAATCTTTTAAACCCTGCAAATTGCAAAGTTGCAAATTTGAAAATAGTGTTTCATACCTTTCTTGATCGGTTTTTTATTCGGAGCATTGGTTCAACGACCTAAATGTTAATTTTAACACTTTTAAAACATCATGAATTACCTCTCCCATTGTGTATGCCGTCCTGGGTAATGATACTTTTATCGTAATCGTCCCGAATGGTAAGGAACAACAGGTAAAATCAATCTACGCCCCAATGTTTCTTCAAAGATTGGTTTATATACCTCATCAGCATAATCCACAGGAGACATATGGTTTAGAGGTAATTCGTCAAAGAAAGACCGGCAAAGGACAACAAATGGAAAAGCCTCAACGCAGCATGCCTAAGAATAATCGATAAACCTGTTTTTAAAACTAACCTGTTCTGTGTTGGCCTCTAACCTAACTTTAATTTGATATCGAATGACGCCAAATTGGCTTTCATAACTTGAGGGTGCACCTTCAGGGATGTGCACCTAAAAATTTGCATAATTTTGTATACGGCTCAACCTGGATCGGAAATTGATGCCTTCCAGGGGGTAGTGGTGAATTTCGAGGGCATAAAAGTAAATGGCCAGTATTCAGATATTCCTAGAAAGGAGTAAAAGTTAATTTATGAACAGCCATACCCTCTCCGTTTCAAAAATTTTATCAGTGTGGATGTTGACCCAGCCAGTTCGGCCGACGCCCACCACCTCAGCGGTCAGGGAGTGAATAATCGTTTCCGGGTCGGCACTATCAACCAATAGCTATAAGAATACTTTGATGAATTTAATATGATTCAGCTACCTTTGCTCTCAACGTCTCCCCTGCCATTATTCGCCGATCATTGAGGACCAGATTGAGTTGCGCTGTTGGCATCTGAAAAGTAATATTTTTTGAAACTGGATTTCTCCAGATTGGTTTGTTTGATGGGGTTTGGTTTGTTAGTTTTATCACCTTAAAAATGTCGAACCTTAAGTCCACTCTACCCACTTGCCAATTCTCATATTGACCCCGATTGTCATGATTCCCGAAGGTTTCCAATGGGCGCATAGGTGCAAATTATCAAGGCTCGTAATTAGTAGGGGGGATCGTGAATTTGAGGAAGTGGTAATTCGGGGTGAGGTGACAGGAGGGCGCTTCAGGTCGGTGTCCCGGCGGCTCTCCCGGCCAAAACGTGCCAATTTTCCTAATGGCCTGGCCGCCGAAAAAAAGGCGGGTGGGCCCCGGGGCATCCATAAGCCGTGCAGGGGTGGCGGGTCAAAACATGACGGATTTCGCGGGGGTATGAATAATAAAATGAGGATGTGGGTCGGGGAATGCTGTAAAAAATAGCACGTAGGTTTAACTGACTACCTTAGCGTCCAATTTAACCATAAAAATTTGAAAAACATTTTTTATGTTTAGATCCAAAATCAAACCCGCAAAAGACGGTGCCACAGAATCGGGACGTGCGCTGGCCCATCGGATAGCGCCATACTGGCAATCCGATGCGGAGGGGCTGGAGAAGGAGCTCGAGCCATCGAAAATGCCCTTCTCCCCCTCCACTACTTCTCCTTTTCTTAGCACATCCGAATGGGCCAACACTCGGCCCCGCTAATCCCCCTCATTGCCCTCACAAATCCAATTCTTGCCCCGTGTTTCAGATCCCCAGGGAGGTTTGTTCTAATCGCCAGAAAATTCTATATAGTTGATTTTTTTATTTTTTGGCTAAGGCATTTTTCGATAAGTAAAATAAAGTAAAATAAATCGATCAATATTGCTTCTATTTTTCAAATTTTGGTAAAGCAAAAAAGATACAGGGATCTAACTATTAAAAGTACCAACGATTACAGATGAAAATATGCCTAAAAAGTAACAAAAATATGGTAACCGCATCTTAAACGCCTAAAAAAGAGGAAAATTAACACAAAGCATTTGCGAATGCCCGCCCTATCCCTTCCCCCTCATTGAATGCGCCTGAAATTTTAGCTGCAACGAAAAATTAATGTAATCAAATATGCCGACGGCGAGCGCATGGCGAAGGAGGGCGAAAATTACACCCAAGCCACATCGCAAAAGGGGGGAGAAGCCGCCCCAGTTGAAAGCTGACGGAAACGAAGGCTCTTTGGCCGAACCAGTAGCACCACCACTCAAGGGGTTTGATTTCTCCCCTCAACACTTCAACCTCAAAGGCCTTACCCGAGAAAAATGACAAAAAAGCCAACGTCAAACTACAAAATTCCGAAAACTTACAAAAAGCTTGACAGCCTTCGGATCCTTCACAACGATTGGGATTACATTTGTCGCCAGCTGCTTGAAGACTGGAAGCTTTTAATAAAAAAGAAAAACGCAAAAAAGCTAGACTACAAGCTATAAGCACCTGCAGCTAGGCCTCCTTGCTGTGCGGGCGGGTCCGGCGCACCCGAACGCGACTTCCGACCACCAACAAACATTCTAAAGCCAACTAGAAATACCAAAAATATATAGAATATATAAAGCGGCAAAATAGCTAAAGCTCATGAAAGCTGAATCACGGGGGACGAAATGCATTCATATGCTTTGATGAAAAGACACGCGTCCCGGGGGCCATAAGGCCCCCGCCAGTTCCTTAGGGGCCCACTGATGGAAGGCTAAGGACCCAGGGCATCTATTGTCTTCTTGCCCCAGCGGAAGGTTGCCATGGACGATTGAAACACTTTCTAGCCCGCAACCATCACGCAAAAAGGCGATTAAAAATGGCTCATGGGCCGAGTTAGCTGGCGGAAAATGTGGAATGGAGCAGGTGAAAAAAAATCGAGGATTGGGATTAGTTTTTGCTTCTACAAAAATAGAAGAATATCAAGTATAAAGGAAAATCTAAGCCCAACCTAAGCCTAAGCCTAAGCCCAACCTAAGCCTAAGCCTAAGCCTAAGCCTAAGCCTAAGCTTATGCCTATGCCTAAGTTAAATGTTATTATAAAAATAGAGATCCTTTTCCAGCTTGTGACTTGTGAAATGTGTGGATGAACTGGAAGAGCCGCCAAAAAAGCATGCATTCGTAACTTTTCGAGGGAAATCGTTGCCAGATTGAAATACGACCCCCGCCGGGAACCATGACCATCCCTTACCCCCAAAAACCTTTCTAATTCTTCTCTAACTCGTTTAGAAACCATTTCTCTTAAGTAAAACTTACTATATCGACCACCGGTGTTGGCGAAATAAATTTATGCGCCTTTTTAAAATAATGCATTTTAGGTAGGGAATCTGTGAGATGGGGGGAACCTGTGAAAGGTTGCTCTTGCCGGCCTGGGTAACATGATAGGGGGGCATCATATATCTTTAGGTTAGGGAAGAAGAGCGGAAATAAGTCAATGCCAAAGGAAAACAACCTTAATAAAATTTTCAAAGTTTTATGACTTACCAAATCTTCCTCAGGGGCCGCGTAGCATTGGTACATCATCATGGTGAAGTGAGAGGAGGGTTAGAAGCTAAAAAAGCTAGGCTTAAAGTGACGAAAAAAATAGTTAGAACCAAGCTATGAGCTGGGATGCTCAAGAGCAGTTGGGGGAGCTTCTCCAGAAGCCGTGGAGCCTCTCGGAATTCGATTACGTTAGATTGCACTCGGGGACAAATGGGCTTTCTGCCCCGGGGCCACTTTCTTTCTTTTACAGCCGCTAAGAGACACCAATATTTTTGCAGGAAAAAATGCTCGAAAAAATTCACAGCAACCCGAAAAGTTTCTTGAAATAATTCTCAAAATGACGGCTTTCCAGCGCCCTGTGACCCAACATTTGGTCGTCACAACTTGACGAGCCAATGGCAGGAACATGTGTTATCTTGTCATTTTTCAGGCGCCAAAATCTCTTGCAAAATTTATCAAACAACATTTACATATATAAATTATAGGAAATTGGATGTATTTACCTTGCACAGAAAATTCACCAGATACAACGAGCATGAATACTAGGTATTTCGCCATGTCTGTCTAGTAACCGTATGTTTTTGTTGTTTTTTATGATTTTTCTGCATCTTGGAAGCGGGGTGTACGATTTCTTGAGGAATTTAGATTCTCATTATGCTAATCAGTTCAAGAAATCGTGTTTCAAATATACAGATGCACCACTTGTTCTAGGGCGAGAATCTTTTGAGGGGGAGCTGACGAGATGGAAATTAGGGTAGCAACTCGAATCTGCATTCTGAATTTGGAAGCAGGGAGGAATCACATGGAAGCAGCGGCGATCACAACGTGGATAACACAACAAAACATTGTTGAATTCATTTGGTATTTGCATAGGCATAGTTAACAGCAAGTTGGGCAATGAAGCGGAGAGGTACAGGCGAGGATAGATTAAATATAAAGTTTCATCTTGATATGACCCGGCTTTGGAAAATACTTTTAGTGAAAAATTTGGTTATAACTGTTCTAGAATTCTTAGCGAATCAAATGTAGCAAGAGGAATTGTTTGACCAGTAGATGGGAGGGATCACCTTGGGAGTCTGGGGGAAGTTGAGTATTGGAAATGGATGGCAAAGGTTAAAAACAGGGGCACCTGATTGGGGATAGGGTGAGTTTTTTGGCAGCTTGGGCATATTTAGTGGTAGGGAATAGATAATAATTGAAGTAGGATCTAAGCGAACATTTTTGTAGCGTTTTGATGGGGGTTTAAGAAGCCATTTTGGCTGGGTGGACGGTTGTAGCGCTCGCATGCGGCTTTCCAGCCAACCAGGATTTGGCCGAGCGTCCTGAAAAGAAAAAGTTATACAATTTCGTTCCGAGAGTTAGGGTTTGAGCTATATAAAATAAAGCCTAAACTCACTTGCAACCATGTAAATTGATAATCCGCCGGAAATGATTTTCAAGATTCACCGAAACTTGAGAGGTTTTCGGGAATGACTCCGAGAACAGCACTTGCGGGCTAAGATTAGGGTAGCCGTGAGGTAGCAAGATACGCAGAGGAGCCGTCAAAATCTGCAAAAAATTAAAATTAAAACTCTTAAAAATAGTTACCTTATCGCCTTCAATAACGAGCTGTACATCCGGGGTATCTTTACATGGTGGCCGTTGATCCACCTTCCAGCGTAGCCCCGAATTGGCCAATTCTTGAGCTGCCATTTCTGGGATCACCCAGGGAGCACCCTCGAAACGGGTAGGAATCTAAAAACAAGATTTAAGTACGGATTTTAATCCCTTACCACGCGTGGTAGCTTCATCAGGACCTCATCCGAAATCGGGTCAAACACTTCCGGTTTTTGTTCTTGCATTTGGGCCGATTCCTTCTGTTGTGGCGCCTTGAACTCAGGCTGGTTTAGTGACAACCTAAATTGCTTTGTATTTGGTATCAATTAATTATCTACCTGGCACGCTTGGCTGCTTGAACTCGAGGTGAGGCGAGACGCTTTCCAAACCCAGGTCGAGGTTCAGGGTAGAGAGCTTGGATTTGTTCGGGGATCCTAAAACATCTATATTTGTCGATTTTTCGTTCACTTACTGGATCTTCAGGTGAGAGACAGCCTCCCAGCGATCTGGTGTAGGATTTGCCGGCTCGTTCTCCAGCTCAGGATGGGTGCGACGGAAGCGGACGGCTTCATGAAGAGCATACATCGGGTGAGAGCGCTCGAAAAATCGAGTAAGCGTCCCGACGATGCGGTCAAGGAAGTCAATCGATACAACCCTAAAACAGGTTTTAGTTGAAGTTACCCGTAAAAAATGTAGATTCTGTTTCGCTTACCGCTTTTCCTCCATAATTTCCAAATAACGCTCAAGACCAGGCGGCACCGGATGTTTGCCATCATCTCCTTTCACCTTATGAATCAACTTTTCGATCTTGTCCCGGAATTTTAGGTTCATTTCCTAAATAATGGATTCTTGAATGATCAAATAAATCCTTACCTTGACCTTCTTCTTATATTGCTGCATTTGGGCTTCTACAACAGATGGAGCCGGGTTCGAGCCGGGGTTTGTGCCGCTCGAGCTCGGGTTGCTGGTTTGCGGGAACTGGGGCACTAAAAAAAATACAGATAAAACGACATTCAGTGGGAATTAGGGGTGAAGCAAGCGAGGGTTATAAGCACTAACTTTGCAAGTCGGCGAACGGGTCCATGGCAATACCTTGAGCCGGGGTTTTCGGCTGTGAGCTGGGGCTTTGTCCGACCAACTGGGTGGCTGGGGAGGTGGTGGCGGATGTGGGTTGGCATGGTTGAAGTTGGCCACTTTGAGGGTCGATGTATTGTTGAACGGGCTGAAATTATTCAAATTATAAAATCATTTCTTCTTAAGGGCCATTTTGGAATTTTTGAAGGCGGCTTAACACATACCTTGGGAGACACCGACATAATTTGCATAGAAGACCCTTGACTAGGCGGATTATGATGCATCATCGGTTGTCCCATTCCTTGAATTGGAGTCCCCGGCTGCATCATGCTCATTTGGCTATGGACCATCCCGGGTGAAGCGGTCATTGAAGATGAGGATGGGACCCGGCTGAAAAAATGGGCGGGTGTTGATCGATCTGGCGTGGGTCAGTGGCAGACGGCTTGTAACCGTCTCTCCGATCTGATCGTCTATGCTCTTTTCTAGCAAAACATTCCGGAGAAAGGCGACCGGCCAGTCACACCCCCCATTTTACGCCATTTCATTGCATCAGTTTAAGGAGAGCGCATTTTGAGGCTCATTTCTCTTCATATATGCATTTTAGAACCCGTTTTTCTTAAGAGTTTGCGTTAATTGTATAAATTTTATTGTTCCTAGCCCATTTTTGTCAAAATTCTCTTGCTAGAGGTTCCAATAAATATGCTAAAAGGCAAATTTAGTTTAGCCGCGATTAAAATTTAGCTAGGTTTTCTAATTTTTTAACCTGTCTCAATTACAAAAGCTTCTTTTACTTTTTCTACGTCTTTTTTGTTATATTTTTCGAGCTAAACATTGAATTTTCAATGAATATGGACAATTCAAATTTCAGCCACTATCGATTAATTTTTATTTTTTTTGCGTTGTTGAGCCTACCTCAAGTGCGAGGGCTGTTGGCCAGGCATCATCCCTCCCATAGGCGGTGCCATCGGCTGAGACATCGGCTGTGACATTGGTTGTGGCATGGGTTGAGACATTTGTTGGGACATTGGTTGCATGGGTTGATTTGGGTACATGGGTCTCATTTGTTGAGGCATGCCTAAAAGAAAATCCATATTAAAGAGTAGTTTAAAAATTGCATACCTCCAGCTGCTTGCTGTTGTTGCATCATCATTCGCCTACGTTGTTGTTGTTGTTGTGTTAACTGCTGCCACTAAAGAAGCGTTAGTTTCTTTGTTACATCGGTTCGTGGATTACATGATATTGCGCGAGGCTATACTTTCGACTTTGATCTGGCTCTTGGTTGATTTGCATCTGGATTTCCGGCGGGAAGCTTTGCATCCTGAAAATTGGTGCAATGAAGCGATCGTTCGATTATAAACCTACATTTGGGCGAACTGTTGGTTCACTTGCATGTTGTTCATTTGGTATGCCTGTCGCGGGGCCATTTGCTGGCCGGCGTGCATTGGCATTTGTTGGGCTGCATACATGGCTGGGCCTCGATTTGGGGCTGCCTGAGCGGCACCCATCGGGACTGATGAGCCTCCGGTTGGCATCATCTAAATCGTATATTGTTAAGTTATATTGAGATCTTGGGTTTTCTGCGGCCTGCAACCCACTAACCAACCCAAATTGTCTAACGGAATTTGATTATAATATTTTGTTTAGTCAGGATTGGTAGCGGTTAGTGTAGAAATTCAAATTAGGATAATATAGTTTTGTTTTAAATGGTAATTTTTATGTTTAAGGGTAATACATTAAGTATGATAGTGAAAATTAACCATTCGCGGCTGCTGTGCAGGGCCGGGCCCAAGTTGACCAGTCATCGGGCCACGAACCATCGTCTGGTAGCCGCCGGGGGTTCCGTAGCTCATTCTATAAAAACTGGTTAGTGAGAGAGGTTTTTAAAATAATTAATTTTATCAGTATTTTGGTGTGACGTGCATTTAAGAGTTCCTCTATTATGATTAGTATTGCGCACCGGCGAATTTTAAAAAACAATTTTGAGTGAAAAACTATTGTGAACAAGGGAATCAGGGGTTGGATAGAGATGTAGATTGCCTGACTACTTCCACAAAACCAAGGTCAACGCCCCATGGCCCACTTTTTCTTAGCGCGTTTCCCCTCCACCCCATGACCCGGGCTACATGTCATTTCCCCCGCCAAATGCTCGGATAAGCCGCGCCAAACTCGATAATCCCCGAAAGAAAACTTTTAGGCATTTTGCAGGAGTTTCGTTGGTTCTCCTTAGATCTCACCTTGGATTCGAAAGTTGATTTCGAGAGGAAGAACAACAACGGAGGCGCTAGGCTCAATACCTGAAAAAAGGCTGTTGGTGATGAGGGGTTGGACGCGGGAATTTGGCACAATAATCAGAGTGATAAGAGAGAGGGTAGGTGCCGAATGGGAAAGAGAACAGAGAAAAAGACAGAGAAAGCAATCAATTGTATGCGGTCGTTTGGGTGCATGATGTCAATGTGGTGTTTTGGGAAGTTGAGGGTAAGTTGGAGAGGGAGGCGGGGCTTGGAAATGTTGTGCAAGACCTGGAATTTGGGCTTCCTTACGGAATTTTATGATGGGATAGCAGGTCGGTGAGGTATTAATATTATATAATATTCTAATACGAAACGTCCCATTAATGGTTATAAGAATTGCATTTTTGAGACTGCATCAAATTGGGGTTTTTTTATAGGTTTTATAGTTAAAAAAAAATCGGGTTTCAAAGGAAAATCGATAAAAACATTGATATTGATTATAATATGCATTAATAACTAAGTAAGATCAAACAGATACGCTTTGTTAATGCGTTTTTGCCTTAAAGTGAAGGCTTAAACCGAGCCTAAGCCTACCCTAAGCTTAATGATTATAACTAATGAGACAAGTTCGAAAACTTAGACACCAAAACCTTCTAATAAAATTAATCTACACCCACCCAACCCTCCATTAAATCACTTCAACTCAGTTATGCCAAGATCGAGCCTCAGATAAATTGCCAACAGACATCAAAACCAGCCCACCTCCCCGTCCATTCTACACCTCCCAACCCGTCTTTTTCCAAGATGTGCGAGGCTGAAGGCAGGCACAATTCGGTCGAGACTGTCAAAACGGTCGTCCCACCACCCTCCGCCCCCCTCCTTTTTTCCTAGCTCCCCCTCCTCGAATCGATAAACGGATGAATCGGCCGGCTGACTAGAACCCAACATTTTTGGGCGGGTGGCTGGTGACCAGAGAGGCGAAGAACGAGAGAACAGAACTTTTCTGGCGCTCACACCCTGCAGGAAAAGTGGCGTCTTTACGAAAGGCAAGAAACGGAAAGACGGGACACAGATGGGTGGGCGGGGCTTTGGGGATGGACTCGATTTGAAGCCGGTGTTGGTTAATTACTGATGGTTGGAAGGGGTAAGTTAAAAAGAACGATTTTTGAAAATATATGCAAAAGCTGTTATCGAAAAATTAACATTCAGCTATAAAACTGGAATTTTGCATTAAAATGGCTACTTCCGGCAAGCTAACGGCTAGAAAGTACACAAAGCTCATGCAAAGACGGGGCCCCAAAAACTCACAAGCGTTCGAAATAGCACCCAACAAAGCTCCGCAAAATGCGATTTACATGCGAAATCACAACGCATAGTTGCAAAAAAAGTCACTAGTACCTGCTAGCACCCTAATGCCAGCAATATGCTAATTACTGCCCAATAAATCACCGGATAATCAAGAATTGAGGGGTAGGATGAGAGCGGTAGTGTTTGGGGATCGATGGGTAGAGGGTGGAAGAGAGAGAGGGGGCGAGCAGAGAGAGCGAAAGGAGAAAAGACCGCCTAGCTGGGACACAGCCTCCCAAAATCCACCATGGCCCTTGCCATTGGGCCCTTCTCTTTGGGAGGGCCCATTCGGGGCCAATGTCGGTTCCGAAGAAAATATGTGTGGATCTGTGTGTGGTCGAAGGGGGTGAAAAGGGAAGCCGACCGTGGCATATCCTTTTGCACTGGTCGTTCCCGTCGTTCCGGGGCGGCGAATAATGGGCTTGAGAGGAAGGGTTGGGGGGAAGAAGTTTCTCAAGCGAATCGTTGGGTCGAGGTTGAGAAGCTTAATAGACTCCAAAGCCCAGGAAGGGCTAAAATTTGGTTAAGAGATCCAGAAACGAAAACATTAAAGTTTAGATTTTCGAAACTGACGCTGCAAGTCCCCAATGAAGCTCAACCGGAAGTGAGGCCTAGAAATAGATTCATCAAGGCCCGATACCCTTGATCAGAGCTTAAGGTGATCCGTTAGAAAATCACGAAAACTTAAGACAAGTTAAGGAGCTGGATTGGGAGACAGAGAGGGAAGGCTGGCAGGCTAGAAAAAAATTTGCTTATAGCAAGAAAACACACTCGAAAAACCACTTCCTAACCAATTTTTCCATCTCCTTAAATCCAAGTGTCCCTCGATGAAGCTAAAAGTAGGGAGTGCGACTCAGAGGATCCGTTGAACCAGTTATGGGCTAGCTGGGAGGGTAGAGTGGGAAGAGGAAGGCTTGGGGGTTGGAGGAGGTGGATTGGGAGACAGAGAGGAAGGCTGGTCTCCCGTCTGTCTCTGTCTCTCTCCTTCTCTCTTCCTTCCTCACCATATCCCACACAAGAGGTCACATATACATGCCGCTATCCCCGGGCGGCTGATGGTTTATATGGTGGACCTATCGCCGGGTGGTACCCTGGCCTCCCCGGACTGATCCCCCCGGATCCTGCCACCTTAACCTGCCCCTTAGGGTACCAATCGGCAGGTAGAGTAAGGATTAAAGAAATAGGGTTGGCTTTACCTGGCTTAAAGGGTTAAGCGAGTCCTTAAGAAGTAAGCCTAAGCCTAAGCCTAGGCCTAAGCCTAGGCCTAAGCCTAAGCGAAAAGTGTGTTCTTTTAAGAAATCAATTATATGAGTAAGCGGAGATCTGATTCCCACGTATAAATAAAATTTAACCTTAATTACCCAAAAACTGGCAAATTTTTCAAGCAACCAGAGGACACCATTAAATAATTAACGCTTCGTTAAAGCCCGGGGTGGCGCCGCCTCCAGCAACATACGATCAACAAAAAGGACAGACACCAAAGAGGAATTTTGAGACCGAAAAAGGCTGCCCGGCGGGAACTCTCGAGCGGGAAAACAGCAACCGCCGGTAAAAGGGATGAGGTGCCTGGAGACTGGCAAAAAGCGAGGGGCCCAGCTGCCTCACGGGATCAGGGTTACGGTAATGCGCATCAATGGGGGGAGATAAGGCGGATTTAGCCCTCGGGTTAGAAATCCGAGAAAAGCAGGGGCGACTACATCTGCAGTCTTACATGGCTACATCCTGGAGGCTAGAAGGCTTGAATTTAATTAAAATCAAACTTGGTCAGAACAAAGCTTAAAGAATTTGTTTTAAGCGATGGCAAAAATAGGCAGATCCGGGACTTACTTAGCTAATTTTCACAAACCCGCTCTTTCAGCAGTTTTTGAAAACAGGGACATTGTGCAAAAATTCAAGTTTTATCGGATAAGCTAGCACATATGGTAATACCTATTTATCATAAAAAAAAACCATTTTCGTCGGCGTTATTTTACTTACTTAGCATAACTAACGCCAGTTTCGCCTAACGGAATTTACGAAAAACATCGACGCCTCAAAAAACAACACTAAAGCGCTGCCGTAGGGGGCGGCGCGCGCGCGGGCGCCGATCAAGCGTGGAGATCGATGGGCGAGCCGAGCGGGTCTGGTTCTCGTGCTCTTCACAGACAGAGACTGCTGCATGCGCCCCACATACCGCAAACAGTCCTCACCCCTCCAATACACACACTGTCCCCGCCTATCTTTCACTCTCTCTCACTCTCTCTCTATCACTCTCTCTCTCCACGCTTATGCTGTTACCTGAAAGGCGGTGCCATTTGAAACCAAAGGAACGGTTCGCAGCGGGAGGTAACGTTTGAGTTTTGAAAGATTTTGCAGAATGCAGAAATCCTGAATGGGGCCCGTTCAAGGCATCGTTCCGAACTAATCCACTCCGCCTGGCCGGCCACCCCAATAATTGGCTGCTGATACGGATTAGGGGGAACCCCCGGGAAATTACTTACCCGCCTCAAAAACCCCTCGCTCCTCCACATCATCTGAAGGGAAAGTGAAGACCACTTGCAACAAACAGGAAGGGTAAAATTTTTGCAGATACAGATATACACCGGAATACATTAAAAATCCATTGCAGGTCGAGAAAAACTATTGAATAGCAAGTATTGGGCAGTCATTGACTGTCGCACCAGTCGCTTCGCCCCGGCGAGCCGAGGGAATGGAAAGAAAAAGCTAAGCGGAACGGTACACGTCGCGTGCTGCATCGGAGGAGTGATTTGCTGTTAATTGCCGTAGGAAGCAAGATGGGTCTGACTGTACCTATTGTCGTAACTATTCAGAATATGTCGAAGTCTACCTAATAAAAGCGTTGTCAAACTAAAGTTAAATTTTTGATAAAACCCGACGTTTTGATCAAGCCGCAATTCGAAGGCAGCGGCTGAAAAGTCGCCTCGCAAAATTAGTATATTGCTAGACGGGACCGAAAATTCAGCAAGGTCGGTGACCTTTCAGAGCGAACTTTCTGGAAAACTGTTGCTGATCAGGAAATTATGATAGATAAGACTTACTCAGAATTTTAAGCATTATCGACAAAATCATTTTCACCTCCTTGCCAGCCTCAACGACACGCGGAGCTTGAAAATTTACACTCTCATGCGAAGCAAAGCCGCTGAATTCAATGTTCGATATCACTATTCACCACTTTCAAACACAGAAAAACATAAGAACCAACGAAATCGAAAAGTGACAGAGGACTGGTGGTGTGTCTAACGGAACCTCCATGGGAGGCCGTAGACAATCGAGCCGTTCCCACCGCGTTTGTCTGGCGGCGCGGGAGACGAGGGGGGCCGCCGCCTGTTTGCCGCGTCCGCATGGACCCGGGGCTTTCGGGACTATTGAGAGCCATGTGGGGGGAATTGTTGAGTCAGATTGAAATTATTGAAATGCTATGTGATGCCCATTTCCATACAATAGACCCTGGTTATGTTAAGGTACTTCAAAAGGTATTTTTTTTTCCGATAGCGCTGGCTTTTCAGAAAAGTCTGCTTGCCTGTAACAAAGTTTAAAAGAATCATTTTGCTCCTAAATTTTCGCTCTTCAGCTACCGGCTGTAACACAATTCAAAAATTACAAAAACCGATCAACAGTCCCGACCAACCACCTCCCTTTGCTCACCCATATCCAAAACCAGGAAAACCATCATGGTCTGCTGAGCCGCACCTCAGATTATGATCCCATAACTTTTTGTGCGCGACGGCGGCGTGGAGCCCAGACGAGAAGGGAAAGCAAATACGATTTAGCACCCCAGTTGCAGTGCCGGGAACGAATAACCAGTTGAGGGTGCTGGGAGTTGGGAACGTGTCAAATCGTGTGAGGAAGGGGTTATACTGTGTTGGAATAGGCTATACGGCAGAACTGGCTTATTCAAATCAGCCAAAACCCGAGAACCAAAATCCCGACAGCGAAAATAGATGATTAAGGGGTCGGCATTCAAACCAGAGTCAAGAATATGTCAGGATTTTAGCTATTGGGATTTTCGGCCGTCGGGATTTTCGCAGTCCGAATTATGATCGCAATTTTTAGAGAACTACAGATTCAAAATTATTAATAAACCTCGAAAATCATGCAACCCCACCGGTAACCCCACCCAAAAACAGAACTGAAAGTACAAAATGGAGGCGCCGGTGAATGATTGGGGTGAGCGCGCGGAAAGTGCAGGAGTGCAAACAATGGCTCGCGCTTTTTCCCGTGTGGCTCTCGCGGGGTCCGGGACGCTTTCGGACCACCCAACTCTGAAAATAGCTTTCCTGGATTCTGCTTGAAAAAAACTGCGTTCTATCGAGAGCCGGAAGCGGCACATCATCTTTTGAATCCTCTTTTTGGTTTTAGTTGAAAAAATCATTAAAAATTTCCGTCTTAACGTTGAGTGCCTTTTTTGAGGCGTTATCCCGTGCTCGGCACGTGATTGTCGTTGCCAAACACCCAGAATTTTTTGGGTTAACTGGTTTTGATTTTTTCCAGGTTATATCTTCTGATAGTCCTTATCAGGCTCTTTAAATGCAAACTATTTTCTCTTAAGAACCTTATTAACTGCAATATATTTCATAACTTCAGATTTTTATTTTGGTTTTAAGTAATCAACGCCTAATACCGCGTTTTGCGCATGTGGCTAAATGGTAATGTGCTAGCTTTCCAATCACGCGGTCCTAGTTCGACTCCAGCGCGTTGAAAATTTTTGATTTTTGATGAAGAGCTGGAACTTCGATATTCGGTAGCAGCTGAGCACATATGTGGTCAGGCAAAATTATCGATAATATTTACTCAACCCAAAAGCTCCAGAACCCGCCAGCTTTTGGCCATGATCGTTGATTACCCACCATAAATCTCACCTAAAAACGATGTTGACCCGATTCCGTTTCTAATTTCAAGGACATGGGTGGCCACGGGTCTGGGTGGACGACGTTCGTCGACCATCGTCAGGGGGATGTCCGTGTTTTATGGGTTCATTTCCGAGGCTGGGTTGGTAGCTTCGGCCGGGTGAGAAATGGGACGCCATGAAGGGAGGAGCGGTAGTGGCCGCGCACGCCCCCATCAATTTCCATCGCTTCTCATTATCTTGGAACGGCTGGGGGGTTTCTGGGGTGTGCGAGACTGCGCGACGCAGGCCAGCCCGCGTCGCGGCCAGTCCTTCATTAGGCCGGGAACCCGCCTTCTCTCCGCCCCGGTCTTTCACGGCATCTTATCCCAAGGGGTGGTGGCTGACCACTGTCCACTCGGTGCTCTAATAATTTGCACATTTCGTTCCAGCCGGCTGTCTTGAAGGAAGGAGGATTTCTTGCAAACATTAGTCGTCTAAACGGTTATGAATCTTCTGCAATGGCATGGGCCGGCTGTGAAGAAATTGTTGGGATGGAAACAAGGTTGGTAATGACGTCAATAAATTTTTAGAAAGTTGGTTTTCTAGGAGATATTATTTTAAGAAAAATGTACCAATAAATTTTGTGTATTCAAAAACGATAGTATTTTTCAAGTGTGTTTCTTATGCAACAACTCCAAAATTTCAGTTTTTTATCTTTTATTTGCCACTACATTATCATACTGATAGTATCTTACTGATACCAATCTCAAAACCGCAAGGTTCTACCCAAATTTGTAAACAATAGTATGCAATTTTAGCTTTTACTCAAGTTTCCTTGAGAAACTTCTTGTCATCATGACATTAGCATACCTGTAATACCCTATTTATTTCATCTACAACTCCAGTTTTCAGGTGATGAAGAAGAGAAATGGTCCGAGAAAGCCGTTGACGCCCTGGTGAAAAAGTTGAAAAAGCGGAAGAAGGGTGATGGCGAAGGAACTGTCGAGGACTTGGAATGGGTGAGTCAGCTTTGAGTGGTTTTGAAAGAAATTGACAGGCGCTCGCGAATCCCACATCAACCAGTAGATGCGTAACGATACCGAGAAGTCTTGATGGGAGGCTGCAGGTTAGTAAAACTTAAAATTATTTTTATTAAATTAAAAAGAGAATTTATTGATTTTATTCCCTTTATTTTGCAAATGACCTTTTATTTTGCAAACCTGGGCTTTGTTATGGTAAGAAATAACTAGCTGCCATAGCCATGACGAACCTGTACCTTCTGTCTTTATCGCGAACGGAAGTCGTTTCGCCCAATTCCTCGACGCCGATAAGGGCAAAAGCCTACGCTTAGCGTCGTTAAGCCGGCTTTAACCTGTCACTAGGAGAAAGGGCAAAAATAGCAAAATCGGAAACGATGGGGAGAAACTGTGTATTTAGGTGTCGCACAAGAAGGGGTTGCCACATGTGATTTATTGCCGGGTATGGCGATGGCCGGATCTTCATAGTCACCAAGTACGTAACAATACGCAGTACGCAATTTACACTTTTTTAGGAATTACGGGCAATCCCCGAATGTATGTACCCATTTGAGGGGAATCGAGGGAATATTTGCATAAACCCATATCACTATGTGCGGATTGAAAACCCAAGGGTATGTTTTATGAAGGAGAGTTTCCAGAGCTAAAAATAAAAGTCAGCTCAATTTTAATTAGGCTCTAATAGCGTTTGGAGGTTTCTTTCAGAATTAATGAAGGGTCGGTGTCTCTTATTGGACTCGGTTTCAGCATCTGGGAGCTTCTTCTCAATATTCCCCTCGCCATCCGGCCGTGGATATGCCTGGAACCTCTTCTACCTATCATACACCTTCTCCGCCCTATCAGGTTCGTCATTAAAGTAAATCAAAATATTTTTATACCGCAAAAAAATTACTATAACCATTGCAGATAGCTTATTCAAGCGACGGATCTCCAACGGGCTATATGACGCATAGTCCGACACTTTCCGGTATTTTATCCAATTTTTTGAAAAAAAACAACCGAATATTTAGATGATGATGAATGCCAACGAATGGTCTCCCCCATAACCGCCATTAGCAAATTGAAAATGCCACCCCCAGCCTTCTGGGCAACAATCAATTACTACGAGTTAAATACGCGGGTTGGGGAGCAGTTTAAGGTAAGATGAATGAAGAAAAGCTTATGATAAAATTTCGCTTAGGTATATTTAAAAGAAATTACGGTAGATGGCTTTACCGACCCTTCGAACGACGGCCGTATTTGTTTGGGACTCTTGACAAACGTTAATCGAAACAATACAATCGAAAACACTAGACGGCATATTGGAAGAGGTATGCATATTGTTTTTATATTTCAAAATATGGGGGTTTAGGCATAAAATTGATTTACTATGATAGTTTGAATTTGGATGTGACGAATCACTCAAATTCACCGGTTTTTGTGCAGTCCCGAAATTGCAATTGGAAGATGGGCGTGGTAGGGTCGAGAAATTTGCGGCGAAACCCTTTACAGTCTCCTCAAACTGTTCTTCGAGTTCCGCCAGGCGTAACAACGACGATATTCGATCACCAGATATTTGTCTCGATGTTAAATAACGCCCGAATGGCGGGATATAATCAGCTCTACGAACTGGAGAAAATGTGCTTTATTCGGGTGTCATTTGTTAAGGTATACCGTTTTACAATATGTTAAATCTGGTATAATTTAATATTAAGCTTAAAGTGTAAAATAAATTGATTTCTAGGGCTGGGGAGATGACTATCCTCGCCAAGACGTCACTTCAACACCATGCTGGATCGAGCTACAAATGCATACACCGCTGGCGGTAGGTAATTCAACGAATTTTTTAGATTATTTTTTAGTGGATCGATCAATGCTTGCACAATGCTGGCAATCCCAATGGTGATATCACCTCAGTATCTTAATTTTTAATTCAGCATGTTTTCATTTTTCTTTGATTTTCGGGTAGTCTCATTTTGGTTGTATTTACCCGATGAACTCCATTTTACCCATGACTAGCTGCTGGATTGGCATTTTTACCTCGAAACTATCGACCTGATTTTAAAATAAAAAATGCCACGCCACCTTTTTTTAGCTTTTCCTAGCATCGTCTTTCTCCACCAACCGCATATTCCCAAAAACAACTGTATACTGGCGATAAATGGATTAATTTTATTGGTCCCAGAAACACGGTAACAACTTCCGGTAATAAAAGGCAGACGGGTTGTAAAATGATTCCATTAACTATGCGTGCGTTTTCCGGCTGCTAGCCGACCGGCTGGCCCCCGAAAATCAATGCCAATCAGGGTCTTTGTCACTTTGTCCAACTCAAACCCTTATCGCAAAACACAGCGTTGCCGTAAATTGGGCTCAGCGAGTGTGTTTCGATTTGCGCTAAGCTATTCCATCTTGAAAATCGTTACTTTAACTCTTAAAGTTAAATTATTTCTTACTTTTAATTTGAAATCTACAAAGAGGCGTTATTTTTCGGGCTGACAGTATACTCGAGTTTTTTATTTTTGCCTACCATTCCCACAAGGTATTTTCACTGATAGTTAGGTTGTTCTGCCTATTTTCCCCCTTCCTTTCCTCAATTGTGCTTCAGGCATTGTCGAAAATAAGATAAGAAAAGTCAACAAGCGTAGACACAGCATATTGCGGCAATCAGGTTCTTTTTTAGAAGTCTAGTCACTTCTTCCGCTTACACATGCCACTAGCCACTGAACAGAACCCAATAACTTTACATATCCCACCTGTCAAACGGAAAAGTGTCTCGATTGACTCGATTTTTGAGGTATGCAGGTTGGACAGTTCATGAATTTTCAACAAAACCAGAGATTCTAACTCTATTTAAATTTTTAGAATCGTCGAGGTACACTAACGCTATCGTCCCTAAAATATGAATTTGCGCAACTATTGCAAATGAAGCGAGAATTTATAATTCGGCAGAAGCGCAGTTCATTGCTTGTCCAGCCCTGCAAAATCGAGGATGCCTCGCCGATGCATCAGTAATTTTTAATTTCTTCGGAAAAATAAAATTCAGATTTGCCCATTTTTATCGAAAACTTGCAACGGCTCCAATGAGCCGAGAGGATCATAATGAGCAGTTGGCGTTGATCGAGCAAGTAATAAAGGAGTAAGATATGTTTGAAACCCGATTTTAATGGTTTTGATAGATCAATTGTGATCGAATGGCCAAAAACGATGGGCGGACTATTTGACAGCTCTGAAGAGCAAATGAACGAGGTACTAACATCCATAAAAAGCTGGTTACAAGATTTTTGTTTAGATTGATTGCTCCCCAATAATCCATCGAGCCAGAAATGTGGTAAAATGCCGAAGTAGCCATCCAACGATGAGAGTCAAGTACGAGACAATACGATAGATAGAAAGGAAAATTCTAGGGTATGTGCGATTAGCCAGTCCACAGAGCTGCCGCGTACCGTTGAAGCTTTTTTTCGAGCGACTCTTGTGAAATTATCGGCAGAGCCGAATGAGTCAACGGTCGGGGTAAGGAGAGCTGGCTTCTAGAATTTCTCTGTCCGTTTTAGGGACGTCATGTGGCCGGAAGAATAATTTTAACGCAACGTGAAGGTGCTGCTTCGCGATCTACAGATCATTGCGATGCCGTTGGTCAGTTTGTCGAAAAATACAAATTAGAAAAAAATATTTCAGTGGATTCTGAAGGGCGGGTTCTGGCTTCGTATGGAGCATCGGAATTTCGGTCTAATTTGCCTTTTGCCAGGTAATAAAACATTTATAAAAAAGGAGAAGGTAGGGATAAGGCAAAAGATCGACTCAATGATTTATTTAAGGTGTATCGATGCAGGCGTGAAACCAAAACCGTTTAAATTTGAAAACGGCGTCTTATGCTCTACGTTTCCAGAAATGGTAGGGCTTCCTTACAAATTTTTTGTTAAAAAATCAGGGCATGGCGCTAAATTCAATGATCGACCGTCGACAACTCGCCACCCGATATGCAATTCAAGTGGAAGTCGTGATAAATATCGACAACAAAATTATAATCCAGCATGTAGGTTTTGCGAGGAATGGCAGGCGCCTCAAAAATGATGCGTCGTTTTGGGGGTTCGCGGTCGCGTCCCGACGTCCTGATAAGCCCACAAAAATTACGCTAACGCTAAAGAGCTGCCTACCGTCTCGGATCTCAAACAGTAAAGCGAAGCCACAAATATCGGGCGACAACAATGGGAGTTACTGTAGAAGCTATCAGCCAATTTTTAAGGCGTTGGAATTTTGTGAGAGCGCCGCATACTGCGTTCATTGTTTAAGGTAAACCTAGATCCGGCTTTGGCATCTTAGTCTTTGTGTACGAAATAGCAAAAACGAATCCACCTCCTAGGATTGATACTTAAACACGTTTAGATTGTTAATTCCCTGCCTTTCCTGATTGCAATCACCAACGACCAAACGGAACCACTATTGTACTCGATTTTCTGGCAACGACTGCTTAGTAAGGATATGCTGGTGAAGCTTAAACATCAAAAAAAGGCAAGATGTATTCTAGGAACCAAGTGAGCCCGCTGCTGAACTACCACCTTTACAATGGAAGGTATCTTAGTCAGAAAAGGCGTTAATCAAAGTAGTTCGTCCGAGAAACCCTTACGAACTTCCCGAAAGCCCATTGTACTTCGGCTAGAGCTTTATTTTTACCTGAACTTCTCCATCTACAATGTATGCTGCTTTTACCAAGGTGATTTCTCATAAATTCCCCGAAATTCCATTCAAATTAGGTTCACAAAATGCACTAGTGAATCGGAAATGGAAGCTGTTGAACGTGAATGTTTTGGCAACGTTAAAACTACAGTAGAAGCTCCTACTAGATTAGAAGCGATTCGAGATCGACTTCTGCAAGAAGAAATTGATCAAGAATTACTGATCCACAGTTCGGAGCTGCTTATCGTAATTTATGATTCCAAAGCATGTTAATTAAATTTTCAGGCGCCTGCTGTCTCGATCTTGGATATGAAAACCCCGTTAAAACATTCTGTTTGGCTATGGATGTTCAAGGCAGCAGAAATTTTAATGGATGTCGGACACAAACTCTGCCCACCACCACTCCTCGAGCGGAAAGGCAGCAAAACCAAACGACAACTGGCCGCATCGGATGAATACCTGACGATGGCCGCACTTTTTAACAAGGGGTAAACTACAGTACCCGAGTACTACTATTTTTAGGGTCATTACATTTTGTTCGGCTAAAGAAGCGTGTGGCTTGATTGAATATAATTCTCTTCCTGGGAGTTCTAAAGCAGAGGTATGCAGTCATTACATAAGATACCTTCAACTTGGCAGGAAAAGAAAATGATTGCCAGATTCGATGATGAGAATGCGGGTTCTTTGAGTTTTGCGTTTTCAAATTCGAGCAGGTATGCAAATTTCAAGAATAATATGAAGTTCCTGCTTTCAGCAAGCCAATTTTCGGTTCAATTACGATGGATCAAATCAAAGATTTCAAGCAGGGACTCCCGGAGGTACAAAATTAGGCACATTTTTTTCAAAATTTGAGATAGGTGCTAATTGACGAGCAATTTCCATCAAAATACGACAGATTATTGCAATTGGAATATCGGGAGAATCATTTTGTTGGGGTTCCGACAAAGTATACTTTCTGAAGCTATATTTCTAATTCGTCTATAGAAAATCAAGTATCTTCCACTACTATCGGTCCCAACGACAGCCAGCTCAAGGAATATCGGTTCGAGATGAGGTTACGGTACGGGTAAATCCCCTAACAGGTATTTAAAATCGCTATGCAAATATATGTTTAGGCGAGCTTCTGCAGAGAACCAACTTTAGCAGTCTCGAAGAAGCTTTGTGCGAATCGCCAGGTCAAATTTAGCGCAAATTATCATCTCATCATTACAGAGAGCTCCTCACTAACCCCTCCAAGTCTCCTGGCACTCGTCCAAAAACTTTCAAATCCATTTCCGCTTCTAAATGCGTTACCACCAAGGACCGCTGCTTCATTTCAAGCATTAGAAGTAAAAACAATATTTAATATCTAAAAATTGTTCAGCTTAATTCACCCCCAAATCAAGCCAGCCTATTAACAAACCCCACTGCCCTTCAACTATTTTTGAACACCTTCAACATCCCTCCAAATGAAGCGTATGTTCCTTTTTTAATTTTGAATCTTTATAGCGTTTTAGCAATGAAGAACAACGAAAATAGCCCCAAAAAATTGCTGAATCCATTGACCTAAACGTGATTTGCATATAGAAACTGTATAATTTACACCGTCTTTCCAATGTGCTTTCAAAACCGCTGCAAAATCTGACTAATAAATTTATCAACTCTGTAGAACTACACTAAAGCAATGACAACATTTTTTTTTGAAACCTGACCAGAACGGGGGGAATGTTTGGCAATCACATTGCGACTAATAAATTATGAACGTCGGGGTAGGCCGGAGCCGAGATAAGTGAAAGGTGTAAAGATTTCCATGCAAATTGGGTGAATAAATTAAAGCTGCTGTACAAAGCCAAGCTACAAAAGCGGGGGACTAAATGGTGAAGCGCTGCTCACGGCCCTCGGGGAGCATGAGTGTCAACGATTTGCTGTTGATCCAGACGAGACGAGGGCGGAAGGCTTGTCCTGATATCAATTTGATAATTTCCATAAAAATTATGCTACCTCCAGGACTAATTACTGTCGGTAGAGTTGGGGCGGCAAGTGATTTTCCACAACGCATTTGGGACTGGCCCATGCCCTATAAAAATATGTAAAATTTATATATGCAAATCTTAGTAATTTCTTCTAAATATGCAAATTTGGGTCCATAATCCTTACGAAGAAGTTTTGCGTTGTCTGCCAGAAATTTAGCTTTCCATCTTGGGCTCCATAGGTGGCAAGGAATTTCCCGTCTTCCGAGAAGCACACAGCCGATACGGGACCCTGATGGGCTTGCAGGGTCTAGAAAAATATGTAAATTAACATAATATCATTTCTAGGATACCTGAGCCTTCCCTGGCCTCAACTCATGCACGACACACGCCCCATTACGCCCTCCAAACGCGATTCGACGAGATGTTGGGCAGTAGCTAACCATGTAAAACCTGAAAAAAAATTATTGCAAAGAGACAGTGACCAACTTTGTAATGGGTGGAAAGACTTCAGCGAGCGTTTTATGCTTGAGGAGTGAGGTATCGAGGCAGTGAACAAGCACGTCACCGACCTAAAGGTATGTATGTTTACGTAAATATTTTTAACGTGTTTACCGGGAGCATCATTTCAACGATAGCGCCATACTGCTTCTCGGAGAGATCTTCGATGATGCGGAGCACTTCGACCCGTGTTTTTAGAAGTGGCGAGATCACTGAGTGCTGGATCGTTTGATGCTGGGCGGCGACGTTGTAACGGGCAACCTAAATTAATTATTATAATGATATGGTTATATTATACAAAATTTTATATAATCGTACCTCCATTGATAGAGCTGTCAACATGGCTGGGGGTCTAGCAGTGGCAATTTGGGAAAGAGCATGACGAGCCGTTCGGGCGGCATCGGCCATTGGGGAGAATGATGAGGTAGGGACGGGATTTTGAGCAGTGCTAAAAGTTCGATAAAAAAAAACTGCAATATGCAAACCTGGCATTTTTCTCGGCTCCGGAAGCAAGGTCAAGAAGTCCAATAAGAACTCGACTGATCTCAAGATGTGGTTCCCATTGGGTGAAGCTAAAATGAATTCATTATCCTAAAGTAAAATGCAAATTTTTGTATTAATAACCTAATCAACATACCCTCTCCCCAATAAATCAATCGACGCCCTACGCAACGGGGAATGCATCGGAAGAAGGGCGGTCGGCGGCGAGACCAACAACTCCAACAAGGAAATGGCTGTTGCACGAGTAAGCTCGACCCTGAAAGACCAATCGATGACATATTTTTAGGACTTACTTATTCAACTCCTCGCCAAACTCTGACCCAACGACACCAAGAAGGATGATCGCTGTCGCTTGGTTGCGTCTGACTTGCTGCACCCCGTGATCGCCTTCGTTGTTTCGGATGGGTTCTAGAGAAAACATTCCTTAGCTCGAAAGTATTGACCTACCGGGTACCGCAACAACCGGAAGTGGCTGTCGATTGGAGCGGGGTGGAATTGGGGGTGGTGCAGAGGTCTTTAAAAAAATATTTCTTGAAGAATCTTTTTTCTTACCATTGTTGGCACCGTTGTTGGGACATTATTGGACGGCTGCCGGGTGCCAAAAATAGAGAGCGATGGGTCTGGAATGCAAATGTACTCGTTACAGTAATTTTTACGTACCTAGAAGCGTGGGGAGGTATGGGGCCCAGCTTTCGATCAACCTCTTCCGGCCGCTAGATCCCAACCGGTTCAGCTCTCGAATCAGGAGCGCTTGAGCGGCTTCCCGGATTTCAAGGCAACCGTCTTGCCACCTGAAATTGGACTCAAAATTTATTTCGATTTTTAAACCCACCGTCTTGCTAAAAGTTCGATCCGGGGGGCTGCGTAAGAAGATTTTGGGCGTACGTTGTCTGGTAGCAAAACGCAATGCATTGCAGCCAATAGGGACCAGCCTAAATCAATATGTTACATATTTTTGTAGTCCAAAAATACCCTGTTTCATCTGCTGCTTCTCGCCATTCATATTATCCTTGCTGGGAACGCGCTTCAACGGTAGAGCCTGGCTCCTCCTCCTGTTTGGCTGCGCGGACGAGTTCTTCATCGACATTAAGGTATTGGCGGTAGCAATTACTAGAAAATCTTAGTTTTTGATTCTTATAGAGCTTGTAGTTTGTAGTCGTAGTTAACCAACCTGACAATAAGTGAATTGTGGTCAAGGAATGGCTAGCCTGCCACCGTACATCAGTCGCGAATGTGGAGTAACTTGTCTTATTTCGGGATGGTAATACGACTGCCATGTGCCCTGAAAACAAAAGAAAATAATATTTTTCATTTGTGTGTATTCTAAACACTTTCAAAAAATTTCTACCATGGCGAGACAAATTTCCATAAAATAGTGGATTATTTGGGCGATGCAGGCCAAGCTTCTTCAAGCACACCGCATCCAGATCAGCGTCAACTTCCCAGGCGTGCAGGCAAGAGAGAAGTAATCTAAATTATTAAGATAAATTCAAATGTATTTGTATTTTTAATATTTACTATATTAGGTATTTTTAAATACCTTGCAATATCCAAATACAATGTACTTTCAAATTGCATAGTTAATCGTCTCGAGAGCCCAATCATCGACCCATCCGGTTGGTCTTGATTTTGTTGCTAAATGGAATTAAATCCATTTTCGAACTTTTTGAGCTTACTTTTCCCATAAGCTGCGAAATCGACTTCGGATCTGGGGTGTCTTCAACAGCATCCAGTGAGGAAAGACCGTTGATGAGAGCTGCTACCTAAAAAGCTGATTTTTAACATGTCACACTAGCGTCCGCGCCTCAAACAAAACAATATTCGCTTCACTTCCAGAATTTGGCAATGACTGGAATGACATTGGTGACACCATCGTGCTCTCGGCACTGGCTGTGGCTTGTTGGTTACTTCCCACCCCACCGACGCGCTTCATCTAAAGCAATAAATAATTTTTATGATAATTTATCTAGTTTTTTTTTTCTTTATCTAACCAAACTTACAGCATCTATATTCCTATGTTTGAGTGCTCGCATCAGTTGGACAGCCTGAGTAGCTCCGGCCTCATCTCGACCTTCCTCCACACCTTTGAAGTCATTTTTTCAATGTTTTTGCATGATTTTTAATACCGATTTGCTCATCACAAGCAGCTAAAATATCTTCAGCTTGCAGCCCACGGACCACTCTTTCAATACTCGCTAAAATGAGATTTTTCCAAGCTTTTAAGGTAAACATACCAGTCTCAATTTGCCACACATAAACGCTGGAATCTTCTAGACGCACTAACATATAGTCATCAAGCGGTCGCCATTTTAACTATAGAAAATATTCAAATCCTGATTTCAATGCTTACATCAAGGATTTTAAAGGGGTGTCGACTGGCCAGTAGTGAACATTTCATATCGCGAATATTCAGCAACGCGACAGTATTATCGCTTGACACAGCCGCGATGCATTTTAGGGTTTGTTTCTGAAATTGAGGAATGATTTGTGATTTAATGTCTAATCATACCGAGGAATTAGGTGGTGGAACGATAAATCGATTCACCGATCCTCCATTTACAGTAAATTTGTAGAGTCGAACCTATAAGGAGCTTTTTTCATTTTGCAAATATTAATATACCGCAGTATTAATATTCCAGACAATCACTGAAAAATCGTCACCACCAGACAGCATCATCTAAACCGAGTTAAAGTTGTGTTAATTTTTTTCAGACCGTTGAATCAAAGCGATTGCTTTGCTCGTGTGGGTATAACATGGCTCTTACAGCTCCGCTATGGCCTGAAACATTTAATTTACATATTTCAAAGCAATAAGAATTACCATGCAGAATTCTTGGGTTTTGACGTTCTGGTGGAATATCGAGCAGTTGTTTCGATATTGTCTCGCACGCATATGACATCACTAAATCGAAAGATTATTTTTGTCCTATGTATTTACCAATTTCTCCATTTGATTTTCCGAGTAAAAGTTTCCCTTGAGAGCCGACGTAGAGTGATGCGGTAACATCGCAAAGGTCCTAGAATGTAAATTTCATTAAGTCATATAAACAAGAAAAACCTGTTGTGAGAAAGGAGGATTTGGTGATTCATTCAACGCACTCCAAATCTCGGCCAGACTTTCGGAGAACGTTCCCTTATATTCTAAAGATATTAATTAACTTAATCAATGTATTTTCTTACTTAATGGCAATTGTTGTACATCAGAAACACGCTCAATGAAAGCCGAGCCAAACCTCGGGATCAGCCATGTGAGAAGCGCACCATCAGCTGAGGCTCGGATCACCTAAAAAGTTTTGTTAAGGTATAAAATGATTTGTTTCTACCTGGCAAGCTCCGCCCTGATCCTCTCGTTGCAGCGCGAATTCAAAAGCGAATGTTTGCTGCATCTGAAATTAACATACGACGAAAATTTTATGTAAAACCTTTGCAAGAGGTCCGGTGGCCTTCTTCCCCTCGAGAACTGCCATTTCAAAGGGCGCATTCCGTCCAAAATAGTTCTGCCTTGACGGGCCGAATTGAGCAAGGACCTGAGCACCATTTAATGCTCTCAAACAAACATTTCCTATATGTAATTTGGGCTTACTGTAGCGGTAATTGGTAGATGCGTACACTTCCGTCAACATAAGTCACCGCTACTTTATCTAAAAAAGAAGTCTAAAGGCGTATTTCTTGGCTTTACCTATTTCAAGAAAACTTCCGGAAACTGCTGCTACTTGAGTTTCAAATGTGATCAGCGCTTGTAGGTCGTCAAGGTCAATGACTTGCCACCGTTTCTTCGAGATCAACAACGCCACCTTCTCATTGTGAGAAGAAAATGAAATTGCTGTCAAGGCTTCTTTATCGGCGTGGCGCGATTCTTCTTCATAGAGCGGACTCTCCATTGTCTAAGCTTGCGCTAAAAAATATCGTCAAATCCATACCTTTTGATCAAGATCCTCGATCGTCCATATCTTCACCATCCCAGATTTGGAGAAACCGAGAATCTATTGGGAATTTTATAAATCATTATGCAAATTACAGTACCTGATCGGCGCGGTTAGTTCGCTTCACCAACGTGAAAGCAGTAATCCAATCCGGTTCAACCCGAGATGATATTGTGAATACAGGTGTTAAATCCTGAATTTTAGCTAACATTAATTTACTATGATTTTGCAAACCTGCGGATCGAGGACAATAAAATCTGCATAGTCGCCCGAGCAGATTATTCTGGTGTTAAAGGCGCTGTTGGCGGCTTTTGAAGCCTAAAAAAAGTCTTGAAAAATCTTAGCGAATTTACATATGGTTCCATTTGTCGATGTACACTGGCTCCATTAACATGATCGATACACCGCCCATCTAGCCAATCCCAGAGGCAAATCTGCCCATCGGCACTGACCGAGATAAAGCGGCTAAAAAGCATTTCATATTCTGGTATTTATGAGTTTTAGCATACGCAGAATTTGCTAGCAAGCTCGTTGGTGATATCGCCGTAATAGATGCAGAATGGCCAAGAAAGAGGAGATGGGGGCAAATTGCATCGACTTGTAGTTTCCAAATCTGAAAACTCGTCATTGAACAGCTCTTGGTGATTTACTCACAATAATATGGCCATTATCTGCTCCAGTGATTACTGTTGTTCGATCGGAGAGTATACGTATTGCCTTAAAATGTGGGATAAATTATTAGTGATTTACATACCGTAATTCGATGCCGGGGTGGCTGCTTGCCCCACAAAACGATCGGCACGACGAGGCCCGACGGTGGTAATTGGGCCTCAGCGGGTGACATTCTGTAATATTTAATGTATACTTACATTCAGCGTATCTAATTCCATCCCAAAAACACATTATGAAAGATATCTAAGCATTTTTCTCTTCAGTCGCCATTTAAAAACGGCATATGTCATAAAAAATTTTTAAATATTTGAACCATTCTTTCCAAAGCGAATTAAATTGTCTATAAAAAATTGCTGCCAAAAGTATGGGAATTTTGGCCCCAGACGAGCCGATAGCGTACACGGCAGGCCTCTCAACGACGGCATTCCGACGAAAGAGGGCCATTTGGTCCAAGGGTAGAGAATAAACATGTGCTAAGCAACACCAACTGACTAACAGTAATAAAAAGACCATAAAGTAAAACATAGTGCGGTAAATAGGCCGCATGGGAAGGTAAAAACAAAGGAAATCGATCGATAGCCACCAAAAATAACCCGCTTATCGTCCTGCAACCTACGCTATCGTCCGCATTAATGGTTTGATACGCATTAATAGCATAGAGTTTAAATGGTTTTGGAAATAGTAATCACTTCCTTTAAATGCAAGGTTATACCCTGCTGAAAATATGGGTCTCAACCGGCACCATCTGACGCGCCACCCGTCTGGCTCACTATCCCTTCGCAAGAAAACAATCCAGGTTGGCCACAATCACGAGGCCTAAGCCTAAGCCTAAGCCTAAGCCTAAGCCTAAGCCTAAGCCTAAGCCTAAGCCTAAGCCTAAGCCTAAGCCTAAGCCTAAGCCTAAGCCTAAGCCTAAGCCTAAGCCCAAGCCTAAGCCTAAGCCTAAGCCCATCGATACGCCCGATTTCTATGGTCGACCTCTCGCTGTCTGAAAAAATTTTCGGCAGGAAATTCTTAAAAAAAATTGTTAAATTAACAATTAAACAATTTATGTGCGTTGTTTCCTATGCCTTTGGTGTTCCGGTGTTTCCTAACGCAACATCTGAAATTTAAAGGTCTGGATGGCAAAAGTTCGAGCCAGGAGCTTGCCTATAACGTGACGCAAAAGTCTTTGAAGCGCAGCAAATCATCTAGCCCTTTCCATCCACTTTATTTTGCTTAGTGTACTGTAGCGAATTATAACACATTGTTTCAGTAGGATTGGCCATCTTGGTATGGCGCTGCAGCTGTCATTAGGCGTATCGATCAAAATGCCGGCTAAAAAAAGTTGAATGCTTTTCTGTGGTTAACCGCGGAAACAGGCATAAACATCAATTCTTGATCTTGGAAAAAACACGTAACAATCTATCAGTTTTTCGATGCGTCGATCTGTTTTGAAGGCGGATCGAAACGCCTATGAAAATTTCTTGATTCTGACGATTCTGGATCCTGACTTCTGCTATTTGAATTTTGATATTCTGGTTTATGAGGTTCTGAAAATTCCAGATTTTGCTTTTAGAAACACGAGATCAAGGACCATGAAAATCTAGATCCCGATTTTTAGGTTCTGACAGGTTCATCGAAAAGTATCCAGGGCCGTTCTCATGCTGCCGAATATACACAACTCGCTGGGCATACACTCCACTTTTTCGGTGTTGTTATTTATCAACCAGGCTGTGGTCCCTTGTGGAAATAGGACCACTCGACGGGGTGGAGAAGGGGGGAATGGCTTTGAAAGGGCCCTCTTCTCGTGGTTAATGTCCCCCTCCGCCTCCTGCCGAAGCTGTGGCCCAAAACGTGGGCCCATTCTCTACATACACCACTCTCTCGACTTTACCCTATGGATTATCTCGCACTATCAGCCAAGGCGTGATAAACAGTTCCTATTTAGTTTTGTGGTGGCCTTGCTTTCATTCCTGATCACCGCTTTTCCTATCTAGCGCGTCCATTCAAATTTCCCATTCATCATCCATGATGAGGCTTTTGGAAATATCCCCATTAGCAACGTGCTGCAATAAACCCATCATTCAGGATTTAAATTTCACATTTCCGATTAATGAATTGATTACGCATCGTCGATTTAGGCAAATTTTATCCACATTTTGAAGTTCCACGATCGGAAACGTGTTTGAATTTTACGGTAGCTAAATCAACTTTTTAATTTTTCCCATCTAACTTCTCTGGTCCAATGACAATCTGATTCTTGGGGGGTAGGGAGACGAATGGTGCGTGCGGAGGCATATACCTTTAAATATTTCGAGTGCGGGGCTAAACGTTGGATGAGTGGTTTTGGATGTCTAGCGCTCGATAAGGCTGAACATTGCGTCGAATTTTATTTAAGTTTTCGTTATGAAGGATTAAAAAGCAATTTTGTATAAAAAGACTTGCATATAAGCATGTAAATTTTTTTAGTACCCTTTATTCTTGATGGTCAAAAAGGATCGAGGGGTAAAACTTATTTTGTTAAAAACGTGTTAGTCATAAATTAAATGCAACCCCGATTTTGCAAATTTCCAAATGATATTTATGAAATCTTATAGTATATGAAAGATCTCAAAGCCTAGATTTCAAAACCCATAGAGTCGTATCCCTTATTTCCTGTTATCCCAGACCCTTACCCCCGGAAATTGCCTCCAATTTCTTTTTGCATCATTACCATAACCAATCGACCACATTCCCCAAAAACAAGCTGCCTAATCTCCTCGATTTCTCTCCACATCAAGGGATGCCCCATTTGCCCTTGTCTTCAGCTCATATGACCCACTCTCGCCGTTTGAATGGTGATTAGAGAAAAAGAGAAAAGGAGGGGTTGTTTCCATGACCACCCCTCAGCAGTGCTTCTTCCCCTCCATCTGAGGGAGTATGAGAGCCAGTGGTCCCGGGGCCATTCCTCGGTGAACGGCTTCGCATTATCCCCTTCTTTCTGCGGGAGGGCATATGTGTGTTTTTTGGGCTTACTCTCTGAATGCTGGGGCTCCTGAATGCTATGTACTCGTACTTCGGCTATTCGCCCATTTTATGGCCATCCAAGCATATGTTCAGGAATAGGGGGGTTGCAAAGTGGTGGGCCAATTACATCGGCAAACTTTGGTTTTGTTGATCTTTGATTAAAGTTGATTTTTATTTAATTTCGAATTGAAAAATTGCCCAACTACAGGACGCTTTCGTTGGTTATTTTGATCAAAACTCATTAAGATGGATGTCATAAAATCCGAAATACTAAGATTTTGCATAAATTTTCATTTGTGTATTTTCTAGGTTTTTAAATGTTTACGTCCTAAGCTAACATTATTTTTTAGAAATATTGATTTTTCAATTGATAATTTATGCCATAAATTACGAATATTAACCAAAATTAGGTTTAATTTGCATTTTTAGCACTTCGCTTCTAAAGTTTTAAAAGTGCAACTTCTCAAATTTCTACAGTATCCTTTTTCGAATCATCGTTTCTAATTAATACTATATATTTCATTTTACACCTCTACCTATAATAATTAAATATACAGAAGCGTTTAATTTACTCATTAAGCGTCATGATTAATGCACCATTAATTAATTGTTCCTCAACAATGTATAGAGATCTTGTCTACCAGAGGGCGGGTCTCTGCTCTAGATATCCCCCTGATGGGAGAATGTCCCGCCCCAAAACGAAGCCCCCTTTTGGCAGCCATCCTTTTCTTTTTTTTTTCAGGATCAAGACGACGTCTACCCCATCCCCTCGCCAAAGTGACAGCGACATCGAGGCCGTCTTCGGCATCCTCTTCTCGTTCGTTTTCCAATTTCCACGACCATCCCGGCCCTCATGGGCCACTTGAGTCAACCTCTAGTCCCCGGCTCAGGTTACGGCCTAGGCGTCAATATCCCGGTTTATACGGCTTTTTCAAATTTTTGGCACTCGATCTTTGAATCTGGGGTGGTACTTTGAATCTAATTTTTTTCAGCCTGCGAGCAATCCGACGCCTGTTCGTCGATGGAGTTCACCGACCTCGAAATCCAACAGATAAAAGATCATAACCAGGTTGGTATTAAGTGACTGGAGATAGAATACCATAGCTCGTGCTCAATCACCTGTTTTTGCAGAAGAGAGTGAAGCGCGTGGTGGCCGTGGTCGCCATCTCGATGACGATAATTGCCATCGTGCTCGTGGGCCTCTCGCTCTCCTTTGGGAAGAAGATTGACCTTCTCGGTGGGTCGTTTTTTACTTGGTGAAGATATAGCTTGGCCAAAGATTACCTTGGTATAGTCATACTATAACTATAAGTTAATAGCTAAGGCTTAAAACTACTAGATGAATCATGCATTTCCAAAACCCTTTCCGTCACGCACCACAGGCTCAAATTTCGGAACCAAATTTATTTCTGCCCGGCCGGCGCCAAGACACGAGAGTCCGAAAACGAGGAGCAACAGCCCTGGTGGCCCCCTCATCCCTTATCAGCGCCGTATTGAGTGTGTTCCAAAGGGAAGGGGCGCACTTCCGGCTCCCGTCCCAAAAAATGCCCCTCGGAATCCTCCTCAAGAGAAAAACGGACAGGATGGCCCTCCTCTGGGCCGCTCGGAGCGTCACCCCGCCAAACTTTCGGGCCATAATTGGATCGTTGTGCGGGGCGGAAATTTCTACATGGTTGGGTGCGCTGATTTTTGTGCAACCGGGCACACCAAGGGGGAAGCTGGGGGCTTGCACAGAGCTGATATTGGGGTTTTGCGATGAGCGAAAAGTTTTTTAAAGACTTAAAAATTCTTAACAAAGGGTAATTTTTCAAGGAGTTTAGAACCATTACGTCCTCTTAAGGAATTTGCTCAGAAACAGACGCTTTTGCTCTTTTTTGACGAAAAACTACCATTTTTAAAAGTTTTTCTTGAAGCGCATTACCGTTCAGTAATTTTTAAAAGCTTAAATATATGCATAATCGAATGAGCTATCGTATAGTTCCAATTCCACCCATCCACAACCCCTTATTAACGTAAATAGATTATCGCTTCTAGGAATTGCAGGCTTTATTGTCAGTCATCCCCCCCAGATGTCAGCCCCAAATTTAATCCGTCAAAAAGGAAGGGGGTGAAGCCGTGCGGGGAGACAGGGTCATTTCCGTTTTCGCGTTGTCGGTGGTGGCGGTGGAATGGCTTTGACAGCCACTCTGCTCCAATATCTGGAGCCCCAAAGAGCCCTTCGCGAAGGTCTTACGAAGGCTTCGCGAAGGCCCACGCCAAGAAAACCAATTCGCAAGCAGATTGGCCAGGGACGGCCACCCACCCTGAATCCGAACCCCCGTAAAATATGCCCGGGTCTTCTTGCTTGATGGATAGGGTGCTGGCAGCTGATTTTTTTGTAAGGAGCTTGGGGGATAGATGCGGAAAGATGGCTGAATTCTAATTTGGACAAGGAAGTGTTGGGGGATCTTTTGGTGGACCCGGTTGTGAATTCATGGGAAAAGCCGGGATGGGCCCCGGGGCAACAAGCTAAGCTGTAGCTGTCTAGCTAGAGTGTCACGGGGAGATATAACAACTATTAAGGATTTATGGTAGCGTTATATTGCGGTGTATTTAGAATTAATAAGATGATATGATATTGAGATCTATAAATACTTATTTTTCGATGGTTTTTGCCTAGTTTACGTTTAATCATACCTAGAGATACCTCTCGTGTTTTTTAAAATAATTTAAAAAGTCCTTAACACTATTTTTAGTGGAAGAATCGATGGAAAAACGTCATCAAGGCCGTGAGCTCCTCGGCCTCAACGTCTCCATGCACAATCATCGAAATTGAAAATCACATCTCAGATTCGACGATCTAACGGGCACTATCTCCAAAAATCTATCCTTCTCTCACGGGTTGCCCTGTTAAATCCCCAAAATTACAACGAAATTCCGACACCTTCCTCGCAACGCAATTCCCCCATCTCCCCCAACTCCCCCACTCAACTTGAATGTATTTATTGTGATATAATCGCCCCTGATCCAGCATGTGATCCCACGTCGTGTGACCCGTAGAAATATCCCTTCAGATGGCAACTACTGTATGCAATTTACATCCCCATTTCCTTGCCCCCAAATCCCAGTCAATAAATCAGCGAAACGAAAAGAAAGGAAAAAGCACCTGCCAGACCCCAAGAAACCAAATATTTTTTATTATTCAGCCTGACGGAGGGGAGTGTGTGGCCACCAAAACAAGGCGATGAAACACATGTCCTTCTTATAGACAAATGGCCCTCATTTTGACATCGATTGTGTTGGTGGCTACATTGTGTCTTATCCACTTTTTTTTATGCTTTTTCCCCACCTTTAGAGATCTGGGGTTGTTGAGTGGGTGTGCGGGAACGAGGGCTGCAAGCCATTGCATAAAAAAAGTAGCGCTATTTGGGAGCGGGGAGAGTGGTTGCGTTTTTTTTGCAGAGCCCTAGGGAATGGTGACGTAGATAGGCGAATAGTATCTAAATGTTAAGGATTAATTTTGAAGATAAAATTGACAGGGATACTCAGAATTTGGGATTAATCTCAGTCACGAGTAAATATTTTTTGGAAGAAGCCGGTCAAGAAGCTATAGTAAAGAAAATATATCTAAGAAATAGGTGATGTTAGGGCTGATGTGCTTTGTTTATGGGAGGATAAGAGTTTCAATAACGAAAAAATAGATTCCTAAGCCTAAGCCTTACAAGGAGACGTTTTTGAGTGTCGTCGGAACCTTGGCACTGGACCAAGCCTATCTTGTGAAGAATTTTACGCTGATTCCGAATATGTTAACCGTTTTTGCGGAATAGCCATTTCTCGAAAGTTATGAACGATTTAAACCTCAAAACAGCGAAATCGCTACTTTCAATAGTCATAAAAGGCTTCAAAATAGGTTTGAGACAAAACCAGATAGTGCATCTTGTTCAGAAAAAAATTCTCTATAAAATGTACCATCGTTTCCAAAACCATTGAAAAGTTGGAAAAATTTGATAAATTGAGAGGTCCATAATTTTACAAAAATTTTCAAAATTCCAGGCTTTTTGAGTTAAGTAGCTTATTTTATAGAGAAATTTTTTCTGAACAAGATGTACTATCTGGTTTTGCCTAAACCCTATTCCGAAGCCTTTTATGACTATCGCAAGTAGCCGATTTTGGGCTGTTTTGGGTTTAAATCGTTCCCGAAAGGGTATTCCGCAAAACGTTCCATTTCGGAATCACGTAAAATTCTTCACAAGAACTTGGCCCAGTCCGAGTTCCGGACATAAAGTCTCCTGTTAGCCTAAACCTATGCCTAAGCCCAAGCCTAAAACCCAAGCCTAAGCCTAATCCAGCAAATTTCTTTTAGCTTCAAACCTTCTCCAAAAACCTGAAACCATATTTGATCCATCTTTGATTTTGCGTCTATGAACCCACTCCCCCTAGACGAGACACGATTAGTTGAGGTGATCGATGAGATTGGGGGTAGTTCCCACGAGGTGTCAGCTGATATGCGAACAACTACACGTGGCGGCACCTCCCCATTATTTCTTCAGATCGTACCTCAAGGCCCTAAGGGTCTCCCCCATTGAAATCATGCCACCTAGACCTTCACCTGGCCACTAGTATCCCGGCGGAATGTGGTTCTATTTGGTTTTCGCGCTACTTGGAGGCGTTCAAGCAGTTGAGCCAATTATTGCCTGTTACTATAAGTAAGATTTTCCATCAAATTTGATAAAAATAATTTTATAGGATTGATAAGGCTAATATTATCTTTTTTTTTAGTCTTAGTCCCCCGGCAAATGAAGTCGATCCAACTCTATGCACCCATTATTTGCTTATCAGCTATACTACGATTACCGGAAACGGCATGTTTGACCCGCCAAGTGGTAAGTCTAACGTTAATTACCATAGATATAGCTTCACGTAATTTTCTGTCAACCTTTTCAAATTTAGTAGAAGAAGCCAGGAATTTTTCCATTATCAAAGAACGAAACCCAAAGGCTAAACTGATGCTATGCGTGACTGCATCAAATCCACATTGGTCGATGATGGTATGAATTCTTATTATTCATAAAATTAACTTAAATATTAAAAAACCTCTAAATATTACAGCTATGTAAATTTTAGGTCTCCACTCCGCTGAAAATGGAAAATTTTGCTGATGCCAGCGCGCAATATATGAAACAACACGGGTTTGATGGAATTGATCTCGGTTTGTCAGAATTTCGGCAATAATTTTAAATTTTCAGATTGGGAATTCCCTACGTGGAGCTCGGATGCTAAGAAAAGCGATCGGAATTTGTTAACAATTTTGTTGAAGGTAATTGGCATCCAGTGTCTTTTAAAAATTTTTAGACTCTGCGGTTCACTTACGGGGATAGGTTTTTATTGACGATGGCCACGTCAGGTCCGCCTACAATCACGCGAAAAGCTTATGATGTATCGTCTTTCAATAAGTAACAAAAATCAAATCGTCAAGAACGGTTGATTTAGATACTGTGATTTTATCAACGTGATGAACTATGACTTTCATGTATTTTCGTGGACAAACCCTGTCGTTGGGTTCAATGCTCCTTTAAAACCGATGAGCCGGGAGTATAGCATTATTGGAGAGATGAATTCGGTATGTTTGGAGCGTATTAGAAGTAATTGAAATTCTAGATGTCTTCTCTAGCTTCATATTCGACGCTTGGACTTTGGAGCAATAAGACTGTTTTTGGAATTCCTGTCTATAATTTGGTAAGAGCTTTTTTAGCTCATTCTTACAGTTAATTTTTAAGGACTCAGTTAATTGATTTATTCAGGGTTTCCGATTAGTAAATTATTACTGGAATTGGCCGTACGCACCAGCTGAAGGAGAAGTCAACACATTCACCTCATATCCATCTGTAACTTCCACCTATTTTCTAAAACCCTTCTAGACGTGTAACATCACGAAAGAAACCCATGCTAATGGCATTGTCTATAGGGAATATTGGAATAACGCAGCTGCATCACCTTATATCGTTGGTAAGCCAAATTTCTAAAATTTCATCATTCTAATTAATTCCAGGAAACGACAAAGTTTGGTTGACAACTGAAAATCCAAGAAGTACTGCCGCGAAAGCCCAATTTGCCAAAGATTCAGGTTTCTTTCAGGTTTCTAAAATATACGATTGATATATACAGATTGCGCCGGCATCATGCTTTTCCAAATATCTACCGATGACAATCGAGGAATATGCGGCGAAGGGAAGAACCCACTAATCAACGCCGCCAAAAAGGCCTTCCTCGGAAAATAGAACTTATTTGCATTTTTAGCGTGATAATCAATAATTTATTCCACCCAATAAATAATAATAAAATTGGTTTTTAGTTCTTTTTGAGGACCGTCGCCGTTGCTTTCTTTCTATAACCATCAAACTGGCCATAGGATGGGGTTGTAGCGTTTTTGGCAGTCGGGCTCCTCATCCTGGGCCTGCCCTTGGTTTTCCTCTTGATGGTTCCATATCCAACTCGATCGTATCCACCATGATATCCTCCAATAGTATCACTCGGCTGTCCTCCATAGCTTGAATAAGCGCTTGGAGAATATGCTCCACCTCCTCCTCCCTGTCCATTGAAGTCGACGTCGATATCAACTCCAACCTCATTTGGATAATTGTTGCCTCCATCCCAATTGTCTTGTTCTTGATTTCCTCCTCCATAAGAGTTGAAGGTGGTCGGACTGGGCTGACCAGAATATCCGGAATATCCGTTGTAGTTTCCATAATCTACTGATCCCTCATAACAGCTCCTCCTTGCCCATCATCAGGCCCATAATTTCCATTGTCACCTCCATAAACAGCGCCACCGCTACCGTAACTGTCTCCCATATTGTTATTGTTATTATTGTTATAGTCCTGATTGTCCTGGGTCGATCCAGCGTAGCTATTATAGGTGCTTGGGCTTGGCTTTTGAGTGCCGCTTTGGTAGTTATCGGAATTTCCATAAGAGTTGAAGCCGCCCTGGTCGCCGCCATTTCCATAATTACCATAGTCTCCACCTTGGCCAGAGCTGCCGTAGTTTGAAGTCGGCTGTTCATTTCCACCGCCTTGGTAATTTGAATAATCCGGCTGGCTAGAGGAGGAACTTCCATAGGATTGAGAGACAGAGAACGAGTTTTGATTTCCACCACCCTGTGAAGATCCATAGTTGTTTCCACCATCTTGATCTTCATTTCCATATGAACCTCCAGAAGAGGCCGATTCGAAGGGTGGCACCATTTTGGAGTAGCTTGAATATCCTTGGTTATCTTGATTGTTCTCTGAGCCATAGGCACCACCAGTGGAATATGTGTTATCACCACCACCTTGGTAGTTTCCTCCGCTACTACCATAGTTGTCGTTATTGTTGTTCGAAGATCCGTAAGATTCCATATTGTCATTATTATTGTTGGGACCAGAGTTTCCAGCTCCAGAATAGCTAGAATAAGCGCCAGCTTCAC
The DNA here is from genome assembly GCA_038088335.1 of Mesorhabditis sp. LJ9110. Classification (NCBI taxonomy): domain Eukaryota; kingdom Metazoa; phylum Nematoda; class Chromadorea; order Rhabditida; family Rhabditidae; genus Mesorhabditis; species Mesorhabditis sp. LJ9110. The sequence continues at coordinate 187,864 of JBBGBA010000015.1, read as the reverse complement.
CATTTCTATCGCCGCCTCCTCCAGAATAAGCCCCGGAATCTCCATTGCCGCTACCACCGGAATATCCGGAATATGAATTAGCTGGAGCCGACGGTGCGCTTCCACCGCTACCGTATCCGCCATTGCTAACCCCACCTTCATAGCCAGAATCGGGACTTCCATAGTTTGACGAAGCTCCGTAATCGCTATTCCCGGAACCGCCCATATTCTGGTAGCCTTGGCTTGAGCTTTCGTATCCACCTCCGTTTCCGTAACCTCCTCCATTCTGGCCATAATCGGAAATTCCAGACGATGATCCGCCTGGCGGGCTACCACTGTAGCTTGAATAAGTTCCGTAACCAGACGAGGGTCCAGAATTATAGTCTGTAGTTGGAGCGGGCTGAGCGGGGGCTACGTATCCTCCAGATTGGCCGTATCCAGACGGGCCATAGCTTGAAGGAGCGGACGGTGCTCCATAATTTCCTGGATAGCTCGGTTGGGCAGTTTGGTAGGTATTTTCTTGAGGTGCCGATGGATATCCAGTCTCATAGCCTCCTTGGTAGCTGTTCGTTTGGGGTTGTTGTGGATAGGCTGGTTCGGGAGGAGTATGGAATAAGTCCTTGGCCCGGGCTGGTTGCTGAACACCGTATCCAGGCTGTCCATAGCCGATGACGATCCATAATATCCACTATTCTGATTGCTCGGATAACCAGCGTTTGGGGGTGGTGCTCCATAATTAGATGATGATCCATATTCGGCGGGCTTGGGTCTCATACTAAAATTTTTGGATATAACCTAGGTAGCTTTTTCCTTACCCGGAGCTAGTTGGATAGCTATTACTAGCAGTCGGTGCAGACGAAGAAGACGACGAATATCGATCCTCATCACCGCCGTATGCACCTTGGGAACCTCCAGAATAACTGTCTTGGTCATCAGATCCATAGCCTAAAATTCTGTCTGTTTTTATGTGCTAAAACATATACCATCAGAATATTCTTGATTCGCGCCACCTCCTCCCGAAGAATAAAGATTTCCGGTAGCCTTATAGCCGCTTCCTTAGATGTGCTGATACTTTCAGCATCAAAAATTAACATACCCATGCTCCTTTTGCCATTGGCTCCGCTTCGAGTGCCGGCGGAGGATTTTGGCGAATCGATTGAACCTGAAAAAAAATTATATTTGGAACCAGCACCCAAAACCCGCTTCGCGGGCCTTGGACGCTGGAATGCGGCCTTTGCATGAGAAATTTGACTTCCCGATAGCTCGGGTCCTTCGGACCCCCTCCCCCCGCCGGCCACACACGCGAGTGCAACTGGCAAAAATGAGGAAAGTTGTATTTTCCGCATTATGCAAAATTAGCCCTCAGGGACCCCCAAAATGAATAAAACCGGCTTTAACTTTGTAAACTTGTATTTTATCGAAATTCTGACAACGCCATCGGAAACAGAAGGGTCGATTCCCCCGGGTGACGGAGAATTAGGGCATTTTATACACGGGAAGGCCCTCAAATCGGGCCTCGAAAGTGACATCCACACACACACACACACACATACGCGCCAAAATTATATAAGGTAGGATTACTAGCTACCATAGCTTCCAAAGGTTCGTCGATCAGGCTGATGCTTGCCTCCCTTTGTGATTGCACCCTTGTAGTTTCCGGTTTCTGCATCCGGGACTCCCATGTAGCCACTTAAATTATTTATAAAAGGTTATTTATTATTCTTATAATATTTTGGTTAGTGATAATTATATAAAATATAACTTACTTTTCATATGGACTTCCGGATTCCTGAGGGCCATAACTTTCGGCTCGTGGTTGAGGGGCCTGTCCTGCATTTAATTCTGAATTAAAAAATAATAATATGTAGAATACCGTAACTCGCTCCTCTCGACCTGCCATTATTTAGTGAATTAACCAGGCGTGTATATTCATCATTCATACCTCGCTGATATTCTCCGAGCTCCTGAAAAATCATTGATTTTATAGGCTGATAAATATAGAGGTATTGATTAAATGTTCTACCTTTTTCGAGAGTTGACTAGCCTTTGACGTTCCAAATTGCTTTCCGGAAGAGATTTTAGCAACCGCCGGAAAAGCGATGAGCGCTCCTTGGTTGTACGTTACTGGAATGCGGAGGGCGAAGTCTAAAGGCGAGGCTGAACGGCACCCTTCATGGGCCACCAGCCCCACCACAAAATGCTAATTAAATTTGGTACTAAATTGTATCGTTAGTAGAAAACTCATGCTCGGGGTTATGTGAAAAGCTCAATCTTTTTGGTTAATATAAAATTTTTCGGAAACTCCACAACACTGCAGGCATCCTGCTTCCCTACCTTTTCCCTTCTTTGCAAGTGCATCTTTATCAACTTTATCCTCAGCTGGCACGTCACTTAGAATTACTGATTTCTAGAAAAATTGCATATATTCAAATTAACGATAGAACTCACAGTTTTTGCCGGAGCTCTCGCGACTTTAGGAATCCTGGTACTATTTTTCATTGGAGTGTCAGTTGCATTAGCAGTTTTCTTTTCGAGGGCACTGCAGCTCCCCGCAACAAGTAACAGCAGCAAGAAACGGATTCTCATCCGACTAGAAGTCATGGTTTTAATGGAAATTATATGCATAGAAATTCAGTATAAGCGGCTAATTAGGATGTAAATCGCAAGGACGATAAATTCATAGGGACAAGCCTTAATTTTCTGGAAAGTTTGTAAAAGCAAAGACAAAAACAATTAAATAGAAAAGCGTTCGGATCATCAAATCAAGAAGAATCGGGTGCAGGGTTTGGGAATAAAACAAAGAGAGGGGTGAGGGTCCAGGGCGCTGGTTGACACCGTCGCGGCTTCCCTTCTTGTACGCAAATAGGCACCACTCCGCGTTCCAGACGGGATTTTTTTTCGGGGTGGTAAGGATTTGGTGATTGATTTTATGATTGGATTGGAAAAAAATATCAGCTAAAGTTAAGGTATACTACATCACTGTCGTTGAATACAAAATTGAAAGTACCAGTATACAGTAGCATAGCTAAAGGGTAGGTAAGAAGAATAGCACAGTAATGTCCGAGTTGCAAAGTCTTATGAGTAACGAAATCATAACCAAAACCTGAACGCTTCACCTGAAACATTCTTGGCTGCCGACAGAGTTGTGGGCGGAGCATTTGGGCCCTCTTATAGGAAGTGGCCGGGGCATGACAGCCGTCAGGATGCATGCGGAAGGGCGGTGGGTGGGCCACGTCCATCCACCACGGCTGATGATGCGGTCAGCCTGGCTGGCCGTAGATCAGCAGTTTTTTGCAAAGCGGAATGTGGCGGAATGATCGGGATCAGAACGTAGTCAGGATTTCGCACGGTTGGTTTCTTGCGATGCCAGCCTTGGAAATTACGGCCGATGCTAGGTGCCCAGTTGCAACTTAAAAAAGTCATTAAACCACAAACGTGATTTTTCAGCATGTCAGTTAGCACATCGCAATCAGCGTTTCAAGCTGGTTAGAAAAAGTCCAGGGCGAAATTCTGACGAGGGCGAATGGCAGACGAGAATTTTATCAAAAATCGACGCGCTACCCCCTTTGCTCCAAAACGCGAAAAGCGAGGACTTCAAAAAATCGCAGCAATTACACCAGGGCCTCCAAGGTCTTGTACCAATTTTTTTTCGACCCTATTTTTGATGCTCTTCCAGATGCAAATTGAATTCTGTGTTGAAAATGCCCGTTCGACCTCAAATAGGCTTGTAAAGGTACAAGGTAGATGCGGAAGGCCATGAATTTTCGTCAACAAAAAAATTCCCATACTTTTGGTCACTAGTGTATTTATTTACAATGATTCCAAGATATTCTAATTATTGAAATACGTCTGCACATTCACGTTATTCCCTCTAACGAGTAGCACAGGTGGCAGGCGATCCGAAATCACATCCAACCACGCCATCAGCAATGTTGGAGACACCTCTTCGGCTCGGGTCTGCGGCAATGTCCTAAATTTTATGCTAAAGAGGTATTCAATCATCTAAACATACACCACAATCATATCAGCGGTTCCCGAATTTTCTCGAAGCAATTCCGCGATTCTCAAATATTTCATCGTCCTCTCTTCCATGCTCTTCAGCTCTCGGTTGCTCGTGTAACCTATATCGAACCAACAAAAAAAAAGTCAAAAACTATACCTTGTCCCGGCGAAACCAGGTCATTATTTAGATATTGGATTTTTGAGGCAAAGTCTTCTTGACTAAATTTCGGGAGATACTCTACTATCTATAAATGTACATCTCCTTCGCGGGCATCTCATCGAATGTCGAAAGGACATGCAAATCATCTGTATGCAATCCATATTTTCGTAATTTAGTAAGCATCGTCTAAAACTTCCAGGTAAACCTATTCGATAAAATACCTGCAACTTCGGGTCGTTGCATTTTTGTGAGGAGATGAATACACGAATTTTTGCTCCCTAAAAATGGCAATATAGTTAATCGTATTACTGTAGCTCACCTCCAAATAGCTCCCTTCTTGCGTCAGTAAATACGGTAAAAACATGGCCATTCCACCATTATCCTGTAGCCACCATACGTCGATCACACCGCTTCTGACCTAGGGATGCATATTTGCAGCTAGGTTGTGCTTACCGGATATCGGAATTTTCTCAGCTCGTTCACAAACATTTGTGCTTCGGTATTTACGGTACTGGTCTTAAAACGAGCTACCGAACTTTCTGAGGCTCTGGGCTAAAACAAAAATAATATTCTAATTCTTGTAGGCTCACCAACGGCTCGGACGATAGCTCATTTTGCGCCATTTCCTTTCGCAATATTTTTCCAGCATTTGCCGTTATTGTCAGGCTGAAAATATAGAAAATTTGCTGTAAAAAACTTACTCGTTCTTGTTAGCAATATTATCAATGTCCAGGTCGTGTAGGTTAATCTAAGAAAACATATTGAAGGTATGGTTCCGGGTCCTACCTGGAATTTCCGCATCGACTCTGTATGATCCAATCCGCAACAAGAATTACGGAATATAACCAAGGCAACGTTCTTCGAAAGTGCCACTCTGAATTTATATCTGAAGCAATAAATGCTAACTTACTCGATCGTTTTATAATAATCAATAATCTCATTCATTCCGTCTTTTGCCTTTTTTGCCCAATTTGTTTTGAAGCCCATCATTAGAATATTTGGTTTGAGTAGCCCGATTCCGACAGTCTAAACTCAACAATAGAATAAATTAATCCATTTTCACCTGCATAAAAATGGAGGTCCCCATGGCCATCGTATCACTAGCTACAGTAACCAATTCTCCTTTTACTTCCCGTTTTGCCATCCATTTCTAATTATCTATTATAAAAAAAGAAAAAACCATACCTTAAAATGACGATCGATTTTCTCTTCCTTGTTAAATATTCGATTATTTACGGGTTCCTGATATAGAAATTTATAGAAAACCTCCGTTTCCATTACTTACTTGAAGAATATACCCACAAAGTAATAAGCTTGACCTCGTAAAATTAGCGGCTAGATCGACAAGACCCGGACGCGCTGCTGGGTTTCCGGTTAGGACCAAGATCTAATTTTTAGAAATTAATTGTTGTTTTGGCGATATACTTGAGGTCTATATTGGTCATTGTCTCCATTGATAATCAAATCGAGGGCTTTGTCGTATCGACTGCTCGCTTCAGATGAAGGGCCAGTGGAGCGTGTGGCTGATATCCTTTGTGGTTGTACGGTATCGCCACGTTCTTAAGCAATTTTACTTAGTGTGTGTTGGTGGTATTAATCCATATTTATTAGTAAAGCCGTCAAAAGATAAGTGATTGTCGTGAGGTTAGATAATTTGCATATAAAAAGCGTAGCATAGATTAAAAACAGATGAGTTGCATTGGAAATAAATTATAGAATTAAGGGTTATGCTTCACTTAAAAGAGCCGTCCATCGATCGCCCATCCCTCCTCCGTTTCCTTTAGACCTTCCCTCGACTCTAACTGCCGCCGGTCGGTTATAGTGTAATCTAAATTAGCGGGTTACCCTAGTTAGCAGGCAAGCGGGTTAGTGTCTCGAAAATTAGCATAGTAAGCCCACCTCGTTTAATAGCCGCGAAGTATGCTAGGGCCAATAAGGCGATGATCACCGCAATTCCGATTCCTGTCACCAGGCTCACAAAAAGAGTAAGGGCAATCGCGATTCCGAGGGCTCCAAAGACCGCAATTAGCATACAGATCAGCCAGAGCCTGAAATTTTATTTAAAAACCTAATACATAATGTATTTTTTTCATTTCTTGACAAACCTCGATTTACTGCTAGCCTTAACCATCTTGCAAGTAGTCTATCAGGACACGCCAAAAATTTAGAAATCAGAACGGCCTCAATACTATTAAATAAACATAGCAGCACAATCCTGTTTTTCAGGAAACGACTGCGTTGCGAGGGGGGAGGAAACGATTGATCAGGCGAAAGTTTGCTGGGACAAATCGCCCTAGATGGAGAGACATTTGTATCGGGCATAACGACGCTACACACAAAAGGATAGAAAGAGACAGACAGATAGACAGACAGACGGATAGACTGACAATTCTCGTATCCGTATCCCTGGAGAGAGAGCACACCTTTTTTATGGGGACCGGGGGGGGGGGGGAGGATTATCAAGAGGGATCGGTACCATGATCGCGCATGTGTTGTGACACCCCTGGTAATCAATTTTTGGAGCCTGGGAATTTGGATTCGGATTTTAATTTCAGGAAATGCCATTCTAACTTTATGGAAAGTCGAAAATGTAGCCTAACATTTTCAGAACACCTTACCTTCGTGCCATTTCTGAACCAGAATGTAGCCGACGAGTCATCATAATTTCTTCGGCTTTCCGCAAAACCTTCTGACGCATTGTTGGCGGGATAACTGTAGTCGTCGTGTCAGCAGTCTAAAAATTTGGTTTTCTGTTTGGGAATCTATAATACAACCTCTAGTTTCATTGGCTTGCATTTGGCTACTCGGCCTTCCGGTTCAGTGGGCTGATTCACCGACGCTTCTGGCATCTTCTCCGGGCAACAGCTATGGCAGATGAAGCCACTTGAGAGATCTTGTCCATCTTTTTCAACACAAGCTTTATGCCATTTCCGGTTGCACAGCTTGCAGGGCTCTAAGGTCTCATAATCGACCGGCGTATGGATCATCAACAAAAATTCTTCCTAAAATTTTTCTTTGGTTTTCTCGAGGTATTTTGTACCTTCGGAATAAGGTGGGATTCGGTAGTAAGGTCAGACTCAGGCAGATTTTGATAGCATGCCCAACAGTAGCTGATCTCTTCGTTGATTTGAATTCCATCGAGATCGTAGGTCCGCTCATAGCTGAGGTTTTTCATGTCTACTATAAAAGTTACAAAACTCACCACATATAAGCTTGATTGGGATGCTCAATTTTAGCGTTGCACAATTTCTCATAACACACGATTGGGTGCGTTTTTTCAACACAACAGTACCCCATCTCCTTCATTTTCGGTGTCCACAGAGCCAAAAATGCTTCGCGAAGCTAAATTTCTTCTTTATTGCTGTAAGCTATTTAGTACCGTACCTGGCTTGCGAATCTATAGACCTTGCTGTTCTTTCGGTTGTAGAGCCACGCGTTTTCCAGCATCAACCAGATATCATCACAGACCTCTCGAGCCGTTTTATATTGCTCGTTCTCAAGTTTTTGATGAATCGTCCCGAGATCCATAGGGTTCTTCACGATCTTTGGGTAGTCCTGAAAAACATTAATACTTCTCTAGGTCTAGAAAGTTACCGGAATGCCAAGAAGCTCAGGATCGACCGGAACACGAAATGGTTGAGCAGCCGGATGGTCGTTCAGAACCTTCCATAGCGGAAGTAGGTTAACTCTCAGCTGACGGCTTGAAAACACGGCGTCCTCGCTAGGGGCTTGGGGCTCTTGAGCTAAAACCACTGTAAACTTCGCTAATTAAATGAATTACCAGGCTGCTGTACCGGCCGCACCATCTCGACCCTCCAGAAGCAGCTTGGGCAAATGAAGCCATTTGGAAGGTCTTTTCCGATACACGATTTATGGCATTTCCGGTCGCAGCGCTTGCAATGTTCGAAGCTGACATAATCGACCGGTTTATAGATTTTCATCATAAATGACTCCTAGAATTTTTTTAGTTATTTAGATGGTTGTATTAACCTTTGGGATCTGGAACGTAGAATTACGCTCGTCCCGGATAGTATGTCCACCGGCAGGCATTTTCTCATAGCATTCCCAGCAGTAGCTCAGCTTCTCGGTGAATTCCATTCCAGAAAAGTTGTAGGTAGTTTCGCATCTAAAGTTTTTAAGATAATATTGTACTTTACAATGTAACCTAGACGTTTTAAATTATCATAACTCAATACCAACTCCATGTACGGTTGATCACGATCAATTATACAACCATGCCTCCCATTACAAAGCAGCGACTCGCTTGGTTGGCTGGCACAGCAATATCCCAGCCTCCGCATCAGTGGATTCATTTCAGCCATCAATAGTTCGGAGAGCTAAATTTTAGCGAGTCATTATTATTTTATCTCAGATGATTGTTTTACCTTTGTAGCATGTTTGAATACCACGCTGCCGGTTCGGTTGTATAGCCATGCGTTCTCCAGCATCAGCCAGACGTCATCACAAAACTCCCATGGATTAATGTATGAAGTTTCTTGAAGTTTTTGACGAATTGTTGACAAGTCCATTGGGCGGATGACGATGTCAAAATAATCCTGGAATTTAAAGAATGTCCAATTCAAATCCTGCGGCTTTCTGAATTTTGAATGTTTCTGAATTTCTCACCGGAATGCCAAGAATGTCCGGATCGACAGGCGTCCGGAAGGGGTGAGCAGCCTGAGAGCTGTTGAGCTTCTCCCAAACCGGAAGTAGCAAGTCTCGCAATCCTTCGCAGGTAGGTGGCGATTTTCCTGCTATGTTGGGATTCAGAACTTCGTTCGCAACCATCTCCTGCTCTTCGTTGCGCGCGACTGCATCTGAAAAAAATTTTGGTTGGATTTTTTAAATGGCTTTCACATGTCTGAATACCAAGAAAATTTTAACGATCGCTTACCGGCTTGTTGATAGTGCTCCTGTTCTACGCGAGGCTCATGCGGTTGTTGCTCCCTTTGGGCCTGGTTCCTTTCTTGAAACTCCCCTTGGATGGTGTTGATCCTTTCCGAAAACATATGGTCTTCGACTGGGAGCGTGTCAACTAGAAAGAAAAAATTTCGTTTCAATATGCAAGCAAGAACGAAAGATTTAAAGCTAGCAAATAAAAGCCGGCGAGCAGCGTTTCCGGCCACCAGAATCAACACTTTCCAGGGCTTTAATTACTGGTTAAATTGACTTACATTTACTATCGTGTTGTTGTTGTTGTGACTGGTGCTGCTCTTGTTCAACGCGTGGCTCATGTTGCTGTTGCCGATTTTGCTTCTTTTCTAGGAGCTCCTGCTGGATCTTGAAGATTTTCTCGGCCAAGAGATGATAGTATTCCTCGCGATCTTCCGCCAGTTCGAACATCTCCTTCTCCACTTTTCTCGCGTAGCTGATCAGGTCTTTTATTCTTTGATCGTGCATTGCTGCTGGGCCGGGGCTTGGGAAGATGGCTTTCACCAATTTGCCGACGAGATGGTTTCGGAGGTCTTTTGTGACTTGTTGATGCCATTCTTTGATTGGGGGAGCGTTGTCTGAAAGACAAAAGTTCCGCTTAATTTTATTTTTCAATGTTAAAGCTAGATTCTGCAATCTTTATAGATACCTCCAAAGTCGAGCATATCCAATCCAGCTCGGATACCTTGCACACCACCCTGGGGTAGGCCGACAGCTGACGACGAGGATGAGCCGGCATCCGTTGGGAAGGCTTCATCACCTAGGTTACGGTAAGGTAGACTTTGATTACATTGTCTACCTCCGCCAGGTGCTGCTCCCTGAGCATTCTGGATGGATTGAGCGGCCTTCAGCGGCTTGCATAAGGGACAATCGGCACGACTGCAGTTCTTCCAATGAGCCATTATTTGCCGGGATGAAGCACAGTGTGGGACTACAAAAATATCGATGCACTAGATAAAATCCCTTACAACTGCACGTTCTTTCCGCATTGCAAGATGTCATATGCAAGAGCACCTCCTTCATCGTCGAGCAGTGCGGCAGATTGCAGGTCGATTGTCGCTGCTAAAATTAAACAATTTCAAGGCCCAACAACAACATACCTGGCACCTGTGAGCATGGAGCAAGAGGACGAGTTGTTGTTGTATGAGTTTTCTCTTTTCGAGATTGGCAGGATCCACAATGCCCTGTTGAGCAGCATTACTGTCGTTGGCATCCAAGATCGTCATCCTTCTAAAGTTAAAATTCGGTAAAGGGGAAAGTCAGTGGACATGAGAAGATGAAATGACTGAAAGCTAATCGAGGAGGTCGGGGGATGAAGCAGATGTGCAGGTGTACGAATTCGCTGCCATTGATGCATAGAACCATCGGGGTCAAGATGGTACCTTCGAATATGAATCACGGGGCTATGGTAGCGTATGCTTGCGTAAACGGATCGTTATTCCATCCAACAAAGATTTGAAAAAGGCGTAGACCCAAGAACTCCCAAAAACGTGAAAGGTAAAATCGGCCGTCATTCGACGTCGCAAGCTTTTTTTTCGGGGCCCTTTTGGAAAATTAAAAGACTATACCATATTTCGGCAAAAGGAAAAACACAACAAGACAACTTTACATCCGGCCTAAGCCACGCAAAAGTCTAAGACTAAGCCTACGCCCAAGCCGAAGCTGGGCCTAAGCGCGCCTCAGCCTGTGCCTAAGCCTAGGCTTAACCCTATGCCTGAGCCCAGGCATTAAATTGGGCTATTCTATGTTTAATTTTAGTTTAGTTTAACTAGATTCCCGACGCTCAAAATCTTTTCTTTTTTAATTCTTTTCTATTCCCACTCAAATCTATCCGGTCTGCTTCGGACGATGGGGGTAGTGTGAGGGTGAAGCCTTGCCGGGGTTGGAGGGCTGGAAGACACGATGCGCTGTTCAGTGGTGGTGGATGATTTAGGGTAGAGGAAGGCCAAATGGCGGGCCGGCTGCTCCATCAGTGTTCCACATCCATCCGCATAGCAATATTGTCGCCACGGCGAGAACAAGGCACAACAACACTTGTTCTAGTGGGCGAGAGATACCTTTACACCAATTTGAGCGGGAGCGCGGGTCAGGAAATTGGTTGGCAAGTGTGGTTTTAAGGCTATACGCACTAATGACACAATAAATTGCTATCATAACATCGAAAATCATAATGTATGAAATCATAATGTTGCAAATCATAATGTCGAAATTTCATAACGGCGAAATTCAGAATGTCGAAATTTAGAATGTCGTCATTTTTTGCATAAGCTTTGCGGGCTTTTGGGGGAAACTTAGCTTATGTCAATTTCGACATTCTGAATTTTGACATAACAAAATTTCGACGTTCTGAAATGTCGACACAATGAGATTTCGAAATTATGAATTTCGACATTTTGCTAGAAGCCCGACTTTCCGTATCATTGTAGATTCGATTCGATCAAACTCGATTTGAATGCTTGATAAAATCCTCATTTGCATGAAAGTATAGGTTTATCGAAAAGAAAAAGTAAGAGAAAACAGAGACACGATGCACGGGGGTTGTGGTGACTACAAATTTCGGGGCCGGCCGCATCGTTGGATCGCAGCTCGTAGCTCTGGGAAAATATTGGGGGCAGGGTATGTTAAATGGATTAAAACAATCAATTCCAAACACTATATCGAAGGCCAATAGAATGTATGAGGGGGGTACCATAAGCATAAGCACAAATATGGCTAAAGCATTGACCGATATGTGCAGAAGGGGGGAAACGCTTCTGGGGAATCGTGAGGAATAAGAAAATATAGGTTAGAGAATAGGGTAAGGGATCTGAGGCGAGATCGAGTATAATGTCAAGCGGGGGTATAGTTTTTATTTTGATTGCTTGACGCGTATATCGGGCCGGGGCTTGCTGAGAGACATGTATATTTTCTATATTTTGCTTAAAAAAACTGCAAAATTTTTAAACCTATAGTTTACACGGTTCCGCAAGCCCCTTTTGGCACCCTGTTCATCATCTTGAACAAGCTACGACAAAAAAATATTTTGACTTGGGGGGATAGAAACCCGCGACTGTGGAGAATGTATGCAAAGATGGATGGGAAGAAAGGAGCCTTTCGAAACAAAAATAGAAATTGAAGTTGCTTTTAATTTTTGGCTGTTTTGTCAAGTTTTCCTGTTCTGCGATTACCAGATAACAGCCAAAAATTACAAGATTTCATACAAAATTCATTCAAACCTATGGGGTTTCATGGCTGGGCATGGAATTTGCGGAAAGAGGTACGGTATTCGGGCTCATCATGTTGTGGTTTTTGTTGGCGCCCGGGCTTTTCTTGTCGTCTTCTTCGTCACCTTCGCTATCGTTGTCAAGACCACCTTAAAATATTTTTAGGTGTTTAAAATCCACGTAAAAAAATTACTAAAGAGGCAAATTTCTAACCTTCGCCCTTCGTCTCCTTTTTATGCTTCATACGACGATTCTGGAACCATATCTTCACTTGGCGTTCGGTTAGGGCCAGCGTTTCCGAAATTTCTTGGCGTCGCTTCCTGGTCAAATATTTGTTGAAGTGGAATTCCTAAAAATATAATTTATAAAGCTTTTCAAAAAATTCAACCTTTTCAAGCTCAAGGGTTTGTGTCCGGGAGTAGGTCTGGCGCGTGCGCTTCGATTCACCATTTTTGGCTCCTAGGCCTGAAAAAAAAGTTATATAAAGTTTAATATAAATTGTTTTAGCTTTAGTTTACCCGAAAATCATACCCGTCTTCCCCATCAACCCAACAAAAGCCAGCCACCGCTCCATTAAAAGGCGGATTTCGAGGATTTCGTGATGGTTAGGGCTAGAATAAAGGGGTTTGGGGCAGGTGGCCCTTCGTCTCGATTTCCGTCTATCTACGGTAGCCGTAGGGCCATCGGGCTGTCCAATTTCGGGGGCCCTCAGACTGATTTATACCGGGTGAATATGTGGCCTTCCCGCTGCGAGACCATAAATGGGGGAGAGATGGGTAGATGAGCAAGAGAAGAGGAAGAGGGACACGCAACAGCCTTGTCATCTCGATGCACACCTACGTTCTCGGGGGGAAGATCGTAAAATTGTGCTGATAGAATCGGGAGTGAAGGGGGGAGCTCGAGTTTTTGGTGCCAGATCGGGGGCCGATACGCTGGAGGGAGTGTATCATCTCGGAACTGGCCTCAAGTGGAGGTAATAATTTTTGAAACAGGTTTGGTAAGAGTGATTGGATTACGGTAATTCATAGTAACTTGTCGGAAAAATTAGGAAGTTTTGCTTGATCAGAGTTTTCTCTTGTGTGCTTCTAGGAATACGAGTCGGGGCAGTTGCCAAGAATCGAAAATACGGCGAATTTTTGATTTTTTGGCCAACTGAATTCACCGGATTCAACCATTAATTTGCTTATTGATTTGATGACGATAATCCACAATATTTTTGGGCAGAAAAATAAGAGGACGGACACGACAAACGGGAGCTTTTCCCAAAGTTTCTAAAGAAAGCTTTAAAAATACAAACTAGGTTAAATTCCTCGCTTTTTAGAGCAGCCAACAACCCGGTTTGACCCATTACGATTTGAAAAACATCTCAGCGTTTTACATGTACATTACTATTTTACCCTTACATAGACCCCTTTCCTCAATAACCTCCACAGTCCTGGCGGCACCACGTTGGGTGTGGGGGATATTGGCGGTTGGATGGGGCAGGACGGGATGGAAATGCAAATTGGCAGTATCCAGGAGGCCATTATTGGGTGGAAAGCGGGGCCCCGATGGAAAGAAAGAGCGGGGCCCGGATCACCGCTTTCACGCGATTCTCCTCAAATAGAAGGCAGTAATTGAAAAATATTGCTTGGTTTGGCTGGGTTGGAATGCTGGCGGGTTGTTTGATTGATTGATGGTTTTTTGAACTTTCATTAGAGGAAATTAGAATAGATGAGGTCGTTTGGGTTACGGTACTGAGTTTCGGGTCGGGTGTAGGAATAGGCTTAGCTTTGGGCTTAAACACAGGCTTAGCAGATGCTTAGGCTTCTAGGGTTATAGGCTTAGGTATGGCTTAGGTATAGGCTTTTGTGTTCATCTCTTTCTGTCACTATCTCCTAAAAGCAGCTCCAAAGTGGCGATATTATGATTCTTGCCGTTTTCAGAAGTACACTTTTAACTTTTACAGATTTTCCATGGCATGACCCCCTTTAATCTGACTCACTACCCCTCAATCGAAGGTATTGGTAAGCATGCACATCCTCTCCCCCCTGATTGCACCCGCTGTTATTCGAAGGGCGAAGAGCCAGTGGATGGGACAGACAACTGTTCAATGCAGGGCTTCCCCCCTCCTCCTTCTTTCGCAACTATTCGTCAAAATGTTTAAAATATGGCTGTGTCGGAGGGCCTTTGATCTTCGCCAGAGCGGCTGCTGGCCATGATCGCCTGGTTGGTAGGGCCCGGCTCGAACCAGGGGCTCCTCAATTTTGTTCTTTTGCCTTCTTTGCTAGGGTTGGCCCTCCGGGAGCGACAACCCGAAAATATGACCGCAGGGAAACGGATGGGGCGGAGAAGGGATGGTTGGGTGGATTTAGTGGATTAAAGGAGTAGGAAATTGGGGGTTTTATGGTTAAGGGGATTGGGAGGTCAGAAAAAGTCCGGAAATGGTGCATTAATGAGAGTGAGCATAAGCCACGTAGCAGCTAATAATCCAGAAATAAAAGTTTTCAAGGCTTTAACCTAAGCCTAAGCTTAAGATTAAATCTCCCTCATCCTCCTCAAAAATTTCTGGTTAATCATGAAACCCTCAAAACCATGTATTAACTCCTCACCCACCCATTTACAACACCGTTATCAGTTGTAAATTAATCAAACCCCACCCTCACGCCGGTTGCAACCGGAAACAAATCGGTCCCCCGGGGCCCCCCAGGATGCAAATCTCTTTTGGCCCAACGGGTCACACCAGAAACCCCCGTGGTTTTGTGTGCGGCGAATCAGACACCCCCCTCGCCAATGGACCCTATAATTTCGGGGGCTTCCGTCAGCTTTATGAAGTGGCGACGCTGATGGAATAATGGTTGGTGGTGTCGCTGGGGTGGCAGAGGGGTTGGTAGGGTTTTTTCGGTGCTTTGAAAATGACACCGGGGATGGGGGTTTGGTTTTGGAGCATAGGGAATTGTTTGCGGGATATCAGCGCTTTTTGGAGGAATTTAGCGATCTGGTGTCTAGAAATAATCCCCCTACGCCGAACTCTCCTCATTTCAAAGTCAGAAGTTTTTTTTGCCTGCCTGGCTGAGATGGCGGGGGAAGGCTTGGGGGGCTCTGGGGGGCACACCTTTGGAAGGCCATATTTCACACTTTCCGCCTTTGTCGTTCATTTTTCTCCCCCCGGTGGTCGCCATTTTTCTCGGGGAGGCCAGAGAAATTGACGATCGTGGGGAATACGGAAATTCGGGGTGGTATTGATTGGGTTTGATGACTGGGCGGGTTGTGGATTTAGGTAGAAACCGGTTTCGGGTTTGATATCTACCGTCGGAATCCAAAATTGATGTGGATAGGGATTTTCTCACTAAAAAATGGATCCTTTATAGCACTAAAATTCATGCAACTTAACTCTTTAGAAAATTTGCCTTGTTAATAGCTAACCTTGATCCGCGCAAGTTACGATTTTCATAAAGGATTTTATAATTATCATACAGATCAGGTTGCATTATCCGATATTTTATGCAAATTAAATGCGATTTATCGATTTACCATAAGATCATCTACACAAATTACGATTCAGTTGACGCCATCTATAGACGTTAGCGTCGGGTTTTTTTAATTTACAGCCCTACGAACCACTCGAGACAGATACAGCCACTATATCGTCACCCCGAAAATCGTCCATTTTAGGAAACGCAATTTGGACGAGACGGCGACGCTTGGCCGGACGATTTATGCGTTTGACGCCGTTGCAAAAGGCGAATTGGGGATGGCCAGGTGTGGGCTGGTGGCTGGGGGGGGGGGGGGGTTACGGTAGCCACGGAGGCGCCGTATTGATCCCATTGTCCCCAGCCGGATCTCCGAGGAGATACCCACTTTTCACTAGATACCAGATATCGCTGGAGTGCGATATCGTCAGATACGCATAGTTAGGCAGGGAGGGGGGTTTAAAATCGGGGAAATGAAGTGGAAGAGCAGAAATGGAGGATTAGAATAAATCGAGCTGTTATAAGAGGATACCTTAAAACCAACAGCTTTTTTAGGCTTGCTTAGTCAGTTCCAAGTTTTCTCGTAAGCCTAAGCCTAAACCTGAGCCCAAGCCTGAGCCTAAGCTTGAGCCTAAACCTGAGCCTAAGCCCAAGCCTAAGCATAAACTCAATCCTCACCTAAGATAACCCCAATTCCAACCCTAACCAAATTCTAGCACCCTTCCCAAAACTACACAGGTCACGAAGGGGTCAATGGGGCGATAGGATGAGTGACGGCTTTCCCCTTGGCGGCTAATCCGGCTTGTCAACTTGTCAAAACAGTGCCACCGGCATCTGTTGCTCGACGCTCTCCCTTGGCTGCGCACCGGCTCTTCAGGGTGTAAAGTCGCCCGAAGGCGCTAGGGTCACGCCTAATCCGAGGCGGTCGGTTTGAAAGAGATACAAGGGAGTTTGGGAAGGGGACTGGGATCGATTGGTTGGAGCTTTTGAATTAAGCCCAGTTCTTGAATAGAAATTACAAAAATGGATAAAGCTGTTGCGAATAGAAGAGAACTCGGAAAAAGACCCACCGGACATCTTCATCCACGGGAAAACGGGCTGGGAAAGCGTCGCGACAGTTCGGTCAGACGGAAATGCGGCCGAGGTGGCGGCTTGTTGAAGTGGGTTGTAGGCAAATCTGGAATGGCCGGAGTTGGCTATGCAATATGCAAAAAGGGGCCTAGTCATGGAAGTTTTTGCTGGCCAGCTGGCCCAGTTTGGGACGAATTTTCAAATTTGAATCCTGAAATTCTATATTTTACTTACGCCTCTCTAGCCCTATTGTATGCAAAATCAGACTGATACCATTTTTATAACAATATTGAATTTTTTAGAGCACAGCTTCTGGGGAAACAATTTTCAAGTTAGAATTCTCGTTTTCGACTTTTCAATCCACATTTTATGCAAATCAGCTTAATTCTGTGCCTAATACCAACATCGTAGAATCCCTTCAGAAAAACATTGTGCTACCTCCACTTCGCTACCTTAAACTCAACCACCTGTCGCCTTCCAATCCCTTCCAAAGACCCCGCGCCACCCCAAAAACTTTCCCCCTGTCTAACAATGAGCGATGTGGGGCTCGTTATCATAAATGTCGCATCGTGTGGGGTAAGGCGAACCTGGCAATTATGCGATGCAAAAGTTATGTTGCGGCCCCCGCGCCCCAGCGCGCCGCCGCGCCATATGTTTTACAGCCCTCGTCAAGGGGCGCGCGAGAACGAGGCGACCTTTTGATAAACATCCAATGTCGTTTAGTTGTCTGTATTTGGTTTTGGGGATCAGCTTCTTTTGGGGATCATTCTAATTATGCTAATTTTGTCAGCCTAAGGAACTGAAATATGCCGAAATCCAATTTTAAGCGCGCTTTGATCTGAATATTCGTTCTACACCTAAATAATGAACATATATATATATATATATATATATATATAAAATAGCTTTATTTTTGTAAAAATGGGAGCCTCGTCATTATGGTAATTTCTTTTTTTCTTAAGCTCCTAGCTGTAAAAATCTCGCGGTATTTTTCAACACGTAGATCTTAGTTTTAAATTCAACAACGAGTATGACACAAAAAGCCCTTATTTCCTCATAAGAAATGAGTATCTTAACTATGCTAATTTTATTCAGAGTATGCTAATTCCATTCAAATGGCCCGGAATTGGAAAACTCAAGTTTCAAATTCAAATTTTAATTCAACAATCAAAACTATTTAAATTGTAGTTCTATATTTTAGCAACTATATATACCTATAAAGTGACTCCTAGAGATTCTGGTGTTGGCAGTCCCACACCAATCACCCAAATTATGCAAATCATCGCCCCGGAATCAGAGCCGAAACTCCCACCACCAGCCGGGGCACCCGAGGGGTCGTAACCCCGGGGCCGGGCCCTCCGTGGGTCGTAATCTGGCGCACAATACGAGGATTCCAGCCCCAGCAGCCTAGAAACAAATGTGGGAACGGCTCCCCCCTAATGCATACCAAACGCATAAACATCCGATTAATGACCCTATCATAATATACTTTCGCACAATAACATGGGGGTGTGATGATTTAAGGGAAAATCAACGGTAAGTGTGACTTACGGATTCGCATTGTCGGCCCATTGCGCGGCTAGCATATTTTTCATATTATTCATGTAGGTATTGTTGTAGAGCCCGACTTGGTCGTAGAGAGCCTGAAATTTAAATATTTCCATTGGAAACAAATTTTCGATCTTTCAGGCTTTTAACGCCTTGATTTTTCAAGCTAATAATGCTTGGTACAATATTTTAGCCAAATCTAACGTGAATGCGTATATTTACATAATTCCTGCCAAAAATAATTTAAATCCAGAAATAAGCACCTTGGCAGGCTGCTGAAGCGCCTGCTGCGCGCCGCCACCCGCATTCCAATAGTCTTCGCCACCCCACGCGGGATACATTCACCTGGAATTGTTGAAATTTGCATACAGCAAAACAGAATAAATAGCAATATCGATTGAAGTTTAAAAATGGTCATGTATTGAATGATGATGATGAAAAATGAGCTAGCGATGATTTAAGGTATATTCTAACTTGAAGAGAAGCTTAAATAAAAGCATTAAAGCAAGCTTCGAAATCTTGCTTCACCTGCTAACGACAATTTCCAAAACCTTATGCAAATTTATCGACCCCGGGTCATCCACTAAATCAACGGAATACCCATAAAAACCCACATTAGCTGGTGCTCCTCCTTAAAACATCGGCTTCTTTGTTTTGCAAAGCCAGTCTCACCACATGCGACCCAATGGTTGGGTGGATGCTTTCGAAGGGGGCGTAGATCGGATCGTTTCCAAAAGGGAGTCAGTCTATCCCCGCCACTCTTCACACCCACACAATGTCGAATTTCGATCGATTCGGGGGGAGCCTCAACTCTTAGACTAACGCTCGATTCAGTTATTGGTCATACCTTCTAGTTTTTCGATTGCAGTGCTTTTTCTTGGAATCCTACTGGCTAGCGAAGCTGCTTAATTCAGCGTAGCTTAACCGCTATGACTTATGCGTTAATGTATTACAGCTATAATCGGCGAATTTCTGTTAAATTTCAGTTAAATTTTTCTCTGAGCTTCTAGAAGTCACGGAGTCGTTCTAATGAGCGGCAAACAAACCCTAACCGATACCCTCTAATTCCAGCAGCTTCTGCTAGCTTTGAATTCACTATAAAGCTTTCTGGCAACCTCTAAACCCCCCTTCTAAAACAATAAACACGACAATCGGTCTGTTTCCTCCTACTCGCGTCCCCAAAAGACAAATGCAAACCTTCGAGCGCGGCTAGAAAAAGTCCGAAATGGATGGGCCACGACCAAGGGGGTTCGACCTTTCCATGGGGTTAGACAACTGCGACATTTGCATACTGTATGACAAACACTAATAGAAATTTTTCAGAATATACTATGATGCGTTTCAAATAAAAATTCGAGTTCTACCAGTTGCTAGCTAAGAGAAGCTCAAGTTCTTAGAATTTGTCAAAATCACGAATATGACGTTTCACTAGCTTGTTTGGTAAGCGGTTGAAAGGATTTAATAATAATAATAAATTTGTTAATAGCTTAATATGCTCTCAAAGTATGTAGTTCCCAGAATAACAGGCATAACTCATGTAAAAATCGTTGAATAAAAGCATCCGATAGCCCGAATAAGCCCTCAACACCCGCCGTTACCACCTATTTAAGCGTGATAGCTTTCTTAAAAAGGTCATTAGCGGTCTCATACAAAAAGTGCCGTCTCAATTAGCCGATCCTAATTGCTGCGGGCCAAAGATTTACCGGCAAGCCCGGGGCGAGACGAGGACGATTGGGCCAGAAGGGCTGGAAAAAGGAGAGAGCCCCGATTCGAGGAGGACAGTTCATAAATCCGGTAAACGAGGCCGACGATGGGGCAATTAGGTACGAAAGGGGGGAGGGCAAATCGAGAGGCGGTTAGGAGGAGGAGGAGGGGGAGAAGGGGCGGTGCTCGTGCTCCTCCTCGCCCCAACTACAGTAGGAGGGGCGAGACCACGCCCCACACCCAATCGGCAGCCAGCCCTTTGAAGTGGACCGCCAAAAGGAGCTGTAAATCAAGCGGCGGGCTGGCCCCGGCACACATCATCATGATGGATCCCTACTTCCCCCCAAACACATCGTCCTCCCCCATCCTCCCTCACACTCCAAACCCCTCTATTCAGATGTGGGCCTCATCTGGAATATAGCACTCTAATGGACGGTCATTATCACCTAACAAGGGGATGGTCTCAGCTCGGAATCGAATTCGGATTTGAAAATTTGCACACTTATAGAGCTCGACGAGACAAATCGATTGGTGTAACTTTCAGCAGCAGATACCCCGAACTAACAAAGTTATAAGCATTACAACAACAATAAAGCAGCTTTGCGAAAAATTTAAAATTTTTTGCCTGTGCTCATGCCTCCTCAAAAAATTTTGGGGAAATTTTCAGAAGGCTGGCAATCTGCTTATCAACACTTTATCGTATCCCAAGCTACATGAAAATAATCAAAATTATTTTCTTTGAACTGATCTACTATGTTACCTTGCCAACTCCCAAAGTTTCCAAAAATTTTTAGGAGTGGGATTTTTGCTGCAAGCGCTTCCTGGTTCCTGGTGAATGCCTAAAAAGCCATTAAAGGTCTTTGGAATGCCAAGAGGAATCTTTGGACCAAAAAGCAAAAAATAAAAATCGTGAGCGGGTTCGAACCCTTGATAGATTCCCCAGACGCCGCGTACCACACCACTAGGCCACCAGGCCACGGTGGTAGGGGAAGGGGGAGGGCTTATGAAGGTATGGCGAAAAATTTGCAAAATGTATGCAAAAACTAAAAATGCTTATAACTTTGTTAGTTCGGGGTATCTGCTGCTGAAAGTTACACCAATCGATTTGTCTCGTCGAGCTCTATAAGTGTGCAAATTTTCAAATCCGAATTCGATTCCGAGCTGAGACCATCCCCTTGTAAGGCTATCACTTTAAGTGACAGGGGGTAGAATGGGTACACAGGCGGTAGAAGGAATTCTCAAAGAGTTTTTCTCAAGTTTGTCTCAATATTTGTGATTCTGATTCTCTCAATGCATAGGCTTAAGCCAGGTTTAGACCTACGTGTAGGCTTAGGGGGTTGAACTTAGGCTTTGGGTTACGCACAGGCTTAGGCTTATCTTAACAATAATCCTAGATGCAAAGCCTAGAATCAAAATTACGTCTGGGATGCGCCTATGCAAATGAAGAAGAAAAGAATATGCTTAAACTCGTGTTTCCTCTGAAAGCGCGCTTTTGCTTTCGCCTATTCTTACTGTGTGCTGTGCCAACGCCTTTAAGGTATGCTTTTTCAATACCGCCGGAACATGGCACTCTAACCGACCCCCCTCTTCACCTTAGCCTACCACTTTAATTAGCATGAGTCGCGAAAAAGTATGCATAAAGATTTCCGAAAGGCTTCTAGAGACAGCCACCACTTTGTCACACTGAAATGGGAGGGCTTCAGTCGTGGGGGGGGGTCCACTAACGAGGATTGATTTGCGGTGAGGTGATGTGGATCCAAAGCAATTTATCAACTGCCGACATCAATTTCGGGGGATCAATATCTGGAATGTGGGAAGGTATACATTCTTCTATTAATTGCTGGAAGCAGAGGATGGGAATCCATCGTAAAACGTGGAATGCGGAAAGATGGAATACGGAAGAATGTTTTGGGTTGTATCATCTGCGTTGTCGTACGTAAAGGGTTTGGGCTGTAGTTTCAAAATGTCTAAGCTATTGCTACTTATTTAGACGTAAATTCAGCGACTTGCTAAAACTTTATGCAAATCATTGATGACCTAGTGATTTAGAAAAAGCTTAATTTGAATGCATGAATTGTTTAAAATTTCAGAAAGATTAGATCTTGCAAAAAATACATACGAACACTTGAAGACACATACTTTCTACGTCTTCTACGCCCACCGCAGCGCGCAACTATTTTATAAAGCTATTGTATGTTTTAATTAAACTTTAACTCCCTCAAATTTCATGTTTCATTAACCGTTGAGGGCCGTAGCTTGGAATGCGGGGAATCTGTGCGCCCGTGCGACGTGCCTCCAACCTGACTCATTTCCTTTGAGCAAGCCGACGATTTTCACAGCACCGTTTTTGAGTTCAAATCGGAGACTTGAACTCAAACGGAGTTCATATGCTAGCAGGCCGATTATGCTGCGCATTCTAATTTCTAATCTGGCGGAAAGTTGGTTGTCACTAAATTCTGTCTGACGGACATCATAAAAAAATAGCCTGGAAGATCTAAAAAATAGATTTTATAGAAGGCGATCGCTAACAAAGATTAAATAAATAAAAACAGTGTAAAATCGGTTTTTCATTTGCTATAGAAGTCTGGCGGAAAATTAGGGCCGCTGTTTTTTTCAGTACATTAACTGCGCTGTCCGAACGCCTTTAAAGTATCGTATCCGCGATAATTTGCGAAATAGTGCTGATTTACATGGAGATAAATCCCGAGCCGAATTACAGCAACCAACAAGAGGCAAGTGGATTCTTTGCTTTTAATAAAAACTGCGTTTTTACGGTGAGGAAAAATAGATTGACGCAAGACAAATTTTAGAAAGAATTATCGACGCCATTTGAAGACGAATGAGATGAAAATCCATAAAAATGTTACAATAGTTACAGCAAATAAAGTAATAGGCAAGAGGCAAAAAACAACCTAAACATGAATCTGCGCGAATTAGGACCAAGGAGAAATTACAGGTTGACACAAATCAGGATTTCCTCGTAACGACTTGAACTCTCAGTGAATGTCCGGATCTATGAAGGCCATGAAGTACATTATCAAACTAATTAAGGCTTGTATCGAAATGGCCTCAAGAGCTCTATCGATCCAACCTACAGTACCCTGACCGTACCCAGACTCCCGTTCAGCCTCGACTCTTCCGGCTCGGTCACCCCATCCAATCGGCTTCCAGAAACCGTATCCAAAGAATGCGAGGCCACTTTTTCTTTAGATCCCCCATATCCCGGGGAACCCCCTATTTTCCCATTAAAGGCATCTGTTTGCCCATTTCCAGACCCGCGCAAATTTTGGACATTTTCATGGGTGGCATTGGCGCTCGCGACGGCGCATTGGGTGGCGAGCCTGACAGCAGAAAAAAACGGGCAACGAGTCAGAGTGGAAACGAGGGGTAGCCAGTGAAATATTCGGTGGTCTCGGCCGGATCAAAGGGAGAGCCGAGCCGGAGGGATACGGTAGGAAGGGGGAGAGAAGAAGGAGCAGGGGGGCTGAGATGCTGGCCCGGGGCTTGAGCATTGATTCGTGTTGCGATGGGTCGAGAGCCTGTTGCTCAGATACCGTAGTTCAGTGCCGGGGGGAGGTGCTGCTAGGGCTGACTTTTTGAATCCCACGAACAAACGGCGGCTAACTTTTGAATCTCGGTAAGACAGGCTAATAAATGTAATTGGGTGCTTGTTACCCTGAGTCATATAGGGAATTGGGATTGTCTAGAGATTTAGACCGTAGCTAATGGGCCCCACGGTACGGTAGCGGGGCCCAAATTGCCAGCTCGTCTTCCCGATTAACGACTTTGGCGGAGCGATGGTTATGAGAGCGGATTGTTTGAAAAATGTCTAGCGCGACACGAGTTATTAGGTGGTTCCCGCGTGACTCTAACACATCTGTGATTTATTGGAGGGAAAGTTGGGGCGGAGGAAACGCAAATATTCGTCGCGAGTCGCAATGAATGTCTAGTCGGCTAATAGCTAGAGGGACGCTAGAAAAACGGTTCTTTCCTGGCGTCCCGCTAGCTTTTGTTTATGCTAATAAATCTGGTCAAAACAAGTTTAGACGATTTATGTCAACACGTGATTACGCGGATGTTTTTGGGCATACACCCGATTTAGAGACCTCAACAACTCGTATTTTGTGAAAATCTAGTCCTAAAAACGGCAGCGACTAACCAAAACATAAACTATCTTCAAAAGCGCCGCGCAGAACGGGATAGCCAAAATTTTTGAGTTTGACCCATGCTGGGGAGGACGAGCCGGATGGGGCTACAAAGAGGCCGCTACCACGACATGTGCAAGTCTTGCACCCATGTGTCATCATAGACTCGCGCGATGAGGGCTAATAAGCAGTGAGGATCATTTGAAAATTGTAGAGATCACGTGGGTTTGAGGTCGAGGCAAAAAATTTCCTTCGGGGATATATCATTTTGGGCTTGGTAAAATTAAATCGTGCTCAAACTCTTGCTCCACTTAACTTATAGTGCGACACGATGTTCAGAAATTTTTTATTTATCAGAATTAGGCTTGGAAATTTAGGCCTAAGCCAAGAAGCCTCAACGTAAGGCCAAGCTAGCTCTAAAGCCTACGCCTAAGCCTAAGCCTGTGCCCAAGCCTAAGCCTGTGCCCAAGCCTAAGCCTCCCGAAGCCCAAGCCTAAGCCTAAACCTACGCCTGGCCTAAGCCTAGCTTAAACCTAAGCCACAACCTAAGAAACGCACGCCAAAGCCGAGCTTCCGCTTAACAATAAGCTCAAAAGTTCATCTGAATCTTAAATCCAGACCCAATAGCTCAAACGAGCCAATCGTCTGGTGAGAAGGCTAGTGGGAGTGCGTTCATGTACGATCCGCACTTTATGATCCGCAAATGAGTAGGCGGCGAGCAGATTTACGACTTTGACTAAAGGATGTGACCCCCTCAGCCCACTTCCCGCCACCCCCCCTGATTCCTTCGGTATGCGGCGCGACACTCCTCCCTTTCGGGCGACTGTATTCTTTTTCTAGTGTTGGTTATCCTTGATCATCTCTTTTATCTGTGGTAGTTGATCATTTTTGGGAGGTACAGTAGATCGGTGGGAAACTTGGTTCCGCGTGATATCAAAAAAAAGTCGTTAGGAAGTCGGCATTAAAGGGACGGGCAAGGTGTGACAATGGATTTCGTCCGAATTTCGCCGATAATGGACATGCAACGAGCTTGGACGGCTTGAGAAAATCATGCTCATCATGGAAACTCGGACGTGCTCACTTCGTTTTGCATACGAAGTAAATAGCAGAATTGATGGTCATACCTTGTCGGTTCCTTTAAAACACCTTTAAAGCGTTTGTGCGGGTGCATTAGATGGTGGCGTATACACCTATCTACAATGAGAAATAAGGGCAAAAAGAGAGGCGGTCGTCGATAGGTTTTTATCTAAGCTTCGGCCTACCCTAAATAATAAGATCCATATAACTAAATATAGTAATAACCACCTAACGATCCATAAAGGCTATTTTGACCGTAAAGCCCCGGCCAGTACGCCACCGAAAAACAGCGTGTCCGTCTTGGCAGTGATAATGGGCCCTGGAGATTGGGGTCGCCCCGTTGGGGCCCTCAACCCCCCACGATAAGTCTCTGGGCCCCGAGGGTCGTTGCCACAAATTTATCGACGTCTTTATGGGCATCTAGGCAGCCCATTTTATGACCCGATTCACCCAAAGAGCCCCTAAAACTTCCCGGAGGTGTGTGCAACAGCAGCAGCACTAGAGGGCCCGGGATGGGCCACCGGTGGGGCCAAACAACCGATAAATTTGGTTTACGGGTGGTTGGTAGTGGGGGCACATTTTACAGTAATCGATCGAGAATTGGGGGGAATTGTGTGGGACGTGGAGTAGGGGAGGAGGATGAGCCTAAGCCTAAGCCTAAGCCTGAGCTTAAGCCTAAGCCTAAGCCTAAGCCTAAGCCTAAGCCTAAGCATGCCTGCCTAGCCTAAGCCTAAGCCTAAGCCTAAGCCTAAGCCGGCTTAAGCCTAAGCCTATGCCTAAACCTAAGCCTAAGCCCAAGCCCAAGCCTAAGCCTGAGCATAAGCCTAAGCCCAAGCCTAAGCCTCAAGCCTAAGCCTAAGCCTGAGCCTAAGCCTAAGCCTAAGCCTAAGCCTAAGCCTAAGCCTAAGCATAAGCCTAAGCCTGAGCTTAAGCCTAAGCCTAAGCCGAAGCCTAAGCCTAAGCCTAGTTCTCACCTAAATTTGTGCTGAAGCCTAGGCTAAAACTATGCCTATGCCTAAGTCTAAGCCTAGCCTAATCTTAAGTCTAACGCGCTAAGGAGCTACGTTTTTGCTGCGTTTTTCTACATGAACTGTCCTTCGGATTACGGTACCCTGCCCGACCATTCTCCACCCGTGGGATACGATATTTCAGCTGGCCCCCCGGTCGATTGCATCTGTTTTCCGAAGACCGGACGGCGAAATGGCCGATCGAATGAGATGATACCGGGGGGACCGAATTGCTTTGGCAGACACAGGAAAGCCCATTTTAGACATCGAGGTACATCACGAAAAAAATTTGGGGCATCACGCGCAAATACCTCGCAAATACCTAATTCGATCCTTCGATGTTTTAGCTAGGGGCTGGTTTTCAAAAAATCTGGAGAATGCTGTGGTAGGTTGAAATAACTCTAGCTACGATGAATTAGAATAACGAGGCCATAAAATCCGAGGGTACCTCCTTGAAATTGGGGGCGTGTCATGGGGGGAAGATTGACCAACTGCGCCCCTAGTTGGTACCGCTTCAGGCAGCTCATAAATCGTACGGTACCCCGGAGCCGGGGGCAGGGCCCACCCAATGGGCTATTCATTATTAATTTCCGGAGGAGAGCCAGGGTGGATAGAGAGAGAGAGGGAAAGAGAGAGGGAAAGAGAGAGAGAGAGAGAGAGAGAGAGAGAGAGAGAGAGGAGAAGGCCCGGCTGTGTGTCTGTGTGTATGTGCGTCCCGTCGCGCGACAACTCGAGGTATACGGTAGTGGAAGATGGATGGGCACGTCATCCGGCCATGTGCCTCCACTGGCCCCACTCGGACCCCCCAGGGCCGTCCTGGTTTGGAGATTTGGGGTTGATCTGGGTGGGATTTGTCCTTGTCGGTAATAAACTGCTTTGTTGGGGAGTTGGAGTTGAGGTGGAGGTTTTTGGGGGTGTTTGGAGGTTATTGGAGTTTATTGAGGATGAAAAGCGAGGTAAGATCCCGAGGCTTGATGGATAGGCGTTGACGACTAAGCCTAAGCCTAAGCCTAAGCCTATGCCTAAGCCTAAGCCTAAGCCTATGCCTAAGCCTAAGCCTAAGCCTATGCCTAAGCCTAAGCCTAAGCCTAAGCCTAAGCCTATGCCTAAGCTAAGCCTAAGCCTAAGCCTAAGCCTATGCCTAAGCCTAAGCCTATGCCTAACAAGGGAACCTCGCGGAGACATGGTGGAATTTCGAAAAGGCTCGCGGCTACCCCCGGGTAATCGACCATTGCGATCACGATGCGCTTGTCAGATTTTTCTAAATAGACCTGTGGACAGAGATACAGCACTCCCGGAAAATGCTGATTTACATGCAAAAAATTTGCATAGAAGGATGGTTTATGAGGCTCTCCCATCACTATGGAATCACCAGTTGAATGGCCGAGTGGTAAGGGACTCACTTGATAGGATTCTAACGAGGGTTCGAATCCGCTCACGATTTTTTGTTTTTGCTTTTTGGCCAGAGATTTTTGTACAAGTCCAAAATCATACGTGCTAAAGTACTTCTAAATTTTATGACAGTTGTCGACGTTAGTGGTCAGAAAATTATTCTTGTAAAATTTTTTCATTTTTTGCAGATGGTCAGGTGTAGGAACTCTAGCCGGCAGAACCGATTTTCATTTTTCGATTTTTTTTTTCCTTTAATGGCTAAACATTAGGGATTTCGGGCTTTTACTAGTAACATTCTGGACTTGTACAAAAATCACTGGCAAAAAGCAAAAACAAAAAATCGTGAGCGGATCCGAACCCTCGTTAGAATCCTATCAAGTGAGTCCCTTACCACTCGGCCATTCAACTGGTGATTCCATAGTGATGGGAGAGCCTCATAAACCATCCTTCTATGCAAATTTTTTGCATGTAAATCAGCATTTTCCGGGAGTGCTGTATCTCTGTCCACAGGTCTATTTAGAAAAATCTGACAAGCGCATCGTGATCGCAATGGTCGATTACCCGGGGGTAGCCGCGAGCCTTTTCCGAAATTCCACCATGTCTCCGCGAGGTTCCCTTGTAAGCCTAAGCCTAAGCCTAAGCCTAAGCCTATCGATATGGCCGATTTCTATGGTCGACCTCTCACTTCCTGTAAAATTTTTCGCCAAAATTGTCGTGTTTTTTGCATTAAGCAAGATGGGCGCTGAGCATCCCTCTAATACGAGAAACATAACTCAAGGTTAAGCCCAATCCTAAGCCTCAGCCTAACGAGAGAAGACAGAGTCTAGGATTTAAGGTATACCTGAGCCCTTTTCTCCACTTCCAACTTCCAGCTTCACAGCTTCCACCTAACGCTCCCCACCATAACTCTCAACACCCAACACTAGTGAATGTTCTTTTTTCCACGATGATAGGCAGCAACCCCCCGAAGTGGCCGTTGATGGGAAGCGAATGGAAAGATGGGGCAACTGACGGTGGTGTCCTCGAGGGTTGGCTGACTGACTGGGGCTGGCTCTCCCTAAATCACGACCGGCCAATGGGGTTCCAAAGTCTGTCACGAATGGAGAAAGGAGCCTCGAATTCGAATGGGGGCCATCCACAATCTCTGCCCGAGCTCTTAAAATATAGGGTCTTTGAGATGCATTTTGGTTCTTGAAATGCTTTCGAAATTCTGATGCTAGTAGTTGTTCTCGTAGTCAGAGGGTACTGTAGCTGTCCATTACAGCAATCCTTTTTCGCATGGCAATTGTACTGGTATATTTTGTGGCTTTTCTGGTACCGTAGAACTTAAGAAAATGTGATTTTATCAACAGGAGTATCATTTTTTTCGTCGTCAGTACTCCACGGATCCGGTGTAGCCCTTAAATTACAGTACGGTTGGCATCATCTTGACTCGTTTTCTGTAGGGCAAAGTATGTTTTTGAGGTATCGCATATCCACTCACAATTTATTCAGGGCAAACCATCCCCTATTACAAATTACATAAATTCAAAGTATCCTGGTCCGTTATTCAGTCCTTCACACGAACCCGTCAAAAAATTTGGAAGTGAATTTCATATCCTGAGAGTGGACATTTGGAATGAGCTGCGCCTAGGTAAGCGTAAAATAGGGTAAGGCAGAAAATTGCGCAAGTATTTGGGGCAAAAGAATATAGATTCTGTGAAAAATTATTCGTCTGACATTTTAGTTCCGTTCACTTCAAGGGTTTCCGCTTCAGCTTCAGCTGCATCAGCCTTTTCAGTACTCTCCGTTTCCTGAACCCCACCATTTTCCGGGGCCTTGGTTTTCTTCTGGGCTTCCTCAATCGCCTTCAGCTTCAGATAATGACTATCCTCGGCTTTGACCATATTCAGATGAGCGTTTTTGAGGAAAACATCTCTTTCCTTTCGTAGTTCCACTAATTTCACGGCTCTCGCGTCATCATCTCCTGAAAATCAGATCTCTTTCAAACTCAAGAAAAAATGCAAACCTTGATTTGTGAGCTCCTTTGTCTTAAGGAAAACATTTGTGTTCAATTCTTTCTGCAAGGTCGATGGAATCTAAAAATTCGTTGCTTCAGATGCAAATTACTGCAACTTACATCGGGATCTCCAGAGCGCTTGCAATTTTTTGCTTGTTTAAAAGCGGCAAATACTTCTTCATTTAGTGGATCCATCTAGAAGGAAATTTTCTATTATTGTAATTTGCATACCTGAACAGCCATAGCCAATGCCTCGATACCGTATTCATGTCCAGGATAGACAAATGATTCCGGGGAATATCTACAAAACATAATTGCTTCTGGAATCGCCCTACTTTTCGATTAATCTGTCCAGCGCCTTGATCATCTCCTTCTCGCTGTTTTCGAAAGCTCGCCCTGAATTTTTGAATACCTCGACTTTGCATAAATCCCTACCAATACACCCGACAAACATTGAATCGCCAGTAAACAAAAAACTTTGCGGTGCCGGGTCATTATCGAGGTGGGAAATCTGAAGAAACTTTGGTTTTTGGGATTTTTTGTCTACCTGGTAAATCACATGCCCTTTCGTATGTGCCTTAAAATCATGAACTGTGATGTAAATTCCATTATATTCAAATCCTTCGCCATCATTTGCGGTCCTAAAACGGTTAGGTGTTTAAAGGCTTGAAATTTACTTCGTAAAACCCCTCGACTTCTCCGCCGAACCTCCAATCATATCAATCTCTGGATACAGCTTTTTCAGCTCATCATTCCCCCCAGCATGGTCCCTAAATTTGCATAATTGATACGCCAGGTTTAGATACTTACCAATGATGATGAGTTGTAAGGGCGGCGACAGGTTTCCATTTGTTTTTCTCGAGCAGTTTCTTGAAGGGCGGAAGGTAGCCGACGTCGATTAGCTATAAAAATAATTTTTTAACATTTATAAAAACACTTACCACACAATGTACATCATCCTGAGCGGATTGCACCACATATCCGTAGTTGTCGTAGCCATACGGAACGATTGTGATGTTTAATCCTGAAAATTTGCATAATCGTGAAGTTCCATGTCTCAACAAACCGTCATACACGTCTGTCTTTCCCTGACGATGCCCATTTGGATATTTCTCAGCGGCTTGTTTTAATAAACGATTCTGATACTTTCTCCCAATTGGGGTGCAATAAAGGTTATACCTAAAATATAAATTAATTTGCATATTCTCAACCTACTGAATTTTGTCCATCATTGTTTGCATTTTCACTTTTTTAGACGTCGTTCCTCCAGGCATAAATCCGAATAAACCCGCTTATTCCTGAAATATTATTTTAAGATGTTCTTCCAACATTGCAATAAAATAATTATGCTAGCAGAGCTTGCAAATGAATTCAAACAAAACTTAAATTAAATCAGAAAGTTTATGCACCGGATATGTACAAACAGGGGAGGGAATGACTAGACACCAGAGATCAGGCAGGGGGATTCAAATATCGAGAGAATTAATGGAAAGGTCATAACTGAAGAAAGTGCATTAATAGAGGCAAGTCTTTTTCATGATTTCGAAGAAGGTCTTTTCATCGATCTGGCCTTGAATTCCGGCTTCTCCTTGGGCTTCTTTCAGCATTTCTTCAAGTTCTTCATCGGTGACGTGTTCATGTAGGGAAGTTGCTGCCTGCAATTTATTGAATATCAATATTTTCGTTAACATACCGCTTTCAAATCTGCCAGGTCGATAAAACCCTTTTGTCCACGATCGAAGAGTTTAAAGGCACATTGCATTTCTGAGACATTCTAAAATTAAAATTATTTTTAATTCTTAAATAATAAAAACCTTACCTTATTGTTATCAAATCGCTCTTCAAGTAATTTCATAAATTCATCAACACTAACAACACCTTTTGCGGCTAAAAATACAAACTTTCAAATTTTTTTGAAACAAACCATGATCATTTTCAGGGGCTGCTTGCTGGATCTCGCGCAGCTTCGCTAGCAAGCG
The DNA here is from genome assembly GCA_038088335.1 of Mesorhabditis sp. LJ9110. Lineage (NCBI taxonomy): Eukaryota > Metazoa > Nematoda > Chromadorea > Rhabditida > Rhabditidae > Mesorhabditis > Mesorhabditis sp. LJ9110. The sequence goes on along the minus strand of JBBGBA010000015.1, from coordinate 156,214 downwards.
CTGAATTTCCTCTTGGCGCGGGTCGAAGCCGAGTCCGCGCATGACAAGCTGAAAAAACGCAGGGATATCTACAATATTTCAGCTGAATAAACAAAATAACGGGCCCTGGACTTACCTTTAGATCTTGGATGTTAATTAGCGGGGGTCGGCTGGGGGTGCAGGCTTCGAAAACTGAGATCACATCTTCGCGCTGGATTTCGTCGCGCGGGAGGTTAGGTTTAACCATAACTTAAAACTCAAAAAATTGGGTTAGGGTTTTAAGGGGCAGTGCATAAAATTTTCAAGAATATATATAAAATTAAAAACCTTTTTGTACCAAAAACCAATAAAAACACCCGGAAATTGGGCATTAGCATTGGTTTTCGGGGTTGCTAGCTGGTGGGGCAGCCTTTTTGGGTCGATAGCTCGGCTTCTAAAGCGAGGGGAGGATGCGGGGCGAAATATGCTGCCAAAACAGGAGGGCCCTCGAAAGGGCCCATCCCTCGAAAAGGGCCCATTTTCCGCCCCTTCAAGCCCCACACAAATGTATGTAAGAATTGCATTGGTACTGCTTGCCGAAAAATTATAAATAGGTGCTTCTCCATTATCGAGGGGGGGGGAGAAATATCGCAGAGTAAAAGTATGTATTTTGAAAGTATTTCTTAGAAATATTTAGCTATATTTAAAGTAGAAAAAGGTTAAAAAGTTAAGATTCCAAGGTTTGGTTGAAAAATCTATATGTTTTGCCTTTTTAAGAAAAATGTAACGTTTTTGCATCTAGGAATCGTTATAAAAATTTTAATATCTATAAATATGTAAGCTTAAGCCCAAAAATATTCTAATTGATTGGCCATTAATTAAACTCTAGACCCAGATCACGAAACCCTTATCTATTTACCTTCCGACACCCTCCTGTTTGCATAGGGAGCCCAAGAGAAAAATTCTATAGGCCTGAAACTGTCTCATATACACAAATGGTGACTGCATAATGTAAATTCGCGGACATTGTACGTTAAATACTTTTATTTACACATATGTAAATCAAAAAAGTGTAAAAACACAGGAATTTGGGGGTGCGCAAGGAGAAGGCAGACAACGGGATGCAACAATGGACTACAGACAGGGCTGGGTGTGTGGCATTGTTTGGGGGCTGAAGGGCTACCGCATATATTCGATATCACAAAAATCGCCAGTTTCTCAGCGGCGGCTGGGGGGTGGTTGGTTCTTTTTTAGAGCAGAGCATCAGACGCTCAAAGTAGAAACAGTTAATTAGATGGATATCATGACACGTAATCGATCGGGTTTTTAAAAAAAGGAGAAATCACTGAAAATTTAATATACCGCTGAAGCATCAGGCTATTTTTTGGAATCTTGGAACATCTTGGAGTTGTGGTTAGCATAGAGAACTAGGCTACGTTACACTAACAACTATGACTGTTATTGGGCGGATCGTCGGAAGTGAGCAACCTCGATTTTTATAGGAATTTAATGCTTGAAGGCAGGTGTTTGGGAGAGGGAATTCATTAGTAGTTAGAATTATTGTAGAAGCACCGGCAATCAGGGGTGTCTTTTGTTTCGTAGCGGAATTTTAATTTGCTTAGACCGGGCTGACAATCGTGCTCACTTTGATTACCGAGTAGTAGATGAACCTGGAAAAGTTTGCATCATTGATTACGATTTTGAAATTACCTGTAGATGACGTATCCGGTGACTCCATAAAATCCAATCCAAAGTAGATAGATGTAAAACATCGAATGCGCCTGGAATTATTTATAATTCCTTTTTAATGTGATTGTTACTTACCTTTTGCGAAGTAAATACTGTAAGCAGAACGGAGAGGATTGTGAGGACGATAGATGCAAATAGATAGAGAATGGCTCGAGCCCGGGCTACCGTAGCCCCAACAGAAGAGCTACGTTTGCAGTGTGGACAGGTGGCCAGGGTGTTGTTCAGCGTATTGAAAAGGAATACCTGCAAGAGATATTTATTGTATTTTGTGCTTCCTAGCTTCCAGTTCCATATTTTATAAGTATCTTTAACCTACCTCCTGACAATGTCCACACATCACGCGACACGATCCAGCTGGGGCTCGAGTGGCCATTCCGGTGGGGGTGGCATTAGCGAGGGCGATAACGCGGCTAAAAATTTTGGATAAGCATTTATATTTTCGTTGTATAATTTTATTTTACATATAAAGATAACCAAATTATTACCGGCAATTATGACGCGGGCAGGCGATGCGGGTGGATGAAGCTTTGCAGATGAGTAGACAATTGCAGGGGCAACGGACGTATCTTAAACTCCATATGGTATTAAGTTAGCCAGGCAGTCATATTCTTTAGATGAGGAGCTTTTTGAGTTCTAATTACTTCTTTCCGGGTGGTGCAGGGCGGATGGGGGTGGCTTCTTGGCAATGGGCGCATTTCACAACGTGTTGATTGTGCTTTCCGTCGAGGTCAATCGTTGCGTCACATACTCGACAGGTTACGGTAGCTCCTAAAAGTTATTTAATAATTTTTTGAATTATCAAAGCTGGATTAGCCATTTGTCTTATTTTTGTACTTACCAGCTGGGCGTCCAGGAACACTTTCCTCAGCAAGGGGCTCGACCTCATTATCTCCATCCATGTAGCTGACATCCTGGCCAGCAGCAAGGAGCGGCTGGCTTTCATTCGGGTCGGCCATCTCGATCGGGAAAGAACCTGAGAATTAAATTTAGAAACTTAAAAACTCCTCGCGATACATACGATCATCATAGGAACAGGGATGAATCATATTCTCCCTTCGCTCCCGTTTTTGGACACTAAAGATACGAATTTGGATAAGAACCCAAATCGGGAAAGCACCGGAAATCGGAAGGCTTGCTAGCATTTATACAAGAGGTGGAGAATGAGTAGAGAGGGGGATTTGTTCATAGTTGCACAATTTTGAGGAGAACCTATCACAATCAGGGGTGGAGAATATATCACAAGGAGGGGAGGACACTACGGTAAAGCTTCACAAGGTTCACACAAAGTTTTTAAGCGAATTTGAAGTAGCTGTTTTCATGGTAGGCACCAATTTCGAGGCGGGGAACGCTCGATAGGGGGGGGGAGGGTGGATAAATACGAGAATCGAGGGGCAAAACTAACGAAAATTGGCTTTTTCCCAGCTTATCGATTTGAATGCGATAAGCACGCGGGTTAGACGGGGAGGGGAGGTGGCCGAGCGATTTCGGGTTGGGTCGCTAATTCTGATGAGACTAGCAAAAAAGTGGGGTGGTGAAAAAATGAGCAGAAAATGTATGAAATGCACGAGAAAACCACTTCAAATCAAACAATCGAACGGCAGGGATCAAAAAAAATATTAAAGCTGGCCTAGTGGGCGGGTCTGGGCGGAACTGAATTTGGCATAAGAAATGGGGGAGGGGCAGCAGACTAGAAGGAAGACCATCCCTACGTAAGAGATTCGGAATGCGGCGTAGAAGGCCTGGGTGATTAGAAAAGAATTATTGCGTATGGAACAAACAAACGATCGGCGCGCAAAAAGGGCATTCATTGTTTTTGTGCATTCAGCACGAAGAGATGACGTGTTCACGCATTTACTGTCCGGCGCCCTGGAATATTAAATTAGGGACAGGCAATGGAAATTTACATTTTCAGATGCGATGACAGACGCTAGGTGATAATGAGCCTTTCGAAGCTCGGCGAGACGTGCGCGCTCACGAACCAGGCTCTGCTCGAGTTCCAGGATTTTAACCTAAAGTATTTCATAAATTGAAACTCCTTGCTTCGAACCTGGGCCTCCATTTCTTCCTTCTTGGCGACGTGGAGGGAAAGATGAGAAAAGTCGAGGGTGTTGTCTAAATTTCTCTAAACAGCTGAATGTAAATTTTATACCGGGATTGAGCGTAGCTTGGGCGTTTCTTACGCTGGCGACGACCTTCGCCGTCGATTGATTGACATCACGAGAAGCTGTTGACAATTCAGAGAGCCTATATGGAAAAATAATTAATTTTTCTATCAGATATATTAATTCCTTCAAAATGTCAAAATAATAACTCACTTATGCGAATTTCGATCAGCTTTCACACGGCTAGACACGAAGAGCTGTGCGGTGGAGGCAGCGATTTCCTGGGCGGCCACGATCAACGCCTCGAGCTTGCCGGTCCCGCTGACCTAAAAATAAACAACAACCGATGATGTGTGAAAGGGGATCGATACCGCTTCGTCGGCAGTCGTGACGAGCACACGGGCAGCCACACCAACTGATTTTGCAGCAGATAGGAGACCCTAGATTCAAAGTTGTTATCGTCAGGTTAATTTTTGGGAGGTGCGACCCGCCTTGTTCAAATTCTAGCGCGCCTAGGGGTCGAAGGGCCATTAATGGGTACACATCACCACAAAAGACCAAAGAACAGACTCGTACCTCTGTCCATTGGTGGTTCCTCTTATAGAATTCGGAAGGGCTGCCCATTCCGCGGCCAGCCTCCTCGATCTCCTTCTGAAGCTCACGACTGCGAAGCACCAGCACCATAATTGCGTTCATCAATTGCTGGCAACACGCCAGAATGGCCTCGTTGACCTCGAGTCTAAAGAATTGCATGTAAAATTGGTACAAGGACGTACGTGATCTTATTCTGGGTGCCCTCACGAGCTCGTTTCTGAATCTCCTCAATTTTCTCGACGGCTTGACGGATGGCGTCGTCCATGCGCTTCATCTCGAGCTCGATCTCGTTTCCAACTTGTTCCTATAACTATTTCGAATCACTAATAAACAAAAAATACCTTGTCAATATCGGTAGATGTTGGAAGATCAGCTAGCTTCTGCGAGAGTTCGGCCATTTTTCCCTGAAAGGTATTGTTTATACGAAAAAAAGTAATTACCTTTAATTGACCGAATTCGCCATTTTTGTAAGCAACATCGGCATCGTTGAGGAGGGCATGGCACAACTGATTGATTTCTTAAAAACAATAGAAATCAGAAAAGAACAAATTTTCTACCATCATACTCGTGAATCGAAGCCGAATAAGCGGCGGCCGCGCAGTTTACAACCGACTTGACGATGAGATGGCCTAAAATCCAAATTAACTATAAGAATAATAGCCACAACCTGATAAAATTAGGGTTGACGGCACTCCCGATTCAGTTTGCAGTCTATTCAGATACGTCTGGCAATTGGCGAGGTTCGAAATGGCGAGTTCTAAGAATTTTTTTTCAAAAAGATCGGCAAAGTCCTTACGGAGAGGATAGGTCGTCGAAGTGGCATTCATCAAATCTTCGTGGCCTTCATTAATCATGGCACAAATACCCTCGGTCACCCGAGATCTCGTACTATCCCTAAAACAAAATAAAAGTATACTAAAAACCAAACCCTACTTTTCTTGCTCAAGCCCAAGAACCCTCTGCTCCTGCCTCGTGCTTTCATTTTGAAGGTCGCCCAGTTTTTGAAGAGCCTAAGGCAGCTTCATGTAAAAATATAAGAAGTGCAACATACGGCAACGTGATCACTGCGGAATTTGTCATACAAATCCTTCAATTTGTAGAACTTCTGATTGGCTTCAGCGACGCGAGCATCACTTTCTCCTGCCAAGCCTTGCTTGCGATCAAGCTCGACTAAATTTACATTATACGCATAGGATACGAAATTGCCTTTCAAAGAGCCGGCCTCATGCTTCGCCAGATCAGCTTCGGCTTGCGCATTCTCGTAGTCGCTTTGAATTTGGGCAAGTCGATTCTCGTATTGTTCGATGCGCGATCTAAAGCGCAAATAATTTCAATTTCAAAGTTCGTACCTGGCTTCCATAATAAAGCGTTCCTTTGAGTTTCTTTCTTCCTCGAGCGCTCGCCGAAGGTTGAGTATTTCATCGGCTCTATAAATATTTCTGAGAATCATTCAAATCAACTTACGATGCGTCGCTTGGTTGTGGAGATGGTTGTTCGGGTTCAGGCATGTTGGAGGTGATATCGTCAATATCAATCAGTCCGTAGCCTTCGTCAGATTGGCTTCTAAAAGTAAATCATGTAATTTTTACGAACGTGCATACCCTCCATCCAGCTGATAGGCATTAGGCGGATTATATGAAGCAAGGTCGCCGGCGCTGAGGAAATTCGGGGGCGCCTGAAAGCATTTTAACTCCAAATTGCTTGTGCTTCCTTACATTCGGAAGTGTCGGAATGGACACCAGGTATTTGAAGTATTGCACACCGGAACAGTCCTCGTAGAAGCTCTTCGTGCGACGGAAAATGTCCTAAAAAACAAATATCAACGCAACACAATTGGACCAACCACAAAACGCGTACGATGGCCGGATAAAGTTTCTGGATGAACGTTGGCGTGTAGCTTGAAGAGCATCTAAAATGTATTCGAGTTTTAACTCTGCATTCGAAATTTTTACCTTAACCAAGTGATCGTAGAGTTTAGACGAATCGATGAGACAGGGTATGAGAGGAGCCAACAAGCATTGTTCTTGCGGGACGACAGATCCACGTCCATATGCTTGAACATAGATCCAGACTGAAACAAAACACATTCGGAATTTGCCTTCATGGCTTACCAGCTGCCTTCAACTCCAAAATATTGTCGAGTTGATCCAAAAGTTCAATCGTCAACTCAAATAGCGCATCGTTGTTGAAGCCATTCACCGCATCTTCGGCAATCTTCAGGTTTCCAAGGAATTGCGGATACTAAAGATAAAATAGAAAATACGAATTTCATAATGCGTTTTTTACCCGATGGTGGAAATTCAGACGGGCGCCCAGCAACTTGCAATATTTGTCGATACACTGTCCATAACCTTGTAGAAAACGCCAAAACTGGGACAATTCATCGAAGCGGCGCACGAATCTAAAATCCGGATATAAGGATAAATCTATTTTGCAAAACAGTTTTTTATTCCAGCGAAATCCCTCACCTGTATGAATCTCCAGGTACAGAGCGATGGCCGTTCGCCAGCAAACAATGAAGGAGATGGCAGAACTTCCAGGAAATTACAGGGTTCTTCTTCAACTGTACTTGATGCACAGCATCCCAGAAGATTACTAAAATGAACAGTTTTGAGATGGGCTTCAATCACTGACCAGCTGATTTGACGCGGTGAGTGCCGAGGATGAGGCGACGGGCGTGCTTTGGTTTCAGTGGGATCTCGTGCTTGTTTAACGCCTTCTCGACAGCCTCCATCTGTAAAAAAAAAGACATTAGATGGGGTTTTTAAAAACACGCTAAGATTCCGAAGTATCAACTTTTCCGTGAACCTTCCTTGATCAATCAAGATGCCAAAAATCGAACCTGATCTTTCAAGAACGCCTGTTGATCCATGATGACGAAATCCCCGGTCGACTGTATCCCTCCCCCAGAAAGCGTGAGCGCTAAAAATCAAATATGTAAATTGGGTCAATGGCTTTTTTAGCATATAGTGTCATAAGGGTCGGCAATGCATGAGTCAACAAAGAGAACAGCCGCTCCCGAGAGACCCCATCACCCACCCTAGCCATGGAATCGCGGCGGGACCGCGCACGGCTTCTCTGAACTAACAAACGAACAGAGAAAAGGGAAGAGTAAACGAGAAAAAGACGCAAGGCAAAATATGATTCCTATCGAAAAGCGATTACAATAAGTGTTTGTATCAAGATCAAACCTCGCTTGCTTCGATTATTAGTTTATCTAATTTGCAGGCTAATAAGTCTTTTATTAGGACAAAACGTGTAACCAGTAATGTGCAAATGTTCAGTGAGGGGGTATGAGAAAACAATATAAGGGGGCGCAAAAAAGTAGATATTCATGGAAATTACTGAAAAAAGTCGAGAAGTTACGAGTTAAATAAAAATTCACAAAAAATGGAACGTTAGAGGAGAATCTTCAAGGACACTTCTAGTAGCATTCTAGTATCGGTGGGCACGAGAGATCGGGTAAATGCACGAATATCAAGTAGGCAAGGGATGTCGCATTCAATGGTCGGATTTCCACAGCTTGATGTTGCCCTGGTAAAGTGAGGCAGTGGCGATGATATTCTCATGGGGGTGACAGTCGTTGGCGAGGACAGTATCTGAAAAAAATAACCAGATGAGTTAGCTTGATTACAATTTACCTTCATGCGCTTTAAAGCGCTGTACAACTTCTGTGGTCTGGAGATTCCAAACAAGGACATCGCCATCCTCAGACCCAGTGACGATCCACTAAACAAGCGTATGTTTCACAAATTTGTTATACCTTTCCGCCGGTCACTGAGAAATTGGCTCCAATGCAGAAGCATTCTTGCTTGTGGCCCTTGTAAGTCTTCAGGCATCGTGCCTTGTTTAGATCCCAGAGCTTCAGTGAACTGGAATTAAAAAATGGTCAATAATAAAAGGAATCCATACCTGTTAAGTGAAGCGGAAAGAATGTATTTGCCGTTAGGTGAGAATCTGACGAAAGATACGGGCGGGTTCTCATCATCTAAAAAGATATTTGGATCATGTTCAATAGTAAATAATATAGAACAACGGTAGAATAACCTACCGACAAGCGTTTTAGCGCATTGGCCAGTGGACGCTTCCCAAATACGAATTAGGCCGTCGTAGCTGGATGAGGCGATCAGGGTGCCATACCTAAATCGATTAGTCTTTTTTTAAATGCCACAAAACCGATTGAAAGAGACGGCAGAGACTGGATCGGCATGGGCAGGCAGGGTACGAGTCATCTGTCCACTCTTCACATCCCAAATTCGCACAGTCTCATCGAATGAGCCTGGAAACGTCAAATATAGCCTAGTGCCAACAATTTATGTATTTACCTGAAGCGATGAGGTTGCTAGTGGGGTTGTAGGAGCAGCAGAAGACGTAATTGCTATGCCCTTTGAAGCTCTTGATGGCCTTCTTCGTCTCCAAGTCCCAGACCTGAAACAGCAAAATAAAATAGTTATTCCCAAGCCGCACTAAAATATGTTCTAAAAACAAACCTTGACCGTCGTGTCATCACTGGCAGTGCAGATGTATTTTCCGTCGGAGCTCCACGAAAGGTCGTTTATCCCAAGTTTGTGGCCAGTGATGGTAGAGAGGAGCTGCCCGTCTTCGACTGACCAAATGCGCAGCTAAAATAGAATGTAAAAACCCAAGGGGTTTTTTTAGAAATACCGTCTTATCCGGCGAGCAGGAGGCAAGAAATTTTCCGTCGTGGCTGAATTTCACGCAGGAGACTGGCTTGATGTGGCCGGTTAGTTCTTTGGAGAGGGCATAGTTTGGTGGAGGCGTTGGCTCGGCTTTCTGAAAACAAAGAATATAGGAAACCAATCAGATATAGTTTGTGAGTATCTAAACGCTAAAAGTTTTATAAAAACTGACCACTGCGGAAGTGCTTTCGCCATTCTGAGAAGGGGTGGCAGTTGACATCTTGATTTACTAGCCTGAAAAAAACTAGCATTAGCAAAAAATGGCTGCGTAATCAAAAGGAGGAAGAACAAAAAGCAAAAAAAGTAAAGGATAGGCTGGACACAATCTAGAATATTTCTACGAGATAAATACACTAAATAATAATCGTTGATAAATCGTTATGCAAATATTTCGCAGATGGTAAATCTGGCAAGATTCAAATGGTGGGGCCCGCTGCCAGATCCCGCGGGACACCAATGAACAGATGCCGGAGAGTGACAGATGTCCAGAGGAGCGCCCCGTTGGGGTGCAATCAATTTCACGAGCGTAATCTGCGCTCCATTGGGGTTGATATTAGTAGATGCATTAAAGAAAAAAACAAAGATTATTGAAGAGCTCAATTCAATCTCGAGTTCTCTGCTACAATGGATCTCGACCAGATGGATGTTGGTGAGATGATCACGATGCCGCATATCAGCGAAGAAGAAACGAAACCGATTGTGACGAACGCCCCTCGTTTGACTGTTAGAAGAGTCGGAACTGCTAAGCGTGCTGCCACCACTTCTAGGGTGGGTTTTGAATCCATTTTTATCTTTCCGGTATGGATTTAGATGGATTGTTGTTAAATTGTTTTTTTTTCAGGACCACCCGGATCCGAAGTTGGGATGTTCTGAGGAATTTGTGCAAGCTCCTGATGATGAACCCGTTCCTGGTATGAACGACTACGTCAAGCTTCGAGCGGTATGTCGTATTTCCATTAACCCGAACCTTTATTTAGATACAACGCAACACGAAGACAACCAACCGGATAAAGAATGATTTGGAAACCGAGGATGTGAAATTAGTAAACGGTAAGAGCCTTTTTTGCGAAAAATTATCAATATCTGCTTTTAGAACTTGGACGCCTCGCGCCAGACCAGCTAATGGTGTACATTAAAAATCTGCACAATTCGGCGCTGAGTCTCGGAAAGGAAGAAAGTAAGGCACAGGATGTTTTTATAGTCTTTTTTTCTAGGAAAACAATTGAAGCGTGGGAAGATGCTGCGAATTTTCCCTTACGACGAAGAGCTGAACAAAATGCTAAGCGAAATGAACCAATGCTCGACACTGATGGTAACCACCGATCCGAGAAAACCGCCATTGAAGTTTGACGTCCAACGCAAAAAGTGATTGTACCTTTGCCTAGTCTTTTCATTTTCACTTTCTAAATGTTGTGCCTTCTAGCCGCGTCTTATCTGGTACTGTACGGCCCCATTCCACTCTCTCATGTAGTTGCAGCCCTTGAAAAAATCATTGCCTCAGTTTTCACGTGCCTACCGATTGGACTTGATCTCACCTTCACTTTCATTTGTTTTTCGTACCCTGTGGCCTTAAAGAAATAAAAATTATCTATCCAACTTGTGTATTTTTGTCTGCTAAGTGGGTTTTCAAGAACCCCCAATTATTTTCACCGGCCTGCCGGGATCGAAACCAAAAATTTTAGGGAATGGAACCGAATCGTTCAACAATAAGGGATATGGTTTTGCCGAAAAATTCGGATATGCATCCGAATAATTTGCAAAAGAAAGGTATTTGAAGGGAGTTTTCTGAATCTTTGTAGTATCCGGTCGCTGCGTATGCGTTTCGGAATTACTTCGTCGGGTCGAGCATTTGAGACGCGAGGCGCAGGCAGACGACGGGGAATTCAGGTGATAATGATGAAATACAAAGTATTAAACAGAGAAATGTTTAGCTTGGTACAAAACATGGAACTTCGATGGGCGAAACTCTTCATGGAGTTTATTCTGGGCTCCGCGTATTGTCAGGCGACGACCTGCTCAGCTCTAGGGGACGATATGATATGGTAGGAGTACTATAAAAATCTATCAAAGTGAACCAATTGGCAGGTATGTCCCGATGCAACGAGTGACAACTTCTTTTCACCTTTCCGCACCCCCACAGCTGCAGGTAAGCAGGTTTTTTAGATTCGTAATTAGATTATTCCCACGCTAACGTAGAAAACCAAAATAATTCTAGGTCTTTCGGCGACAAAGCAAGAAGCAGCCCGCTCCCTGTGACTCGACGGTAAACTGGGAGGAGACGGTAAGAAACAGAGTCGAAAGGATATTGTTTTCTAGGTCTGTCTAAATCTGATCCTGCAACAACTTGATTTCTTCGTCACTTGCGCCGTCTGCACCAAGACTTCTCCTCAAAATTTACAAATCATTCGCAAGAATTGTCAAAAAGTTTATCCCTCGCCTTCCCGTCGTAGGATGGATAGTAAAGGAGAAGGGGAAGAAATTACATATCCGAAGATCTACTTCGCTATTGATGGCTTTGAAGATGTAAGTCAAGGAAATAAAAAAGAAAATGGTTTTTGATGACTTTCAGGTTTTCAACGATATTGTTGTTCGTGATGGAGAGTGCGTTTGCGTGGAGCTGGTTGTTCGTGATCGACAGCGTGCCCGTGAAGCCGTCACTTTCCTGGGATCAATTCGATATGAGGTCCTAAAGCAGGTAGGTTTTTTCTTATTTTGCCATTCCAAAAATAGCCCTGTCTTATCCCAAGAAACCCATCTGTTGCCCCTCCGCTATTTATTATTAATTCAGGTCTATGATGCTAAAGCCTCCTCAAGCTGGGGATGGGCACAGCGACTCGTCAAAGACGACAAAAGGCGGAAAGAGTTTGTGCGGATGAGGGGTCCCCGGGGAAAGGTATGTTTCTCCCGAAAGCTCAAAAACAAACAATGCTCGATTTAGGGATACGCTGAAATGGCTGTTGCCAGAGTTCCTGGATGTGGAACGGAGACACCGCAGACTGAACGATCACATATTGATTTCCCGGATTTGACACAGTTTGAGTCTGCCCTGGGACGGAGGAGGATGAGCGAGCAGAATTTGGCTGGGGCAACGATTGGGCCTTCAGGTTTGAAAAGAAAGACTTTTTTATAAATTGATCAAAAGGTGGAAGAGTTGCGATGACGCCATCAGGTCTTGGCACACTACCTAGAGGTCGGCGTTGGCAGAGTGAAGCAGATACAGCAGGACAATATCCTGAGGTATACAGAAAAATATAGAAAATTATAGCCACTAAAATAAAGGTTGAAGCTTCATCAATCGATGACGAATTGGAGGAGGGCGTGCTGAGTCGATTATGGTGAGCAAAAAAGGAATAAATCCATATCAAAACTATTCAGGTCGGTCCGAGGGTTCGGCCAGGCTTGGCATTGGCTGCGCGAGAAGAAGCGTGCCGAGTGCACACCCCTAAATGCATATCTCACGTACATTACACTCCCCTGGACAGCCATTCTAAGCGATTTGCTTAGTGACAAACCCCGAAGACCGATTTTGACCTTTGAATTTGATTCACCGACCCCAACCTGACATCCAGACAATATAAAAACTTGCATAATAAGTAGATTTAAGACTTAGTAGCTTTTTACCTCAAGAACATATAATGATCGTAGTTTGCGCGCTGCAACAATTTGCTTTTCCGATTGATCTCATTAAATTACATACCTAGCACATTTTCCAGCCTCTACCAAATCCCAAATCGATCTCATCTTGCCCAGTATCTCACCCCGTGCTCTACCCTGTCTGTATTTGGTGCCATACTTCCCAAAAAACAATGAATTTCGGTGCATTATTTTGCATTTTCTTTCCTTCTCACGACTGTCGTGTTTCCGTTTGTGATCGAGCCATTTATTAAATACATTTTTGTTTCAAAATCGCGGTAATTTACATAGAACAAGTGCCGTTTTCACAAAGTGTGTTTCGAAAAGAGAAATGGGTCTAATTTAGTTAATTTTCAGATGAAAAAACATCTGGGTATATTGTTGCTGTACCTACAATGTGTTGTTGCTTCAAATAATGGGGGCTGGATCACTGATGAAAAAGATATTATCGGTATGTATCTTTTATTAGATACAAAAATGACGTAATGAAAGGATATACTTAAGATCATTTATTATTGTGTGTTTTTTTAGGAAAAGATGGGCCTTGTAACATTGAGCGCTACGATGCTGATGATTTGAGTCAGGCTGAATTCCTTAAAAGGTTACCTACATTCAATTTCTAAATAAAATCTTTGAAGATTTGCCTATTCGGAGCCAATCATCATCTACAATATTGATAATGAAGAGTTTAAACTGCGAACTGAACGGTACGACATCTATAAAAGTTGTATAACTCAAATTCAGGGAACGAATGTTGCAAGAATGGGGTGAAATGGATATCGTGCTCAACAGCGCGAACACGTACAGCTACACCCGAGTGCCGAGCAGCTTCAAGGAGTATTTGGAGCATAAGCTAAAGTATGTAGTTTGATTATTCGTTAAATTAGCTTTTTTTTAGGCCGCAAAACCTGGAGACCCTGGGCAACGAGACGTTGTACCTTTTCGGGGATATAGATCAAAAGGCTTGGAAGCCACTTTTGGATGCCTATAAGATGCCGGAGTAAGAGATTTTTAGCGAGAAATCTGTGTATTTTAGATATACTTTGCCTGGCCATCAGCCCGCTCTCAGTTTCGGGCTAGCCGGCGCCGGAACCGGTGTCCCATTCCATTTCCACGGCCCCGGATTTGCGGAGGTGATTCATGGGAGCAAGAGGTGGTTCTTGTACGAGTACGAGGATCGCCCGGAATTTGATCCGGATAGGACGACTTTTGAATGGTTTGTAAGATGGGCATTAAAATATAGGTTTTAATAGGTATCTGAAAGATTATCCGAATCTTCCGCGCGAGAAGAAGCCGCTCGAATGTTTGTTGAAACCAGGAGAGGTAACCTTTTGCTACCTTTAAAATTTCATGCTTTTTCAGGTAATCTACTTCCCGGATAAATGGTGGCACGCCACATTGAACTGCGAAACTTCCGTCTTCATCTCTACCTTCCTCAGCCCATAATTGTGATAGGTTTTTATATAACGGGTTTTTTGTGCCTTTTGTTAAGCTTGGGATGGGTTGTGATCGCGTAAGAATTGTGATTCAATTTATTAGACATGCTGATGGTTTTTCTTTTTCGGCCCATGTTGTACATCGCACGGGACGAGTCTTTGGAGTTCCTCCAGATCTCGAATCTAATAAAGAATTAGGTTATTGATTTATCTAAATTCGCCAGTAAACCTGCACAATACGGCCTTCCAGCTCGCGTCTTATCCTTGTCGTTGTTTGTGAGGGGACAAAGGGTAATCTGAAAAAGTTACGAACAGCAACAAAATACACCTGTAAGCTGCGGAGCGTAGCGGACAGTCTTTATTCGCAAGACATCTGACCCTTTCTAATTGGACAAAAACATCCTCCTCACAAACCTAAATACGTTTCTTAATTGTAAGAATTGCCAGTTCTCACCTCATAAATTATTATTGGCATCTTTTTATGTGTTTTTAATAGCGAATTGTGGATTAGGAATAGAAAATGTACAAAATTAAAATGAGGAAACAGGATCGGGACCCCGAAAATATATTGGGGGCAGTAGATTCCCCAAGCGACATCAAGGATTTCCACCTTAAAAATTGAGTAACCATAGGCTCATAGAACTTACAAAAATCACTGAAAAATGTAGAAATAACAATCCGACGATGACAAAAAATTGGTAATCTGCTCGAAAGAATCTAAAAAAAATAGGGTAATGGTTGTATAGCCCTACCTCCTCGTTGCTCCCTTATGAACATAAGATACCAAATGAAATAAATCCCGTAGGTACGGTACGAATAATAGGATAGTTCCGGCCATTAAAAGGCAATTAAAGCCGTGTGGAGGGAGTGGAGGAGAGCCGAGGGAAAGAGATCTTTTTAAATTTAGTTTTTAGTGCTTAGAATAATATTACCTGACCAAGAAGGGCAAAGCCAACGAAAAACCTAGATGCATTCCAGGTACTTTCGTTCTGGCTAGACATCCAACTTCTGAGCTCGACACCAGTTCCTCAAACTAAAGCAGAGTGTCTACACTTAATATGATGTATACCTTGTAAGTAAATAACCGTACACAACAATATACAACAAATGACAGCAATGCTCTTCGCTGTTCAGAGCAGCCAGTAGATATAGTAGCGGGATATGTTTGAAAGCTAAAAATAAATTTATAAAACCATAAAAAAAATAGATTACTCTGTATAATTTCCAGTCGCGCAGGTCTTAATCACCGTCGGCTCTACATGGACGGAAATGAAGCCGGTAGCGAAAAAGAACAGCGGGGAGAGCGCGGTTAGTCCCAATCTTTTCGTCACTAAACGCATAATACCCATATTTCCCAGAATCTGGAAACCCACCCCGATAAGTGAAATAGCGAAATTTCTTGAGAAAAGTCATCTTGGTTGGTGGGTAGAGGGGGATAATCCCCGGGCTGATCGGGGCCTTTACACGTCGCATGTCGGGGGGTAGCCGGCGAAGCCGCTTCAATGAAATTTCCGCCGCAGGACTTTGAATGTGTTGAAGTCGTCCTTTTCCGTTTTCGCCCCCCTCTCAACGCGGGGCGAGGAACCTCGGTCTGGCTCCCAGAAATATCGCGAAATTTTGGGATATTCTGTTTTTCATATTTCGCGAGTGTTTTCGTATGCAAATGAGGTTGGGGATTTATTGGAATTTGGCATCAAATTAGATAGGAAAAAATTGATTGACATCAAACACTAATCACTAGTATCACGGGTAGTCAAACAATCACTAGAATACGAACTCGCAAAAACGATGGATTGCGTCCGAAGTGTGAGGGATTGTTCAAAAACGCGGTGGAATAGGACACGGGCGGAAATCAAGAAGGAAGAGTTATTTTTGGCCCGATGGTCCGGCTTTTTCCTGGACGGTCATCTCGTGCTCATCCTTCTGTAATAAGCCTATTGCCGTAAGTTTCGTGATATTTGATACCTTTTGCGGATGAGGAATGCTAACCACATAGGTGTTGACTTGTCCGCAAACCGGTGGCATCGGAGTTGGCGGCCTGATGACCGGCTCGACGTTGGCCCCGGTCGGGGGTCTGCTGGCCCGAATCGGCCCCACCTCGTCGTTCACGCTCAGTCTAGCAATCGACGTCAAAAACTGAAAGTAGCTTTATTAACTTTCAAATGCATACTTACCGTCAAGTGACCAATGCTGCGGTCCATTCGTCTCTTCTTCCAGACGACCGAGTCGGCGCGGGGAGGTTCAGGGGATGGGGGCATTTTCTAAAAAAGTTTGCTTATTAGTATCTCAAGTCCTGGGCGAGAGACTTGGGAATGAATTCGGGTCTGGTCTTCGGCAAGTCTTACCTTGGCAACTGGGGTGGCTACATTTCCATGCACGTCTTTTCTTCTTCGAGTCCATGATCTTGAGCTGGGAGGCCGGGGTTGGCTACAAAAATGGACAGGGCGCCCCGGTCGTTTGGATGTGGGGGTAGAGAAATGGCTGTTTTGGGGTTGAGGAAGTGATTTGAGGGGTTAAGGAATAGCTGCAGATTTTCAAGGTACTTTTAAAGGGATCAGGAAGGCCCGCGTAGATCGGGGCTCATCTACAATTGGCAAGTTGCCAATCGGAAGTGCTAATGAAAAATAGCAAAATCCATAGCCATGCCTTGCAGTCCCCATAAACCTCATCAACTCATCAATAACCCTACCCAGTTGAAATTCCTATTTTTATGACTCATACTACAGCTCCTAACAACCAACTGTCAGCTAGCGGCCCCACCCGCGAGCCACCAGGAAGGGGTTGTGGCACCGGGGGTCGGGGGTGAGTGGTGTATTGTGCGGCTGGATTGGGGCAAAAGTCAACAACGACGAATAAAAGGTGTGATTGGGGGCTCTTAGGGCCCAGCCCCCATTTTAGGGTCGCCTCGAAATATTGTTTGCCGCGGAACAACCGCCCACCCACCCTCTGTATTGCTGCGCTCTACAGGCTTCGAGGCAGCTAGGGACTAGCTACCGTACCCCTCGGATGGAACGACGCGAGCTGGTCGTGCTGGATGTTGAGGGGACGATATTTAAGACCAGGATTTGCACGCTGACCTCGGTGCCCGGGGCTTATTTTGCGAGACTGTTTTCCGGGGATTGGAAGCGATTGTTGGACAAGGTAAATTGATGAAATTTTTCATTACGACCGATATCTGTAGGAAGGCCAACTCTTCATTGACAGAGATGCTACATTATTTCGTATAATTTTAAACTTCCTTAGAGATGGTCCAAGTAAGCTGACTAAACTTACCGTAACTTTTTTGATACCAGAAATCCCTCTCCCATCCGATGAATATCTTCTACGCAAAGTCCGACATGAAGCTGATCATTACGGCCTTTTTGAGTTGATTGATCGAGTAGAAAAGTATGATTTTCCTAGGTATCCATAGAGTTTTTTTCTAGAAAACTAGCTTCATACTCGAATGGAACTCTGAAGCGAGACGCCCAGGGAAAACCCGGCTCCAGAGCGCCTCCCCGAAATCGACCTCCACTACCTATGGAAAAATCGGAAACTAGCCAAAGGGAAGAGAAAATTGTTAGATTTGGCTCGACACCTGTTTTGATCCCCTTAGGTATAACCGAATTTTATCAATAAATACGATGCCTCATTTTAGCAGGAACTAAAGGGTTCACCTCTACAGACCCAGTACTTCCAAGGAGAATCGACAGTAAGACAGTGCGAAAAGCTGATAGCATATCTCAAATAAGCTTGCCAAGGAATTTTGCGTAAGTATTGGCGGGAATTTTTTCGAAATCTTTCAGTCATGTGGCACATGTTGGATGGAATGGGGACGGTATTATATTTGAAAAGCATTTGCTTGGAGATGGGGAATCTGTGCGTAAAATTATCGCCGCGGCCCAGGAACCTGATCTGACGGTATTTTGGCATTGTATTTCCGGAAAGCATTCTTGAAGCCAATATACAATGTGATAAATGGTGATTCGGCGGATTACGGTAGTCACTCGCTGGAAGTGGTCCTCGCCGGGCCGCATATGCAATCACCTGCAAAGCTCGAGGCTACAGATGATCGTCGGAATTCTGGAGAAGTAAGTGTATATCCAAGCCTAAGCGAGAGATGAAGCCTCCGCTTAAGCTTAAGCCTAAGACTAAGCCGAAGCCTTTGCCGAAGCCCAAGCGTAAGCTCAAGCCTAGGCCTAAGCTTACGCAAGAAATCACAATCTGAGCTACTTTTAGTCACGTAATGGCTCTCCACCCGCCGACCCTCTTCACCCCTACGAAAAAGCGTCTTCCAGACGTCCACCAAAGCCAGCACCAAAGCCGCCTACAAAGCCCATTACAAGCAAATTATGATTTTTATTGTGTGCGAGTTGTATATAAACCTAAGAACTTTGCAACTACTTTCGAATTTCCCGCACATGCACCCATGCCCTGCGCCGTTTCCGCTTTTACAAACCATCTGGTCCCACTCACGCCGCCACTTCCAAAACCACTTTTCAACAACAGCCCGCAACGAAGCCACCTGGAGACTTTGGAAGAGTCTTTTCAGGATGAATGGCCTGGGCCTCCAAATTGCCAGCTGGGCCTTTTTGCGTCTTTCCCTCTAGAGCCGGTGAGGTGGTAGAGTGGCACCTGCCCATGGCTGTGCCGTTGTAACCGCCATAGACCCAGACCCCCCATACGCTAACGCTCAATCAGCAGCATGTTGACGGGAGGTGCAGGGATGGGTTCCTGCTTTTTTATTGTCTACTTTTGTCTGGTAGTAATAGTTGAGCACGAGCTCATTTGAGGGAGATCAAGCTTTTTAGCGTGCTCGCCGGCTCTCGACATCAAGCTAAAAATTTCAAAATATTAACACAGCAGTTACCATTTCAATAACTCTAGCCTTTTTCATTGATGCGTTTTCTAGCAACCTTTTTTGACTAGACACCTCATAAACCTTTTTCCTCGGCGGTAGGTAATACTTCCCGCTGCCCCAGGCGACCTGTAATTTGAGCCGATTTTTCGAGGCTTGAGCCACTAGAAAAAGTTGTAAAAAATTACTGGGGTTCAAGTCTGGTTTTTCAGTGGAAATCTATCAGTTTTGGCGCATTAACTAGATAATTTATGCGTTGTTATGATAATTTTATATGATCATTGAAATTTATAGCTGGGGTTGGTGGTCTAAAGGACGAAAATAGCAATTTAAACGAAGAAATAGTAAAAATCTGCTCGCTATGGTATGCAATTGATATTTATGAACAGTTTTAATTTTTAATTCAATAATTAGAATCTTGTAGTGATGTTAATAACGATATATAATTTTTTTAAAGTTTTAGAGTATTCTTACGACTTTTTCCGAATTTCAAACAACGTCGACTAATATTAAAAGCTTCGATTGTTGAATAATGAAGATTACCAAGAAATATGTTAAATTTTTTTAAGGAATGCTGCTCTACGTTTATCCTTGAGACAAACTTTTAAAGTAATTTTTTAACGCGTTTTTCTGATTCCGAAAAAAAAACCTATTACATACCCACCATTTATAAATGCTCTGTGTGGCGTGAGAGTATCAACATTTTGACTGTGGCAGGCCGAGTGTCTGCCGTGGTGGAACAGGTCCCCTCCTACCCCTGCGCTTCTCTCGAACCGTTCGCCCCCCATCGTTGTCGACCATCCGTCGTCTCCCCCGTCCATTTCGAGTCGCCATTCGCCCTTTTTTCTGTCCAGCCGCAGCTCGGTCCGTCCCCTGTGAGCATCAGCCTATCGTCAAAATCATGCTAGTCTCTCTGCCATCACTTTTCACCGCCATCATCAGCATCTCATCACTCTCCCTGCGCATAACAGAATTGAGAATTTTTTAAGAAAGCGGTTGGGGTTTTTGTTAGGTGTGTTTTTGCAAGCGTGGGTCGAGTCTAAGCCTAATCCTAAGCCTAAGTCTAAACCTAAGCCTAAGCCTAAGCTTAAGCCTAAGCCTAGCCTAGTCAGCCATAGCACTCTAGTCCCGCTTTTAAAGTTCCCGCTCCACCTCCATTACCTCCCAAATCCATTAACTGACCCTAAAAAGCGGATATTACCCAGGCTTTGCCCTACAATTGGCGACTGTGGCTAGTGTTGGGTGAGATGTGGGGTGGCTGTCGCCCTGTGTATGGAGGTGCTCCTTTGTGTGTGTGAGCGGGATCGGTTCCTCGAATATTGGAGCAAGGACACCTTTGCCCCCCCCCACCTTCTCACTTTTCTTCGCCTACCCTAGAAGTGGCTTAACTTCCAGCCTTCTCGCCCTTGACTCGACTTTTACTTTTTTCAGTCCCTGCCCGGTTTGTCCATTTTGACCGCGCCAAAACAGGCGCCCGGGATGCGGGTAGACAGCATGTTTTGGCCTTCTGTTTAATTCAACCCAAACTGTTTCGCATTTCCATGTTTTTTTTGGGCGACGTGGCGCAATTTTGATAATAGCATGCGAAAAACGGAATAAACGCCAAATTCCCCCACAACCCGGTATTTTTCGCGACAACTTTCTTGACAGCCCTCAAGTGAAGTGATCAGCCCTGTGGTGCCATTGTCTCTGCACAGCATTTCCAGGGCAAGTGGAGAAAAAGGGGGCTCATTGCGCGCTTGCTGCAGCCAGTTTCCCAGCGGCTCAAGTTGTTAAAAAGCGCGTCTAGGCTGGGGCAAATATGTCTCGGGAGGGCGCTCAAATATTCAAATATTTGTCCCTGCTTTTGCCCCCCGTCCACAAACTTTTCTTTTCACTACTTTTATACGGGCCATTATGTGGGGGTAGGTCATGTGGCCGGGGCGTCTCTAGTAAAAAATCCCCAGAAATCTGATATCAGTCTAAAAATCTGGGGTTTTTATAGTACAAAACACGATAACTCCGAATTCAAATGTCGATATTCAAATTAGTATACTCAAGCTTTTACGCTGATTTTTAAATGTCTTGCTCAAGTAAATACTTGGCGCCTTTTGTTACTTGTCTTTCGGAATTTTTCCATGGCATTACTACTAACTTCGGGCAGTTTTAGAAAAACATAAATTAGTAAAAATTTGCCTAATTTCAATTAATCCGAACTCCAAAACTGGCTAATTTGAATTTTGGGGTTTCCGACATCATGATTATAGATTTCGGGATTTTTCGGGATTTTGTTATTCGAGCCTATGCAATACCACCACATATTTAATTATCACATCAGAGCGCCGGGCGCAGCTTTCCGCATTATAGCATGCTCACTTTCACGCACTGGCGGCGGCGCTTGCGGGAGAGCCCGGGAAAACTAGTTGCAAGCCCGCCGGCCGGCCGGCCACAACCACAACCACCCGCATTTCGGGAGGCATACCCTATACTCAAAACCACTCGATACACTTCTTGACTCTAAGCGAATGCCTCGAGACGCGCGAGGCACCCTCTATTCACACGTCTCCGCTCTGTGTTTTTGTGTGTTTCTGGGTTATAACAAGGCTGGGGGGGGGTCAAGTTGGAGGGTGTCATTTAGGAATAACTGGTTTGTCGTAGGTTTTCAAGCTTCCGGTTTAGGTTGAGGTAGTTTTAATCGATTTCTGCACTTTCCGAGGCACACGACTTTGTTGCAAGCCTCGTTTTTCACAACTCTTAGAAACCAATCTTTCACGCGTTGCCTCCCCCCCCCCCCACGGGAAAACCATTAATTCCGCACCTTCCCCCCGGAAACATGCCCCCGAGAATTCCCGACCCCTCCCTTGAATTCTCGATATCAAGCTTCAAATCCACTCCTACCCCTCATGCCCTTATCCGTATCATTCGCTGCCCATTTGCAACAATCTCCCCGCTTCTCCCTTTTTGATGCTACGTTGAACCCCCATTTTTCCGTATTTGCAAAGGGTGTTTTATCGTGGCGCGCCGGGGCCAAGCAGCCAATAGTTCCTGCTCGGAGACGTTGAATCAAGGGCTTGAGTCAGAGCGGGGCACAGCTTGTCGCACGCCCGGAAACTGTACAGTTTTTCGGCATTTCAAGATTTTACGAAAATTTGCATATGCCGGATTGTCGATATTTCAGTATGCCAAAATTTGGGTGACATTAATTTTGCAATTCCGGTGTGGTAAAAAGGTTGAAAAACCAAATCAATTTTGCAATTTAATTCAAATTTTGCATACCAATTTTTCCATATTCAAATTACGGCTTGACAACATTTTGAGGTTAGTTTTTATGCCTGGTTTTTGATTACACGCTGATTTTGGCATAATAAATTCTCGGTTTTTACGCTACTAAATTTTTTTTCTTCCTTAAAATACGATAATTCCCTCTCCACAAAATTTTTTCGCATCCTCAGATTTTATCGAAATATCGCCGACAGCCGGCTCTCTAAAATCTGCCCAAAACAAGAGCCAATTGCTTGTCTCCGGGTAGGTGAGGTGGGTGTTGAGAGAAAGAAGGGGGGAAGGGTTGCAAATAGCGATTTGCATCTCCTTTTTGCGCCCGGATGGTGCCTTGTTTCTCTTTCGGCTGCTGTGTAGAGCCCCCCTTTTTGGAAACAGCTATACGAATGAGGGGTTGGTGGTGGTGGGGGCAAAAAAGGAGCAGCGCCACAAATATAGCCAGCGCGGCAAATGTTTTCTTTTTTTGAGGAGGGGGGTGCTGTGTTCGTTGGGGGCTAATTGTGAGCGTAATGTTTGGCATGCCAGAGGAATTTGAGAAGTTTGAATTGTTTTAGGGAGTTGATTATTTAGTTTTCTGAGAGTGCTATACGAAATTATTGGGGTATAAAAGGGCTTAAAAAGATTCGAAAGTCTGAAGTTTGCATTGTTTCAGGTTTTGTAGGGTGTTGCCTAAACTTTAGTCCTTTTAAATGCATTCCGCACTTTTCGTCTATTTTTCTAGCCCCCATTTGAATTTCCTCGTTTTTCATAATTTTTCTGTCTTCATTGTACCTTTAAACGAACGTTTCACAAATTTATACTCCCCAAATTTCCCAATTTCCCTAGTCCCCCACTACCCTTACCGACATCTCCCCCCAAATTTTCCAACCCGCGTCGAACGTTCCACCAACCGATGGCCACATCTTCAACCAGCCCACCCACCAGCCACCCCTTCCCATTCGAGAAATACAATGGGCCCCAGGTTCCGCCATATTCGGAAGGCCCGCATGCACACGCACCCCCTTCAAGTTTCTTGTTTATTTTGACGCGAAACACGACCATCCTCCCATTCCGTCAGTCTTCAACTACCCCCCAAAAATTGGCCACTGCTGGTCAGCGTCACTGTCGGGGTTACGGTTTCGTCAGAATTTTTTTGCGTGAGGCTTAGCCTAAGCCTAAGCCTACGGATAACCAAAGCCGAACCTAAGCCTATGTCTAAGCCTAAGCCTAAGCCTGAGCCTATGCCTAAGCCTAAGCACAATCCTAATCCAAAGTCTAAGCCTAAGCCTAAGCCTAAGTCTAAGCTTCAACTCCTATCCGGTTTTAAAGAACAATCTAGCGCTTGCAGGATTTCTTGCAGCACCTTCTTTTCCCTGACGGCCATTAGGGGTAAATTATGGACCCGCTAGTCATTACAATGTCCGCACCGACTCGGCCATTTATCCTCTTGCCTAGAGGGCTGCTCGGAGGGGAACAGCCGAACGGCAAATCGGGAACTTGCTTGTCAATTGGGCTGGGATGGATTTGTTTTTAAACGTGCAAAAAGTATACCTAAATTTTTACACGATTTTTATTATTCTTACAAAAGTTCACATTACACCTAATTACCTCCAATCCCCCGGCTAATCCTAAAAAAAACAATTGACCTTCCTCCCAACGGTCAGAGCTGTTGGGAGAGTGAGTGCGGTAATGCATTGGATAGGGCTGCTGTGGCCCCAAGGTCGTCCTCACTCAGCGCCACACCCTCGGCGCGGAAGCCTCCTCTTCCCCCACCTCATTGATTACCATTTTCACACATTTACGCCTTCCTCTTGCTTTACAACTTGCTATCCCCAAAAAGTCTTAAACCACAAAATCTCAGCTGACCCGTGGCCTAATTCAAAAGTTTGGCGCCCCCTAACCATATGGCCCATTTCCACATCTACTTTTTTGAGATTGAGGGTCCATCTGCCAGTTGATAGATCATGGGCGGGCGGTCTTTTTGGGGGTTGGAAAATAGTTTAAAACCCGGTCATTCGGCACCCTGGGGCCAGCTGGATATTGGATATATCGGCAGATGCCTGGCGGTGGGGCCACTTTGCATCCGGTCACTTTGGAAATATCAAGTCCAGCAGGTTTGAGTTTAGGCAAGTGTTGGTCCGAGGCCTTTGGATTGCTGCATGTCACTTTAAAGGCTCTAGCAAGCCTAAGCCTAAGCCTAAGCCTAATCCTAAGCCTAAGCCTAAACCCAGCCTACCATAGGTCTAAGCCTAAGCCTAAGCCTAAGCATATCCTGACCATGGTTGTGGTGCTCCATTGCAAAACCGAACCGACAGCACAGGCGCATGGAGAAATTAGAAGCTGCTGTAATCCGTCCCATATCTCAACCAAGTGCCGTTGCCCCTGCTATCCGTTCCCACACCCAGCCATCCCTTGAACTCATTGCCCTGCTACTGGCCTTTTCCACAGTGTGAGAGTGTGTGTGTGCCATCCGCACGGAACTCGTCTCCTTCCCCCATTTGCCCATCGGCTCAACACGCTTATGGGAAATTGCCTCTTTTCTTCCGCCCATCATCCTCTGCCCGGAATCTGTGCCCTGGCCGGCCCTCTCGAACGGGTTGACGCGCCGAAACGTCTAGCGACCGATTAGGGTGGCCCGCATTGTTTGTGAAAAGGCCCGCCGCTAGTGGTGCCGTGGAATTTTGGAAGTTAGGAAGGTTGGACGTTCTTTGGTTTTGAGGCTGGACTTAAAGGTATGTGGAAGCTAGGGGGCCAGGTTTTCCTTGATTTTATGAAAATTCAGCTTTGGCTTCTTCATAATTTTCTCTTCATAAAGTTTCTTCTGAGAATTTTAGCTCCTTAACGCCACTGATGGTGATTTCATATGCAAATTGCAATTTTTATAGCACTTAAAAACTAGGCTTTGCCTTGATTTTATCAAATTCGTAGATCACTGCCTTCACAGTACCTTTAATTGGTAAGGTTACCGTTTATCTTTATCTATTTCTTGATAATTAAACTTTTGATACACCAAACAATCTTTTTAGTTAGGACCAAAGTTTCCACACCATTTTTAACGTAATGAAACATTTCAAGTCCCACTCCCTACTCAACCCTCTCCAAAACCCATCTACCATTTCCTGCCCCATAACCGGTTAGTTCATCCGGATCGCTCCACTCCGTTCCTAATGACGTCCTTGACGAATTAGGCGGGCCGTCCGTCGGTGTGTGTCTGTTCGTTTTGGGGCGGGGGAGGGGGTCTCCAGGTTTCGGCGGCGCCTCGAGAGGCGTTCGCGCGCTTCCGCGTGGGCCCTCACTGCCTTTTTCGGCCTTTTTCTTCGGCCACCGCTTCCGCCCGACACACACGCATCTCACGCATCTCCACTGAGTCATTCCGGTGTACCAGATGGTGACTAAAGTTTACGGGCTCATTGTTAGACCCCGGTGGCTACGACGATTTTCTTGGGGGATCCGGTTTTTTGGATTTTGTGGCTACCGGAAACGTCGGTTTTTCGCAATATTTCGCAAGGGACAGGTTTCTTAACATGGTTATTGTTCTTAAGACTACAAATATCGACTGATAATGTAGTTTTCCAACAACTAGGATATTTTTACATGACTTTTTTTTGACGAATAACTTAACTCTTCATGAGTTCTTCAAAGTTTACTCAAACTTATTGCAATATCTACTTGTTTCTATTATTTTCTCTTTTTTGTCGCCAGTAGCTGGAACACCGGATGTATGCTATTAAGCAAAGCCCAAAAATCGTGAATTGAGGTTGAGCGCACGCCATTTTCCTTAAAATTATAGCTTTCAATTTTCTTAAAATTAATGTGCTGTTAATATGTCTACTTAATTAAAATATCCTTATTTTTCTGCCTATTCGGTTCACGCCATCCTTCAACTATACCCTAGCCACAATCAAGATTTACGCCTCAACTTGCACCCTCTGCAATGCCGTGTTTTCCCCCTTCATCCCTAGCTAGGAAGTAATAGCGGGCCCGTCTTCCTCAAAAAAAAAACGCAAAGAAGATTCGGGGCAACGATAGTGTTCACGTGGTGGTGGTGGTATACGGGCCCCTGGGGGACCAACATAAAGTGGAAGAAGATGGGCGCATGATGGCTGTACGAGTGCTTGTGCTGGAGGCCTAGGGGCCTGGGCCCTTTTCTGGGCCCTAGAGAGTGACCGGCATTCGTTGCCTTTCCCTTTAACTGCTCTTTTCGTGGCTTTTCTTCTCGGCCCAGCTGACCACCGGGTATCGCGTTTCTTTTTCGGCCATCATTGGGCCTAGCAGCAGCTCCATGCCCTGCTCTGCAACCCCCAAAAAGTAGTATAGCGAAGTGGGGGAAGTGGGCGGGGGGTCGAACGGGACATTAGAATGGCTTTTACGAATATTCTCAAATTTCAGATGTCACACCTCAACTTTTGAACGGCATCTTGGATTACTATAGTTTCATAGGAATTCCAGACTACTAGTTTTTCATGGGTTTTACGGTAGTTTTACGGTAGTTTAAAAGGTAACTTAAATAGGAGACGTATGTATGTTTTTCGCAACCATCTGGCATTTCAATCAAATTCTTTGCTTTCCATCCCTCGCTACAAATACTAGTCAACACCCACATTTTAGCCCCCGGGGTCCTATGCCCGATTTCGGAGAAAACAACAACTATACATACACGCGGTGCCTGAAAAGTCTAGCTAGTTTTCTAGCTTTCTCTTGCTTCCACTTTCGCGCTCTCTCTCGCTCTGTCTCTCTCGTTTTCACAAAAATCCTAGGTTTTCATACTTTACCTCTGATTTTTCAGGGCAATATGACCAAACTTGATGAATCCCCCTACACGATACTGGGTATTCCAAAGGACTCCGAGCCAGACGCCATCAAAAAGGCGTAAGTTTCCGCCTAAACCCCTGATTTTTGGCTGCCAACCATCCTCGGAACACTTCCCCCCTAATATTAATGTCCTTTAGCCACTTTGTCACATAAAATAGCCGGATTTCTGATGCTTCCGGCCGGGTGGACGGCTTCTCCCTAGGGGTTATTCAGTCGCCCAAGTGCAGCCCCCCTCCCTAGCAAACACCACGTGAGGGTGGCCGAACGCCAAATATGGAAGCGACTTCAGCTGACATGTATACATTTCCAGTTACCGAAAGCTGGCCTTGAAATGGCACCCCGACAAGCATCAAGAGGCCGCTGACAAGGAGGTGGCTGAGAAGAAGTTCAAAAAGATTGCGCAGGCTTATGAAATCTTGTCTGATGGTAGGTTGTAAGGGAGAGAGAGAGAGAGAGAGAGGAGAGAGGGATACAGAGCGGTAGCTAAGCTCTTTCAACCATCAAATTTCAGGTAAGAAGAAGTCCGCACTAGACCGTGAAGCCGGCCGAACACGCCGGCCATTCCGAGAAGAAGTTTTCCGGTCACCTTTCGACGTTTTCCGGGATTTTTTCGGAACTCGGGATCCTTTCCAGGTCCTATAAAACCCAGCGAAAATTTACATACGTTTTAGGACATCTTTTTTGACGACGGGTTCGCCTTCCCTTCAGATAGCTTCTTGTTTTCAAGTAAATATTCTACAGTTTTCATTATTTTGTATAGAGCAACGACGGGGAGGGCCACACAGCCGGGTACACATCTTTTTTGATGACTCGAGAAGGCGGAAGGATGAGAATGACTGGTAGAACAATTAAAGCTTTCCATAACGCTTTTTTAGTGAATTTTCGACTGTTATTCGCTTCTCCTCAGCCACAGAACCGGGAAAAGCCGTCTCGACCACAAAAACGACCACCACTACAAAGGTATCTAACCTTAATAGACTTAAATACTTTGCATTAGGTGATCGACGGTAAGAAAATCGTCACAAAACGAACAGAAGACAACGGCAAGGAGATGGTGGAGGTAGGAAAACACAAATCTGCATCCATAATTACCCGTTTTTAGACGTACGAAGATGGAAAGCTGAAATCGCAGGTGGTTCACGCTACAGCTGTCGCAGCTAATTGAAGCCGTGCTGTCTAATCTCCCAACCCGAACAGCCAGAAGCTCTCACATTCCACCCCCGTTACAGATCTATATTGCATTTCTGTAGCTCTCCCCCCACCGAACACTGCCCACTTTAATTACCAAGTTTCTGTACATATAATTGATATATACGGTTCGATTTGCTCGTTATAAATCTTCAAACCCCTTTAATTCTCCTATTTCTCGTGTTTTCTTTTTTCTATTACTTACTTTAAAACATTAGGGAAGATCAGCTTATGTATAAGGTGAAATATATTCCCAGTTCTCGGTTTTAATTCCTTAAAAAGCCAATCCAATTGGTTGCCCGTCTGCTTTCGTTTCGACCCATTCCTGGTAGATCGATTCTTTCCTCGTGGTTATCGATTTTGTGCTTGAAGCGAAATTAAGATGCTCATTGATAAAGCTTGGATTTTACAGACAAATTGAAGTTCGGTATACGGTAGTTGAGCAACAGTTTATATGCAGAAGAAAGAGGCGGAGACTATACAGATGCTTGTTGACGATCCGATACAGGTCTTAAATGACATTAAGTTAAAGAAAATGTTTTTAAAGGGGCTGGGAAGTCAAGGTGAAAGTTTAATGAACCGGAATTTCTGCACCCAATAGAACAGTAGGAATAGTTGAGACCTATGGGTTGATATAGCCATTAATAAAGACATTAGTTGAAGTGATTTTTAAAGATTTTAATAACTTGCTAAAATCGTAACTCCAGGGTATCGAGGCGGACTACGAGACCCACCTATCCACGCAGCCCCCCTGCCGGCCCTTTGCCAAGGCTAACTAGTCCTCCATAACCCGTTATCGTCGATAAGCATCCTGAAATCTATAATCACTACTAAAAACTTGAATACAACCCTAAAATTCCAGATGAAACTCTGGACAGCTTTCTTTGGCCCTCGCCTTTACACAAAATATGGCGAACGTCGCGAAGAGACAAAAATCGAGATGATCGGCAACAATCTATTAGCAATCGGCAAAGGCTTTTGGAGGACCGTCATTGGGCGTAAGCTTTTAAATCAAAATTCCAATATGCGAATTAGTTTGGCCGTTGGCCCTTGGTGTTCAATTGTGGCGTGGGTCGATTACAGTGCAGAATTTCCAATTCT
This sequence comes from Mesorhabditis sp. LJ9110, assembly GCA_038088335.1. Taxonomy (NCBI): domain Eukaryota; kingdom Metazoa; phylum Nematoda; class Chromadorea; order Rhabditida; family Rhabditidae; genus Mesorhabditis; species Mesorhabditis sp. LJ9110. Next base: position 126,867 of record JBBGBA010000015.1, on the reverse strand, counting down.
GGATCTATTGGACGGTAGTTGGAGCTGTAGTTGGATTCGCGGCTAGGTGGGTCAAGATTAAATCGGAAATTTACATAATTATTCAGATTTTTTGGACGAAAGATTGACGAGCAATACAAGAAATTCGCCGTGATTTTCGAGAAAGCCCAAACCGGGGACAGTCAATCTTTGGCAGAACTAAAGTCTTATGACTATGATATGGGTGCGGCCAACCTCTACGACTTCCAGGCTGCCGAAAAACAACTGTGGTATTATGCAGCACCACCACACCCGGCTAATCCGCTTGTGAAGGTATGGTATCCAACGGGAAATTCAATGCAAATTTTTAGCTTATTTCATGGCTTGCCGTCAAATCTTTTGGGCTTGGGGCAATGTTCCCAGGATCGGTATGCTAATTAAACTTTATTCTAATGCCTTCATTTCCAGTTCCAACTTCTATTTGCATTCGCCCAAGACCAGTTTCTGGAGAGTCGCTCTAAATTGATCACCGAGAGGGTATGCCGATTTTCCAAGCCGCTTATGCAAATTTAGAATGGAAAACGCTCTGTTTTAAAGACAGCAGCTGGAGATCTTATTGATACAATCTATTTGGATGCAAGAAAGGTAGTAGCATTAAGTTGTAATACCCATAATATAATCCAGTCGGGACAACACTACGGGCAAAAGCTTGTCATTTGTTGTGAGGGGAACGGGACTTTCTATGAATTTGGCATGATGACGGTTCCGATGGAAAAGGGACATTCAGTAAGTTGGCAAAATGATTTTTAAATATGGATACAGGTGATCGGTTGGAATTATCCTGGCTTCATCCATTCCACCGGATCCCCAATGCCTAAAAACGTCTTGGCCGCAGCTGATGCAGTTATGCAATATGCTACTGGCCCTCTAGGATGGAAAGAAGGTGGTTTTTTAGATTTTTTTTTGACATAGAAACTGTTTAGAGGACATTGTAATCTATTCCTGGTCGATTGGTGGATTTGCCGCTAGTTGGCTGGCCGCTAACTATAAAAAAGTAGGCGTCACAGGCTTTTCTAAATTTCTTTAAGGTCCGCGCCCTAATCCTTGATGCTACTTTCGATAATGTGCTTCATTTGGCTGCTATTAGAATGCCGGGCATATTAGGTATTGATTATAAATATTATTTTAAAAGTTAATTCAGCCCCTGTTGTCGAGTGTGCCATCAAGGAACACTTGAATTTGGATGTTGAATCGAATTTGCGTGAATTTAAGGGGCCAGTCAGGATCTATCGCCGATTGAGAGTAACTTGCTTTTTTTAATTTTGACTTTTATGCTTTTTTCAGGATGATATGATGTGCACACTTTTCGAGGGGTCAGAAGAGGATATCTTAGCCAGTAATAGGACCAATTATCTGCTAAAGGTAATTTGAATCCCTAGTTTGAACACATTTTCTAGGCAATTATGCAAAGCCGACATGCAGACAAAATCCGCAGCCATCCGGATGCGATTGATAATTGGTTAGCCATGAGTCCTTCATCAAGGAAGCGAGCTTGTAAGTCATGCTCCAACAACTAAAAAATATGTCAAAATTCAGATGACCAGGCCCCGAAAGAAATCCGTGACATCTACTTCCTATGTGAATACTATTTCGTGGACATTCCCGGGCAACATATTGGTCCACTTCCGGTCTCCAGCTTTGATTTCCCGGCCCCGATGTTGATGTAAATTCGATGTTATCCAATTTTGTCAGGATCCCCCTCTTCCATTGTCTTTCCGTTAGGTGAGGAGGCTAAATTTAATGCTAATTTTTTGGATATATGGGTATATTGGTAGCCCTGCTAATATATGGTATGAATAAACCTTGATGAAAAATTACAAACACAGCCTAAATGACACCCAACTGGTTGGTTGGGTTTCCCACCATTTCCCGGGAAATACCTAAAGGGAAATCCGGGAATGGGGAATTTCGGAAAAGCCCGGCTACCCCGGTAATCGACCACGATACGATGCGCTTGTGGTTTTTTTCTAAAAGACCTGTGGACAGAATACAGAAATTCCGGAAAATGCTGATTTACATACAAAAAATTTTATAGGAGGATTTTGAGGCTCTCCCATCACTAGGGAATCACCAGTTGAATGGCCGAGGGCGGGACTCGTTTTGATAGAATTCTGACGAGGGGTTCGAATCTGCCAAGATTTTTTTTGTTTTTTGGCCAAAAGATTTTTGTCCCGCCCAAAAACATAGTGTTTAAAGTACTTCTAAATTTTATGACAGTTGTCGACGAAGTGGTCAGAAAAATATTCTTTTTCTTTTTTTCATTTTTTGAGATGGTCAGGTGTAGGAATTTGGCCAGAGAACTGATTTACATTTTCGATTTTTTTTCGCCTTTAATGGCAAAAATTAGGGATTTCCATTTAGCGGGTTCTGGACTTGTAAAAAAATTCTGGCCAAAAAAGCAAAAAAAAAATCGTGACAGATTCGAACCCTGTGAATTCTATAAAAGGAGTCCCTTGCCACTCGGCCATTCAACTGGTGATTCCCTAGTGATGGGAGAGCCTCATAAACCATCCTCCTATGCAAATTTTTTGTATGTAAATCAGCATTTTCCGGAAGTGCTGTATCTCTGTCCACAGGTCTATTTAGAAAAATCCGACAAGCGCATCGTGATCGCAATGGTCGATTACCCGGGGGTAGCCGCGAGCGTTTTCCGAAATTCCACCATGTCTCCGCGAGGTTCCCTTGTTAGATCTCCCGCCAAGGTATGATGAGGACGGGGGCATACTATGAACACGCAGTATCTGTGCTCTTGCAAGAAAAGACCCGTCGTGCTGTGAGTCAGGCTGACACGAGCGCCCATCTTCGCGGGGACGATTGCGATCGGAACAGCCAACATCGAACCCCACCCTTCCTATTCCTAATCGGCAGCCCTAGGCGGGAACCGATCATTATTGATCCCATTCATTTGCATATCATGAGGGCAGAGGATATTCTAGATACGCTCCCAACCCTTCCTAATAGCCACACTTGCGAGGACCTGTTTTTCAAATCACCCATTCATTTTCAAAAATAGTAAGCGCAACCACTCGATTAGTAACTGTATCCAGAGCATCCCATTTTCTTTAATTTGCATAAAATCGTGTTCATTTCGTATGGGAGGGAGAATCATACTCTTTCTCTCTCGTACTCGTTTCCTACTCTTTCTCTCTCTATCTCTCAATCTCTCGATTTAAATTCCGGTTGAATGTTTTTGAATTCACCACCCCCTTGCGGGCGCTGTCTTTGTTGTTGGTGACACATTGCTGTTTCTCGGCGCCCGCTCCAGGATCGAAACTTTCCGGAAGGTCCAGATCGATTGATGACTATGATGTCAGGCTCCTCCTAGCAGCAGAAGCTTGACACAAAGGGGTTGTTACTTTTATGTGATGGGATGGTAGCAGGGGGGTAATGTCGCCAGTATGTGCCTTTTTGGGGGTGCCTTACCTCTGGGAAGTATGCCTCTTCAAGTATTGATATTTTTCTAACGTGGCTTCTACCTTCCTGAATCAATTATTCCTAAACTTTAAATTCTCCATTAGTGCTCAATTTTCAGCGCATAATGGCTTCCCGCAAGACCGTCAGCCGTCGGACCCGTCCCCAGCGCGCTACCAGCAATGTGTTCGCCATGTTCGATCAGGCTCAAATCCAAGAGTTCAAGGAGGCCTTCAATATGATCGACCAGAACCGTGACGGCTTCATCGATCAGGAGGATCTCCGCGAGATGTTCGGGTCTCTCGGTAATCATCTAAAACCAGCAGCCAAATAAACAGAAAAAAACATTAACAACAAAAGTACATAAATCTCTTTCAGGCAAGGAAGTCGACGACAAGTTCCTCGATGATATGATCAGCCAGGCACCGGGAGCCATCAACTTCACCATGTTTTGACGCTTTTCGGTGAGAAGTTGACCGGAACCGATCCTGAAGAGGTAAGAAAGCCAACTCAATTTAATAAGAATATTTTTAGGTCATCAGAAATGCATTCCAATGCTTTGATGACGACAACTCGGGCCAGATCAACGAAGACCGGCTTCGTGAGCTTTTGACTACTATGGGAGACCGTTATACCCACGAACAGGTAGCAAAAAAACAATTAAAATCATATTTTATTCTAAAGGTTGCCTCTTCCCGATGCCGATCGGGCGGTAACAACTACATCATTCACCCCGCTCAAGCACGGCACCAAGGACAACGATGCCTAGGCGACGAACAAAACTATTAATTAAATATATTTCCCATTTTCCTCTCCCAAAAAGGCTTTGAACCATTGATTCGCCTTTCACCCCTGACTTACCGCTTAAGTCAGCTTTAACGCCTAGCCGTTCACTTACCCCAATGCTGCCTTAATCAAATTAACGTGCATACCCAACTGTGTTTCTTTCAAAAAGCGATCATTCCATCCAAGCTATTTATCGCGAAATCGGGATGTAAATCAATAAATGGTGACGGAAATGTTGAGTCGGGAAAAACAAAAAGAGCAGAGAAAAACACAACGCCAAAGAATGAAATTTTTCAAGTGAATTCGTTGAAATCGAAGTGCTTAGGATTTGGCTTTAATTCCTGCAAAAAAATGTATACAGTATTTTTGAAATATATACCGTATTTTTCTCGATAGTAATCCATCTCATTGGCTCTCTGAGACCTTCGCTCGGCTTGTCTAGCTTCGAGATCTTGCATTTTCATTTGTTGCTTCTAAAGGGAAATTTCGAAAGCTATAATTTTATACCTCTTCCTTCTTATTCCAAAACGCCTTATTCCGGTTGCTATTCCAGTTCCGAATCTTGCCTAAAAACAAGGTATTTCCGGAAGGGTCCTACTTACAGCAACAACAGCACACAACCGTTATGATAGCAACCAGGACAATCCCAGCAAGTATGCAAGCAATTACAACGATTGCTGTCCAGTTTACTAAAAAAAATGTACTTTGAGGCTATGCAAAATCCTACCCCAGCAATTCTTATGCTTTACATGATCGAGTGGGCAATGTGGGAATGAGGCGGAATACGGGAAGCATTGATTCGTATCTCCACCACAGTAGAAACATTTCTAAAGTTCGAAGTGAAATTTTAAGGGTGAGTTTTGTCGACCTACATCTCCTTTATCAATGCAGCTTTGGCAATCTAATGTGTCGGATGTCGTAAAGGCGCATCGTTGGATTTCTTCGGGGGTTGCTTCGCTTTGGAAAAGGCTGATTAGATTCTAAAATCACAAAAATTAAGGACATTTTGATGGTACCCAGAAAGGCCAATTTAAAGAGTTTATTGATCGTTTCTACCGTAACCTCTCGCTTGGTTTGCGAAATTTTCGCGCAATCCTACTATATATAAAAAGTAGTGTCTGTCTGTATGTGTGTGTGTGCCACTTTGTATGCAACTTCCATCACCATGTCCGGGGGGATATCTCGATAAGGGGATGAATTTTATGGCACGTATGATACGGCATTAAGTGCGTAATGGCTCTGAGATGACTGCACGCTTATCAGATTTTACAAAATAAGCTATTTTCAACATTAAATTTAAGTTTTTGTAAAATTTTCGGCAACCCTCTTTGTTAGGGAAAACGAGCATAAACCGGAAGCGGCAGGAGCCTATATAATCAGCTAGAGAGCGTCATTTTTCATTTTTCTCGTCGAAATTCGAAAGACGAATGCAGAGTGAGGAATATTCAGGAGGTTAGACGGGGCCAGGGTTGAAAAGTCGCGAAGCGGCTTTTCAACCCTGGTTACGATTAAAAACTTACATCAACCGTACTATCCGCATAGACACCATATTGGCAAGCTAGCCATAACAATAACGTCGATACTTTGAGCAACATCACTGAAATAAACGTAAAAATTTGGGGTACGGATGAGTGGGCCGGCGTTAACCGTGCGCGGAAAAATTATTTTGAAATGGTGACTAGAATTGTTTGGACAGCCGCCATCAAATAATCGTGTATGGATGGACGTTGGGGGATCGGTGAGCGCTTCCCGGAAAATATATCGGCTCGGACAGGGCCCCCAAAAAGCAGAATGGGGGAAGTTTGCATGTTTTTTTATCGGATTTTCGCCCGTTGAAAAGGGGGGTCGATTGGTTTTGAACGGGGGAAGGGCAAGCATGACACATTTTAAAGGAAGACAACTGGGTGCTTTTGCGTTATCGGGGGTCAAATTTTTTTCCAGAAGTCTAGAAATTCCTATTAAACGCATCGTACGTGTCTTAATAACGTTTTAATGCTATTGTAAAATTCAAGTGTGCTTCCGGCGTAAAAACGACTGAAAAACTAGGTATTGTAGCATTATCGGGGGGCGGGGGAGAGGATAATGAAAAAGCCATATTAGTGGGGAAAAAATCGATGTTTTTTGTTTTTAGTAAAATTTGTATAGTTTTAACGCTTGAGAATAGTAAAAATACAATTTCGAAACACTTTTTATTACAAAAATCGGAGGTTAAAAAGTTGCCCCCCTATCATTCTAAAGCACAGATACTTGAAACTTAATCGAAAACAATGTAAAAATAAAATTTTTAAGGTGGCTGGTTAGGTGACGAAGTTTCGGTTTAGGTAGGGGAAGTGCGAAGTCTGTGGCGCGGGTAAAAGTAAGGGATGGAGGCAGCGAAGGAGAGAGAGAGAGAGAGAACTCTGCGCATATTTGTCTCGCATTTCTGTTTACATTCAGTTCTACCACACTCCATGCACCAAACGTCTGTTTTTAGCCGTTTTTCTGTTTTCGTGGCATTCGACGAAATTAGTGCAAAGCTAGGGCACATCTTAATGAACAAATGTTTTATTAAACCTTTGCAAGGACACTTTAAAGCGATCGGTGGGGACCAGGTGGTTGAGAATTTAAAGCAATTGATTCAATATTTCATAGCCCTGAGAAAGTGGGGAAAAGCTAGAGGAAAAACAATAAGTAGATGAGTTAGCTGCTTTGAAGCTGAAAGATTTTTGGCATTGCGGGAGAGAAGAGAATTAATGGAATATTTTAGACATTGCTGATGACAGACGAGCCGCGTGGTGGTCGTCCAGCGGTGTGCATTGTAATTTGGGTTTCTTTCCAGCCTTTGCGACTTCCCTGAATATAATTTTTTGACTTAACTTTGCACTTCGCCTACCGTAATCACCAAATAGCCATTATCAGTCAAATGGGAAACGACGGAATCTAGGCGGATGTCAGAAGGCATTGAGTATTTTCTCTAAAATTATTATTGGGCCTTTATCTCTATTTTTGCCTGGAAACTCCGGCGTAAAGTTTGGCCACCACCAGCGTCTTCAGTACGTTCACCATTGACGGTCAGAGTATCGCCGGTGAGGACCACCTAGGTTCCGTTATTTTGTCGTTGATCTCTGACTCACCCTTATGTCTTGGGGCTGGAAGTGCTTGACGTCCAAAGAGATCGTGAAGCCGTGCTCTGTATTTACGATATCCCCGGCGCCAGCAACAGGACCAGGGGAGCCGGGACGAGAAGCTACTTCGTTCTAAAAAATTACAAAATTGTAAGGCCTTCTAGAAAAATCACTTACACTAACTTGACGGAGTTCATGTCTTGATCCATGATCGCTCAAACGATCCTTTGACTAAAAGATAAACCTAATTTTTTACAAAAATGCCTAATACCTGTACGCTATAATACGGAGCATCACGCGTAAACGAGTAGTCACGGGAGGACGGGCTGAACATTCAATTAGGCAACGTTTCGATGTTTCAGGCGAGGCGCAAAGTGAGGGAGAGCAGCGCGAGATAAGGCGCTCCGACCCTCAGCCTCGCCGCGAGAGAATGGATCGTTTCCACGCGCAAACATGCAAAAAAGGAGGAGCAGCCCGGTGCATCGGGCTGCAGCGCGTGAGTCGCAGCCCCCGAGAGCCACTTATGCCGCCCACCAACCAACGAAAAGGCCCGCCCGGACCGGAGTGGTCACTCCAATTTCATGCTCAAAATTCATGCAAATTTTTGGGACTTACTAATCCATCGGCTCTCTATATTTGTCGGTGGAACGACTGCGGCGAAGTTCTTCAAATTGGCGAGGTTCCTAAAAATTTGAATTTCAATTTCCGCTAAAGTGCTTCCGGTGAGCGAAAAAATACAGAAGTTTTATAATAGGTGCCAAAAATACTATTTAAGATCGAAAAGTAAGCAGAATCAGGGTGATTTCTATAAATTTTAGCCAATTTAAAAATAGGTATCTGCACTGATAATTCCTTACCGGATAATTAGAAGACCGACTATACGAACGAGCTCTTGGTGGCGGGACGACTTCAGCAAATCTACTGGACCACGGATCGCGTGGATCTTCTTCTTGGTAGACGTCTCGAGATCGCGGGCGGCTATCTACCCAGCTGTGGATATTGGGTTACCTGTTGTGATAGAAAAACGAACCGATCGGTGTCGCGAATTCCCGTATCTCCGCGCCTCATTAATCCCGGGCTCCTGTAGCTGGGCGGGGGCAAAGTGGAACGGGTTGAGCCGCCTGCAAAAGGTATTGATCTTATTTTGTTGCTATTTCTACGTACCTCGATCGTATGCAAAATCAGTTATAGCATTATGTGGAGGGCGTCGACCTCGAGACCATTCTTCTGAATCTTCATAGTCTCGTGTCTAAAAATGTCGAAGTTTCTAAATTTCTAGACCCTAGAAAAATAATTAACATCCTTATTATAATAAGTTTTTATAAGCATTTTCAAATCGCAGCTCCCAGATTTGCAAAGGAAATATGGGTGCCTTTTTCCGGGCATGGAATCCCCCTCTGGATTCGTGGCTGACGCGACCGAGTCAGAAGTTGTTTGCCGAGCATCGGATTACGGGGCAGAGACAGAAGGCTTTCTCAGCCACCTCGTGCGCACCCCTCGACAACCAGGTTTTGTCACTAGCAACGTGCAAAAATGACTTTGAACAAAAAGCGGAAAACGTGATTAAAATTCTAATCATTTTTAAATGTTTAGATCTTGAAATTTATGCTAAAACTAGAAACTTCGAGCTCACTTACCACTGTTCCATTCACCACCTCTTTCTCAGATACAAAATATTCTCCTTTTTCGTAGTAGCTTGAGGGCATCCTAAAATTTGACGTATTTTTCAAGCTTTTTGGATTTAGAAGAGGTTATTTGCGAAAGAACGCAAGAAAATCAGTTCAGTAAAATAAGCTAAGTTCATGATAACCAAATTGACTTCACACGCGAGCAAATACTCTCCGGCTGAATCGTCAATATCAAAAAATGGTGAATGTGGTGGACGGGTGGGTAGAGGGGGGGGGGGGGGGCAGGCAGGACGTGAAGCGGGAGGCATGAGAATGCCGTTGATAAGCGATGAGAGTGGGACAAACACAGGCTCTCTGGCCCAGTCTGCAAACAGCAAAAAGCCGCTCCTTCGACTCAGGCTCCTTCGTCAGGAAGTGGTGAAGGTTGTGCCGGGGAAAAATGGTGTCAAACGGTTCAGTCGATTTCCTGTGACTTCGTTCAAACTGCTTGAAGATGTTGGGGCATGTTTTCACACCCTCAAATTCTCCAAAACAATTTACAAACCTCAATTGCCACCCTCCACTAACGGTCACTGATCTATACAATAGCCCGGATGGCCTAAATGAAACGGCGATCGGGGGAACTGGTTGCTGTCGGGCCGGAGGGGCGAGAATATGTATGCAAATCGGCGGTGCTGAGAACAGGGATGTGTCAGCAGTGACGAGGCCGTGCCCGTCTTGTCGGCCTTTTTTGTTTCCACCACCACCCAGCCGCCCCTAGTCGCCACCCCATCTGAATACGTAGCATCCGGGGGCCCTCCTCTTTTTGGCGGCAAACTTTCCGCCCCGGTGCACTATGGAAGGAAAAGCACGGATTCAGCGTCCCGGAATGCAAGCGTTTTTGAAAACGATGATGAAAAGCTGGGATGAAAAGCGAGCAATCTGCGCCCGGCGATTGAATGTGAAATTTGTATTAGAAAACCGCATCGCAGACCAAATAACGTGTTCGGATTCAATCATCAGAAAATGTAATAGCTTGGCTTCGAGCATTGACAGGCTAGCCGGCGGGCGGAAATGGACTACGGCTTATCACCCCCCCAGGCCGGGTCCTATGGAGCTGTAGTCAGGGTCAACCTGGTGTGCACGGACTGTAAGGTAAATAGAGTAGTTTCGAAAACAAAATATAATAGACGCTCATTGTTTAGATGTCTAGCTTGATGTGGTTCCATGCGCAAAAGAAGCCAGACATTTTTGTACAAATCCAGACGAGCCAAAAGTTTGAGGGTGACTGGGTGCTTTCCAAAAAACCGCAGCCGGTAGTCACCGAGGCAGAGGTGTAGAGCGAAACTCGTACAGCGAAATGTTGTTGCCAAAAGGGGGGCTCGCGGTGCGCCGGAGCAAAGCCTATACAAGGAGGGCGGGCAGGGCCGACGGCGTAATCGATGCTTCAACAGCCCGATGATCGGCTTTCGGAAGGGTCGGCCCAGCAGCCCACACGCGAGCAATAAATACCGATTTATTCCGGCATAGATCCGCTAAACCGAGGCCAACAGTATGGTCTATATTCTGGCCGTGACATAAAAGCCAGGCTGCCCTGTACGTTCCACCCAAACACCCAAGCGATAAACGAGACACATTATTATAAGCCATTTATTTATTTATATAAATAGAATACATATCATGCCTATATACAGAATTTTCGCAATCAACTCGTTTAAGGTACCCTCTCTAGTGTTTTCGAATATCTCAATTTAGTTATACGTTATTTGGGTTATGGGGCCTTCGATTTTGTTTCGTCTTAAGGGAAAATATTAGGTAAAAAATACCCGGTGGGAACGAGTTGATTGCCAAAAGGGGAAGGAGACAGTGCGCTCAACAAGCGGCAAATTGAAATGATAGATAAGTGCATCAACGAATAATGGGCCAACTGATGCTGAAAAGTACAAAATATACGGAGCAACGCTGCCCCCCCCGCCCTTTTACTTTGGGTATTTCAACAATCGGCTGTTGCATTTAGCAAAATCAACACAGCCACCCAAAAATTATTAATTTGATCGCATTGGACCGTTTTTCGGTACTGTTCAACTAGGCTACGATAATTTCGCTAGCCCTGGGCATTTGAGCGATACGAAATCTAGTCAGATAATTTTTGCGTTTTTGAATGCAAGTTCCGATAATAACGTTTTGGTATCAAATTTTCGCCCACTTCGACGCGAAATTGAACAGTACCACATTTTGCTAACAATAAGCGAGGGGCAAATACACATTGGAAGATCACAGTAGTACGAAACACCAAACCACCCGAGGGAAAAGCATCACAAGAGAAAAATACCCGTAGAACAGGGGGAAGTGATAAAGAACCCACGAATAAAAAGGCAAATATGTTTTACAGGCAAATTGTTATACCTATGTCGAAGCATCTTTGCGCTTGCGGACCATTTCAGAGAGGAACTTGAAACGGGCGACGCATTCGGCCTTGGATCGTGTGCCCACTTCAGAGGCGATGGCTTCCCATCGTTTGTCGTGAGCCTTGGTGTACTTCACTAGGGCAGCTTCCAGCGACTTCTGTTCTTCTTGAGTCCAATCGCTCTTCAACTGGTCGTTTGGTGACTAAAATAAGAATGTTTCACAAGGGCACTAGGAATACCTCAATTTGGCCAGCCCGTACTGAAGATGTCACAGCGTTACTAGTTTGCCCGGTGAGCAGCTTGTTGTACTCATCCTAAACATTTTTATACAAAAACGAGAGAAAAGGTATACCCTCTTCATACTTTTCAACTTTCCAACCATAACTGTCACATCTTCAGGTGTCCGATCGAGGGCTTGTGCGATGAGCTCCCAACTACGAATAAAATCGTTGATTAAAAGCGTCGTTTACCGATTGGGTGTGCCAGCGGGGAATTTCTCAGTGTTCAGCTTGACCAAAGCGACAAGCTCTTCGCAAGTCCAGGCCGCCTTCTTTGTGTATTCTAGAAACAAAGAGTTGGTTAAAAAGAATCTTCTTACTTGCATCCCTAGTCAGTTGCTCATCTTCGTATTTCTTCTTAGCGTCCTCGTCCTGGATTAGCACCGGCTTGATGTCGTCAGCCATTTCGAATGTGTAGACAGGTCTGGGTTGCGAAGGCTTGATTGGCTTAGGGATCTTTTCGGGCTCTGGCTCCTGAAAAATGGCATAAAAGCAAAGTCAAAATGTTACCTCCGGAGGATCCTCCTTCTTGAGCAGTTCCCTCACCAATTCGACGGAAACAAGACAGCCTCTCCACATCAAAGCCGGCAACATCATGTTGAATGTTGGACGGTAACCGTAGAGTACTTGCTCGACCCGTTCAGCCTCTTGCTCCAGTATTGCGGCCCGTTCCTTTTCCTTCTTGACTTTGACCTTTCGCTGAGTCTAAAAACCAGTAAAATATTGCCAATAAAAAATCACCTCAACAAGGTATTTTTCGAAATATACACCCCATAACATCAGGTAGTGCACACCAGTCATCAAGATGAATAGTAGAAGCAACGCTTCCCAGAGACCCATTTTTCGGACATGTCTAAACAGGCAAATAAGCTTTTCGAAAATAAGCAGAACCTGTAGTAGTACACGCCGCTTCGCCAAGTCGGCAACCCGTTGACCAGGATCTCGTGGTACTTTTCCCGCATTTCAGGCGATTTTAAAACCTCGTAGATCGAAACGACCTAAAAAAAGTTGCGCAAACGAGAGCCTGCCATACCTGACGAAATTTTTGTGATGCATTTTCGGCCTTGTTCCGATCTGGGTGCCATTCAAGACTCAAGCGGCGATAGCTCTTCTTTACATCAGATAAGCTAGCACTCTATACAAACGTGGTATGAAATCAAAGATCGATTTACCTGCTCTATGCCAAAGAATTCGTAGAAATTCTGGTTAACTTCTTCTACCAAATCGTACAAGGCCAACTCGTCAGCATCCCACGATACGACGTGGGTGACGAGCCATACCACAATGAGACCACCAATGCGCATCGGCCGCCTGCAAGAAAAATGTTTACAAAGGTCAGCGGAAGCACATGCCGCGTTTTGAAAACAAAAAATGACGATTGGAAAGCATAAAAGGAAAAAGAAAGAAAGAAGAAGCGACAACTAGGCTGAATAAAATCAACGGGGGGCGCTGCGTCTCCGGCCATGACTGCAGGAAAGAGTGAGCTACAGTAGAATGGGCACCGCATAAGGGAGCAACAGGGTACCGTAAGGCTTCTGGAAAGCAAACCGTGAAGAGGACTAAGAAGAACTCCTGAAATAAAAATAATGTAAGGACTTAGATTAGTTGTTTTGTTTTAATGATCAATATTTTTCGAGTCCTGACGCTTTTTCCACATTTTACAGGTGGTCGACGTTTCCTTGGCAGACCCTATATGCGATCAAGTTGCGTATAAAGATTTTTCGATTTCGTTTGAGACTTTATTATCAATCGATGCTCATCTTCCCATGGCCGAAATGCACCGAGATGCCGCGCCTAATGCCGAGTTCGTGTCTGTGACGATGTCTGGGCGATGTTTGCGTGCAAACATTCTTCACCCCTCTGGCTATCCGAAGGTCCAGCAAGGGCCCTATCATGCTCACCATCATCGACTCGAAGAATGTACTTCCTGGAAGTGGGAGGCATTTGGAGAATTTAGTAGGGTTAGATTGCTGAATGTGTCGGAAACGGCAGAAATCGATGTCTTCGCATCTGCATTTCCTGGCATACAGAGCTTTTCTAAGAAAGAAATCGTGACAGATAATCCGCTTATCTATATCCGCTACATGATTACGATAAAGCAGATGCTTCTCCTCTACCTACAGTAAAGCCCGTTTCCCCTACGAAAACCATCTCGCCCACCGATTTCAACGGGAAAATCCTGGATGGAGTGTTCGGCTCGCTCACAAGAGATGAGCAGGCGGAACTCGGCCCGCAGGCCCCGGTGCAAATACGCACCCCCGGTCAGTTCCAAATTTGGCTGTGCGCGCCGGACGTAAGGGAGCGCGGCGCTCTTGTCGTTTTCTTAGATCCCGAGGAGTCGGAGGGGGCTGTGTACACACTACTCACAACATCTCACGACCGATACACTCTTAATTCCGGCTCGATTTGAGCCCGATCACAAATAGGGGGGACGCCGGAGGGACCTCCCCCAAAGGGGGTGGGCGAGTCGACACAATTGCACTCCAGGGCCCAGTCGGGGTCGCACCAGATCGCCTTTTCTGTCCCATTCGAATTGGAAGTTAGAGGCACTGTTCCATGCTTCGATTTAGCTTCTCATTCCGGCGATTCGTCTCGGGCCTAGCCCCTTCAGGCTTTCCGGGCTTTCAAGGCATTAAACTTCAAGCCTTGTCCATCGTTAGGGCCCACGGTTGCAGGAATGCCAGCGATATTGTTGGTTTTTCCGGCGAGCGCCAGGCATTGTAGATGATAAGCCGACTTTTTGATTCCTAAGATAGATAAAAGCAAGAACATCTAAATTTAGTGAATTGATTCCATCGCCAGTAACCAATTATCCGAGGTTTTTAATTTATTATCTGCGCCCAACTAGCTTGCACCAGCTTCCCGTCAATTTAAAAAGTCACTTGTTAGCTTTACGGATTATGTAGAACAGGAAGGTTTTTAGAAATTCGATATTCGCTGTCGCCGCAAAGACCGGCTGGTAGCTTAAGATCATAAGCGTATGAGAGATACCACCCGATTTCGGCTTCCCATTGGTAGTACCTTCTACGTTTTGGCAGCTACCGTAACATCCACAGGGAGCAACTTCAGCTTGCAAATGCACCTCAAAAACTGTGGAATTCACCTTGTAGCAAAACGCTCGCCCCCTCTATTCCGCCCCTCCAACCTCTGTTAACCCCCCGTTTTTGTGAAGCCGTGATCGTCGTCGTGTCGGGGGCTTTTGTGGTTTGCCGATCAATGGGATGGGCCCGTGACAAGTCGGTACAAGGAGACGGGGGCCCCCGGGCGCTGTTTGGGGTGTGTGGCGGTGCTACTGGCTTCTCCTCTTAACAGTGTTTGCTCGGTGGAGACGCGGTCAGGGCGGAGAGGAGTGATGGTCCGGGCCCTGAGGCCATCTACTGGGTGGTAGAAGGGGGGAGAAGCCACCCTCTCCACCTCTCCCTCCCCGCTCCCCCTTCCCCCCATCCAAAACCCAACTCCATTCACGGCTAATTGACCCTAGCACGAAACGTTTGGAGCAACCGACTGTTGCACGCCATTCATTCGACACCTACAGCTGCGTGGGGTTGGGTCTTGGGATGAGCCTGAGTTCAGTTCTTTAGCTGGTTTCTAGGATTGGGCACTAGTCTGAAGCCTCAAGCCTCATTTTATCGTACTTTGCCTGTAGCATTTGAGGCTTCGACATCTGTTTCGAAGACTGGTTATTCGTCCGAGAATTCCTCGATCTTCATAGCGTCTTGATCTAATGAACTTTCTGCATCCGTACTCCTTGACATGCCAACCCAGACAGAGTCCATAGTTCAAAATCCCCCTTTTTTGCACTACACCTTGGAGAAGCTACACCCAGCTCTCGGTTCCAATTCAATTCATTGTTGCGCAAAGCAGGGTAGCATAGACCCCCGGGGCGTCTCAGCCTGGTCTAGGATATCATAGGGCCATTGTGTTGTGAGTGTGGGGGCCTTCCCGAGGCCCTCGAGACTCCCCAGCCCCGAGGCCCTCCGCTCATCTCGGTACACATCCAGCTCGGCGATGAAACGAACTCCGAATGGAGGTGCGCTCCCCTCTACTCCCCCCTCGCCTCTGCACTTCATACAGTCGCTTTTTCGGAACCCACCTGAAACACATTCGGGGGGAGCACGCACTTCTGATGCCACGTAGGGAACTGTTTTTGAGCGATGTTTTTGCTGCCTTCCGGAATGATCTCAGATTTTCCCAGTTCCATGTCCTTCTTATGTATCTGGGCTCGAAAGATCTACCTTGATCAAAAATTATAGGAGCTCCCACTGAATCAGAGCGTCCCGGGCCCAGATCAAGCCACATGTCTCGGACGGCGCTCAGCCTTCTCCTGCTACTGGCAGGTAGGAACTATCCCCGAAACCGCCTAAAATAACCCCAATTCATACTTTCAAATCACCTCTTCAGGGGGAGCTTGGTCGCTCGATGGCGAATTGCCAGAATGTCGCATCGGAGACGACTGCGACAAGTGCAAGCTGATCGAAGAAGGAGCCGACTGCTCCAAGGAGACCACCACCGAGTCACTCTTCTGTGACAAGAAGACAAAGTAGGCTTCAGCATCTTAATAGCCAACCACTTTATAGTAAAACCGACATGCAAGAGAATGCATTCCTCATCTGCAACTTGGTCAAGCAGCGGATAGAGCGGAAAATTTGCGCTAAGGGCGAATTTTTCATCGACGGCCGTTGCAGGGCTCAGAATGTCAGATACAGGTATGTTTTTCCGGTCGTTATCAACTCTGTTAAGACGACAAGGAATCGCTGGGTCTGGCCGTGTTGGCGACTTTTGCTCGTTCAACACCGATTGCTTGACGGTATGGAATAGCAAGAGCCCCCGATTTATTTTTCCTAGGGTATGTTCTGCTCTACCGGAACCTGCACTTGCCTCAGTAACTTTGTCGCCATCCAGGGATATTGTTACTTGAGTAAGCAGTCACTTTAGAAATTTACTTAATTCTTGTGTAGAGAAAAACCCCGGTGAGTCTGGATGTCAATACGCTGAGCAGTGCTCTGCTGTCTGGCCGGAGTCGCGGTGCGAGAAGTCGCGTTGCGAATGCCCAGAAGACGTCAACGGAATTCCGTACGTGCAGTCGAAGAGCAGAGATGGAGTCGTCTGCATCCTCCATTCTGGAGAAGACGCCGATCCGGTGCCGAAGTGCCCCCTGCCAGAGTGAGAATTGAAATAGCGAAGGGTTAGAATTGTTTTTTAGATATGACGACGATCTCCTCACGATGCCCGTTTCGCAGTTGAGAAATCCCGCTATGACTGACCCAGATGATGCTGATATTGCTATGGGTTAGAAAAGAGGATTTACAGGAAGAATATCATGTTTAGGAGACCACATCAACCCCCTCCAATTCTGCAGCAGCCAGTCGACCGACTACACCACTTTTGGAGCCAACGGCGGAGGCGCTTGCGTTTATACCACCGATCAGCAAGATCCGTCGGCTGGTGTCTTCATCGCTGACGTTTACGATTGCGTTACGGCAGTTACCTCAATGAACAATGTGAAGACTGCTATGGAGGGTGTCTACGATATCCATCCCACCGCAGATGGTAAGTGAAAAAATGTCCGAATCGTTTTTGCATGTATTTGCGCTTAAACTGATCCGTACTACCATTTTCTAGGTATTTGTTGCCCGAACCGCGCCTTCACGTGCATCCAACCGAAGCGCGAAGCCGATAGTGGGTCCGCAGCACCCGCCGGAGTCAGACCGAGGTCCGTCCTTCCCACCATCTCTTCTATTGTTCCCACTATTCCCAGGCCACTCTACTCTCTCAAACCATCTCGGGCCCTTTCCCGAAAGACCCACCCGTTTTGTAAAAACCACCCTTTCCCCCCTCATTCACCCGCGGTGTCCGTCTCAAGTAATCACTGTTGTCTAGATGGTGGTATAACGCGGTGACAGGCACCTGCGAGCAGTTCATGTGGGACCCGTGGGATGAGTCCGAGATGCAGTCACCAAACAACTTCAAGACGAGAGAGCACTGTGAAAGCTACTGCAGAGACAGTACGTACCACACCTACCTACAGCTAAGGGAAATTGGGGGGAGGACTAAAGGGCACCCGGCGATGTTTGCCGATGAGACCGTTCCCTCGTTGGGGAGTACCCCCGCCCGCCCTCTCAGTTCCGCATTCCTGGGTATTATCTGTGATGAAAATGGGAACGGTTGAACTTGGAAGCCTTTTGTAAAAACTTGGGTTAGCAAATAGAGCTTGAAAGGGGTTACAACATCTTAAAACTTGAGAAAAATTAAGATAAAATTAATTTCAGCATGCAAGCGCGGTTCCCCACAATACTTGACCGGCCAGACCCAGAATGAAGACGAACCCGTCAACAATTGCCAGACTGCCTCGACTTGCACTTCAAACTTCGAATGCAATTCTGTTGGATCCATGCAGGTAGGCCAACCGAAGTCGGCATGCAATCAAGCATAATTTTTAGCTTTGCTGCCCCACTGTTGCCTCCATTTGCTCAAATGCTGGTGGCCGCCCGGCTGATCTCCTCCGCTCGACCAACTTCGACCCTGGCTTCACAATGAAGAGGAGCTTCTCCCTGACCTATGCCACTTCCAGCAGGTAGTGTCTACTTCCGCTACCCTCATCCTCCAATCAAGGTACTACTACGATGCTGAGCAAGGTCGCTGCATCGCCTTCACCTACAATGGCGCCCTTGGAAACTACAACAACTTCAAGGTAACCCTATTACCAAGTGACAAATACCGATCTTTAGTCTGCCGCTGAATGCGAGCTCTTCTGCGCCAAGCTCCAGTGCACCTACGGTACCCCACTGAAGATCGGAGCTGCTAACCAGCGCTGCTCGACGAACGCTGATTGCCCGTCCACACACGAGTGCCAGTCGGACCACAATGTGTGCTGCCCAAGGCCACGTAAGATAAATCAGACAAAGCAGAACTTCCGATTTTTCCAGAAGCCATCTGCTCCCAGCCACTCCGTCTTGGTGACTGCAAGCAGTCGGTGCGCCGTTATTGGTACAATGCCGTTACTCGCGCCTGTGAGATCTTCGACTACACTGGATGCCAGGTAGGAATTACAAATTCGACGTTCATTCATTCTTCCAGGGCAACGACAACAATTTCGAGACTCTTTTGGAGTGCCAGAATACCTGCGAGAACATTATCCCGGAGCCTCAGTGCCCTCAGGGTGACGCTTACAAGGATTACCAGGTTTTGTCCACTGCCATACTGTGGTAAAAAGCACTTTAGGGCAACTACTATACCTGCTCCAACTCTGGTACCGGCAATGTGTGCCCAGTGAATTATGAGTGCTACTTTGACGGCTATGTTTGGGGATGCTGCCCAACCAAGGCATACACTTGCACCCTTTCTCCTCATAAGGGAGTCACTTGCGGATCTGGATCGAGCTATCGGTAAGTACTATAATAATTACCTAGCAACACTGGTAAATTCGAAAGACGTTAGTACTTTTCAGATACTACTACAATGCCCAGACTCAAGAGTGCGAGAGCTTCCAATACAACGGTTGCGACGGAAACTCAAACAACTTTGCTTCTCGCGATGATTGTGAAGGATACTGTGGCGTTGGAGGTAGAGCCCGACTTCAAGCAGTACAAACTTAATTAGGTTGCCCCAACGGTGGTACTCCTGAAAGGAACGAATTTGGACAACTGATGGTCTGCAGCGCTTCTACCGTTTGCCCGACTACCCATGAATGCACTTCAGTCACTTCCGGATCTTCTGTTGTCAACCGTTGCTGCCCGACTCGAGGTTGAAAAGAAATTTTGTTAGCAAAAGCTCCTTTTTTCAGCTCACATCTGCTCCCTTCCCCCGCAGCAAGGATCTTCTTGCTCCAGCTCGGCCGCTGCTCGTTATTACTTCAACATCGTGACCAAGGTTTTGAGAAGGAGAATTTTTTGAAACATGATTGTTAGGAATGCACTCAATTTACCTACAATGGCTGCTCCGGAAACCTCAACAACTTCGGAACCGCCGAGCAGTGCAATAACTTCTGCTTGTCGGCCGCTTGCACTCCTGGGTATGAAGAAAGTATCAGAAAGTCATCAGTAAGTGAATTTCAGTGATGTCGCCTACGTGAACCCCAACACGAACCTCCCTTATGAGTGCAACGCTGCTCTGTCCAACTCCTGCCCCACCAACTTTGCCTGCACATACGATCAGCTGAGCGGTAACTCGGTCTGCTGCGGAGCCACGAATATGGGTAATACCATTCTAGTTAAATCTTAGAAAACAGGCCTTTCAGACGTGTGCCCCGATGGTGAGAAGGCCTACGTCAACGCCGCCGACATGTCGGTGCGTGAATGTCTGATCAACGTTGAAGGTAAGAAAGCGTCAATTAGCAAAAAACTCTGTCTTCTTCAAGGCTCCTGCCCATCGAACTACCTGTGCCGATTCAATGCGTTGAAGAACCGTTACTATTGCTGCGCCTCGATCTCTGGAGGTAAGTCGAAGCTTATCTGACCTTATGAAGCCTTTAGAACTCTGCCCATCTGGCAAGGCTCTTTTCCGCGAAGCAGCTTCAAAGGCGCCGATCCGGTGCACCATTTCTTCAAACTCGAACCAGGTTTTTACCAATAACCCATCGCTTATGTTCTTTAGTGCCCGACCGGATACTCGTGCCAGTCCGACGTCCCCGGAGCTTTCCAGGGATACTGTTGCTCCGCGTCAGCCCTTTGCCCGAATAAAGTAATCCCTCCTCGAATCATAGTAAGATCCTTTAGGCGGAGTTCTATCTTGAGGAGAAGACCCAGATGCCCCGTTCCTGCACCATGGGATCGTTCATCACTTGCCCGACGGCGTAGGAATTTGAGCACATGCTGAAAATTTTGGGATCTAGATTCACCTGTCAGTCCAACTCGGCCGACGCCAAGAACGGACACTGCTGCCGTGGTGAAGAGAAGAGCGTCTCAGGTGGGTCTCGAACCTAACTTTCACAAGAAGGATTGAAATCGAGCCCGAAGCCTTTAGGCTTGTCGATTCCTCAACGAGGGGACACTTATAGTAAGACAGCTATAGGCTTGACTTGTGGTTATGATAGTTAGCAAGGTGTCGCCGTCAAGCATGGCTAGCATGTGACTGTTTGGGTTAGAGTAGTATCTATTCTCAATTTCCGGATCCGTTGAGTATACCCACCTTTAGACGGTTGCCCACCCAACGAGTACGTCTACATGAAGGACAACGAGATCGCTCCCTGTGATCCGTTCAACCCCCCGAATGCTCCATGTCCGAATGGATACTCCTGCCAATGGTCTCTGGCCAACCAGAGGTACCAGTGTTGTGGTGCGACCCCGATCTCCTCCCCGAAAAGCGTCTCTGCTTGGATGCCCCAACAACCAGGCAATCGATTCCCAATGTAAGGTAGCTATATTATTTTTTAGGTTGCCTTCAAGGAGCCATCAAGCAATGCTCCTCGCATCTGCACGGCTGCGGCCTCAAACTGCCCGACCGGATACTTCTGCCAGTTCTCCTCCGGCAACAACCAATTCCAATGCTGCGGCATGAGCGGTGGATGCCCCAACGATCAGGTACGACGAAGAACAAGTATCATCAAGACTCATGCCTTAGGTCGCCTTCATCGGAATCAATGGTGATGCCCAGTCTTGTGTCATCGGCCAGTCGACCTGCCCGCAAGGCTACTCTTGCCAACGCTCCGTCACTGGATCCCAGCTTTGCTGCACATCTACTGAAATCAGTGAGGAGCTCCTTGAAGCCAGTAATGTAAAAACTTTCAGCCTGCACTGAGACTCAAGTCCTCGTCGAAGGCGAGTGCCTGAACAAGGCTTCTCTGGGAGAGATGTGCAAGAACCAAGTTCAGTGCCCAAGCGGTTCCATCTGCCATAACAACAAGTGTGGATGCTCGCCAGGAATGGAGGTTGAGAACGGAATCTGTGTCAAGAGTAAGCCTCCCATCAAGTTGTAAAATTTGTTCTCTAGAATGCGAGGAGTCCGAGATCCGTCACAACGGAGATTGTCTCTCCAGAGCCTTGGTTGGAGAAGAGTGCAAGGTACAGCATCGTAAAAAAAATCTAGAAATCCGTGTTTCAGGTTGACACCCAGTGCCAAGGAGGAGCAGCTTGCGATGAGGGAATCTGTGCTTGCCCCGAGGGACAGGAGCCAGTTGACGACATTTGCATTGAAAAAGTAGGAAAAATCATTCGTGACAAAGCTCGTAGTTTCAGCCCAAGTCACGACCAACCACCCTCAGCACCTGCCCGATCCCCAGCCAGCGACCCTACATTGACCCGAGGTCCAAGAAGGTAGGCAATCCGAGAATGCAAATCATCAAGACTGTATTATTCTAGGCCCGCTTCTGCAGCGCTAGCCGCAACAACTGTCCTCGCGGATACACTTGCCAATTCTCCGCCACCGCACAACAAAACATTTGCTGCGGAGGAGCCGGAGGATCCGGTGGATCTGCAGCTGGCGGCAAGGTCCAGCACACCACCGTTGAGCCAAAGATCGAGCGCCCGGAACGCAATCGTCAGACGTTCTCCACCCTCTCGACCAAGGTTGATGTCTGCGACGTTGGATCGGCGTATCTAATTAATGGCACCCCGCAACAGTGCACAAAGTAAGAAATTAAGACTAAAGCATGTAATACGAATCCCTTTAGCAAAGCCTGCCCGAAAGAGTACAAATGTTTGTTCTCAAAGAAGACCAGGAATTATTATTGCTGCTCGACGTCGAAGCACTCATCTGGCGGAGCTTCTCTTCGTGGCACTGAGGGTGGATCAGACACCTTCGGATGCCCGAACGGTGCTGCTGCACTTTTGTTCCCGTCTACAGGAACGCCAGTGCAGTGTACCACTCAGGTAAGTACTATTGGTTACTGTAGTGAGCCCATCCTTACTGTAAAACTTTAACGTGATATTTTGTAGGGTGGTAACTCATGCCCATCCGGATATGATTGTCTCCGATCGGCGACGACCAAGCGGTACCAATGCTGCTCCATCGCCAAGAAGGGCAAGGACAACTCTTCCGGTTAGGCTTGATACCTGAACCATAAAAACATGATTTTTAGGCCCATGCCCTGACGGAAAAGTTCTAGTGCAGCGTATCGTTGGTGAACAAATCGTCAAGCGATGCGAGGCCAAATGCCCACCCCACCAGGTATTTAAATCATATACTTTTCCTTACATAACCAAATTCAGGCGCCAATCCGCGGAGTGTGCAGAGACATGTACCAGGCCGACGAAGAAGAGTAGATTACGGTCTTCACCCCTTGAATCCCCACCCAATCCGTTACTGGTCAACTTTTTTCCGCCAAACCCCCTCCCTTCTCCCCACCCCTCGAAGCATTTATTCATTTTAAATGTATTGTCCACGATGTGTGCCTTGTAAGTTTGCCCGCGCAAACAGCCGTATTGTAGGTGCCATTGCACCCCATTTTCTACTTTTTTTTGAAATCTCAAATCCCGACGCGACGTCGCGTTGCTTAATCTATGCTTTATGACGATAAAATATGATATACGTCCCTTTAAATGCTTTAATCAGTAAGCCTTGGAGGTTTTCACCCAACCCAAGTCTTTCCGTCCACACGATTGCTGGTGCCTTTTCTTTGGATGCAGTCGTTATTTTTATTCTCTACATTGTTCCGTTGGCATCTCCAGACTTGGCACGGCAAATCAGGTTTTTGCGATTACCATTTATCATGTTTTAGTCGAATAAATTCTCAAACCCTATTGACAGTTTGTGAGACACGGTACGTTCCGGAATCTACTCAAGACTGGCCCACCACGTGGCTGTCTTATGTGTTGACCCAGCTACAGTATCCTCTGCGTGTCTACCGCACAGGCCGCACACACGGCCAATCGCGATTTATTTTCAGTCACTCCCTACGCGTTCCTCTAAGGAAAAGTTTTTGCGTTGCACGCGTCAGAATTTGTTCAAATTAATATTGATTAAATCCCATAACATTTAAAAACAATTTTAAAACTTCCTTGGACACCTCCTTCGATAAATAGCCTCTATTTTTTGCAAGACGTAGCCTTTCGCTAAAAATATTTCATATTGCATTCAAAATACCTTAATTTTCTACGACTGCAATCAATATAAGGATATTCACTTTGATTAGAAAATTGTATTGAGGTTCATATGCTAATTGGCTTTTGTTTGTTTTTATAGGCCAACTATGCAACCTCGGTGTCTTATTTGCTAGTCATTTTTGGTATTTTAATTTCATCTTCAATTAAGGGACTTTTACAAAACATCGATCCTAGAAAATTAACTAAAGGATATGCTAGATAACTCCCAGAAATTCGTGTATAGCCAAAACAAAAAAAGCCCCACCGACATTTACTGTTCCATCCAATGATTTTCAGTAGAAATATAATATTGTATATTAAATTGCAGGGTCAATATGCCTCGCCAGATCACCGAGATCAAGGACTTCCTGCTGAAGGCGAGGAGCAAGGACGCCAAGTCCGTCAAGATCAAGAAGAACGCCGACAACGTCAAGTTCAAGGTCCGCTGCAGCCGCTTCTTGTACACCCTCGTCATCAAGGTAAGTAAAAACAACATCAACTACGACAAATTTAATTATTATGCACAAAACATCGATTTACCATTTTCCCTGATATTTTCATTTTCCCCACTATCTATTTCGCCCTCTTCTAGCTGAAAAGGCTTTTGAGCCAAGTTAATTATTTTCCCGATCATACAACGAATCTAAACGAAATTTGCATGGCAAGGTCTTGAAAGACTATTGATACTTTGAAAACCCGAAACATCTTATAGGACAAGGTGAAGGCCGAGAAGCTGAAGCAGAGTCTGCCCCCAGGCATCGCCATCAAGGAGCTGAAATAAATTCTTGTTCTTTTTGTTTTGTTGATAAATTTTACAACATTTTAGTTGTTCGCTGTGCACCATACAAAATTTTTAAAATACATCCTTCGTTTGGTTAAGACGAGAGTTGCAGAGATCTTATGTATTTGTTGATGTGACAGGAAATACTTTTAGATTATTTTTACTTTTATTTTATTTGTCGTTCTAAAAAATTTACGCAAATTTTGTAAATATGACTCGGAAAGAGAAATGTCTTCAGTATCATTTCAATTTGCCTTTCCCGTGCGGCCTTGGCGCCGCTTTCCCGTCGTTCTTTGGAGTGCCACGGAAACCCGTATGACTATTTCTTTCTTGGTTACGCAAGATAATCAACAAAAATCTTCATCCGACGCTTCCATTGCTTTCAAACTTACGTAGTAATACAAACTAGAGACTCTGCTTTTAAACATTTATTCGCTTCCCAAACTTATCTTCACTAATATAATTTTCTATGCCAAAAACTTGGTTTTCCAGGTGAAAAATGAGTAAAGATGACGATCCAGAAGCCCAGAAAGCGATGCAATTAGCTCAGAAGGCATTAGAATATGACCATTCGCAACGGCAAGTTTTTAGAATGCTGGAAAGACCCTTAATTGGATAATTGTAGTTGTTAATTCATTAAATAACATGGTAATTATCTGATTTTCCCGTTTTCAGGTACGAAGAAGCGATTTATTTCTACGCTGAAGCTAGTCATCGAATACTGAGCTTAATCGCTAGGAAAAAGGTTGATAAATTTTACTTTCAAACTAATTTTCTTCAGATTTTACCTATTTTGAAGCGAAATGCGACCGAATACCTGGAACGGGCCGAGTATTTGAAGCGGGAATTGCCGCGACTACAAGCTGACATTATTGTAACGTTTATTTCCTGACAAAAGTATAGTTATTGATAGGCAAAGCGGTCTCCACAGCAGTTGCAGTTTGAATCTGCAGAGTTTACAGCTCTAAAGGTATTTTTAAGACTTGCTAGTCTGGAAAATAGTATGTTTCAGGCAATTGACATGGAGGAGCGTGGTGAGATTGACCAAGCGGCGGATTGCTATGAAAAATCGGTGGAGCTGTGTCTAAGTTTGGTAAAAGTATACAAGTTTGATATAGAAAGTCGTCCTCTTAGATGAAATTGCCGAACATTGACCCGCAACTGAGGCAGAAGCTGAGAGGTCTAGCCGCACAAGCCCTGGAACGAGCCGAATATCTCAAGCTAAAGATTGGTATGTTTTTTGAAGCTTCTAAAATTTGTCTACAGAAACGCGCAACAAGGCTGAAGAAACGGAAGCGATGCAGTTGAGCGCGCTTTTGCCATCTGTGCCTACAGGAGGTATTTCTATTTCTTTCACAATCATCAGAATAAAATTAGATCTGTCGTTTTCCGATTTGCACCTCGATGATCGGGCACCGGCTGCTCGCGGTAATGCTGCGACGGGAAGCCCGCAAATTCATCCAAGGAATCAACATGAGGGCTTGACAAAGGTTATTAATTTTTTTCTCATGAATTCCTATCTATTTTTCTCATATTCAGTCCAATATTAAGTACATGTTTTCAGGAAGAACTCGCTGTCCTTGCCGCAACTTCGCGTATTAATGGCAGAAGATACGTGCCATTCCTGGAGCAAGATCTGAAGGAACAATTCAACTTTTCTTTGCCGTTCTCGTAAGCGGAATTTTAAGAGGGTTTTAGAAGCAATTATCTTTCAGCGACAAGCACGGGAAATTAGCGTTGACTGAAAAACAAGTAAAACGGCTGAAAGACTGGGCTCGACCCTCCGACTTCTTCTCCGAACCAACTCTCATCAAGAAGATTGACAGTGGGACGATCAAGCAGGTATTTTGGCAAAATTTAACTGTCATTTGTTTTTAGACCGTCATTTCCGATTGTTCTTTCGTGGCTTCGCTTGCCATTGCTGCGCGGTATGAGCGACGTTTTGGGAGGCAATTGGTCACGAGGTTGGTGTTGAACATTTATTGGGATTGCAACGAAAATATTGATTAGAAACGGTATCCAGGTCCGGTGCGGGGTGGTGGGCAGTGATCGCATGATCCAGGCTGGCCAGGGGGTCCTGAAATTGGTTTAAATTATAATTTTATTTTTTCTAGGAAATTTTTGAATCTTATAAGCGAAACTGACCCCTGGGTCCAGAAGATCCATGCGGGCCGGGCAAACCATCGGCTCCCTTCTCTCCAGCATCTCCGGGAGGTCCAGGCGGGCCAGCCTTTCCGGGTTGTCCATCTCTGCCGGGGGGTCCAATTGGTCCTTGCCGGAGGTCCGGCCAGGTGGCCCCATGCCGGGAATACCGTCATGTCCGGGGTTTCCGGGCTCTCCCTGAGCACCAGGCAGTCCTTTAGGTCCTGGGGGTCCTGGAGGCCCAGGAGGGCCAGGTGGACATTTCTGGCATGGAGGCTTGGGAGGAGGTCCTGGGAGAAGAGTTCCGTCACGTCCGGGAGGTCCAGGGTTGCCCGGGCGTCCAGGAGCGCTAAATCATTATTAATTATTTAAGAATGTTGCTCACCCAGGTCGTCCATCTCTACCGGGAGGTCCAGGCGGGCCAGGGGTCCAACCTGGCAGGAGCAGCAAGATCCTGGAGCGCTGCTTCCGGCTGGGTTCTCTCCGGATAGCGGGTTAGCATCGTAGGCCTCGCGCTTATTCCTGGGGATTCCGGCTACAGCTTGCATGGTCACCATCTCTTTCCACATATCACGAGAACGGGTCTAGAAGATTTTCAGATGAGATTTTGTGGATTTTAGGATTACCTTGCAGAATTCCACTTCATTTTGCATGAAGCTGTGGACATTCTGGACGTGGTTGTAGACAAGGGGGAGTGTGATGACGCAAGAAAGTACGGAAATAGTAGCAAATGCAACAGATGCAAAAGCCACGGGCCTGAGGCTCTTCTTAGGAGGATCCTCCTCCATCCTAGAAATTGTAATAGACTCGAGATTACAGGCAGTATAATAGTGAAAAAAAGTTTAAGGGCTGCAAATATCGGCAAAAGATATCGTTGAGCAAGATTGGGGGGAGACTAAATGGCCGGGGGCTGTCTCCCGATGTCTCTTATAGACTGACCAGGCTCGTGCTCCAAAATTGGGTCATGTGCGCTCCAGTGTTACCCCGGATAAGGGAAATCACTAGGTCAGCGAGATCGAAAACGCCCCACTCCCTTTCCCCAACCAAAAAAAACTTGGAATGTAAAGTGCAAATGTTTAAATTCCAGCGTCATCTACCCACAAAATCGGAATAAGCAGCCGATCTTCAATGACAGTGGAAAGTATATGGTAAAGCTGCACATTAATGGCGTCTGGAGAAAGGTATAACTTGAGCTGGAACTTAATATAAGAAAATATAGGTGGTTATTGATGACTACTTCCCAGTCGGTGAAAACAAGCAGCTGCTCTGCTCCTACAGTCAACAGGAAGAGCTTTGGGTATGGAAATTTATGGAGAAGCTTACTGGGTTTAGGTGAGCTTGCTCGAGAAGGCTTACATGAAGGTAATGGGCGGATATGACTTCCCCGGCAGCAATTCGGTAATAGATTTTTTATAAAGAAAAAAGTTTTTTTTTAGAATATCGATCTTCACGCGTTGACCGGGTGGATTCCAGAACGGATCCCGATCAGGAAGGATCAGAAGGAGTTCGACCCTGATAAGGTTTGAATTGTATATTTTTTTAAAATGGGTTTTAGACTTTCGAAAAGCTGCTTCAACGATTCCATCAAGGCGATTGCCTAATTACCCTAGCTACTGGGAAATTGGATGAAGCAACCTGTTCTCGCGCTGGGCTCGTTGATAGCCACGCTTATGCGATTTTGGATTTGAGGAAAGTTGCGGTAAGAAACTCACGAAATTCATAATTTTCTGAATTAGGGAAAACGTCTATTAATGGTCAAAAATCCCTGGACGCATTTGCGATGGAAAGGGCGTTACAGGTTAGATTTTCAAATTTACTTCGACGAAATTTTTAGTGAAAATGATGAAAATTGCTGGACACCTGAACTTTGCAAAGCCCTAGATTACGATCCATTGAAAGCTAAGGAACGGGATGACGGTATGTTAATTTTGCAATTTTCTTAATTTTGTTTAAAGGAGTCTTTTGGATTGATTACGAGTCGGTTCTACACTTTTTCGATGTCTTTTATGTGAATTGGAACCCTTCGCTGTTTCCATATACCTACGGAATACATAGGTATTGATTTTTTTCCAGATTTTAAACTCTTTTAGTCAATGGAATGCATGCGCGGGGCCGGTTAAAGATCTCTTCTCTGTTGCCGCCAATCCCCAGTACTACCTTGAGGTAGGATTTGGTTTTCTATAAGTTAAAAATTCAAATTAGGTCCGCAACAAAGGTCCAGCCTCTGTCTGGATCCTGCTCACACGCCATATCACAGAAATCGCTGATTTTGCCAATAATAAGGAATTTATTACGGTAATGGTATACGATACGGGGAAAAAGGTATTATTTTTTTTATTAATTGAAATCTTTAATCAGGTTTACATCCCATTCGATCCGAAACCGATCTATGATGGGGCTCGAATCAACAGTCCTCACTATCTATGTCAAATGGTCCTCCGAGAGCCGGGCCCCAAGAAATTTACACTAGTCGTTGCTCAGGTTTGGAAAACTTTTGCAATTTGGATCCATGTTTTCAGTACGAAAAATCTACAACGATATTCTACACACTACGGGTGTACTCAACTGCCGAATTCCTCTTATCGCCAATCAAAGCTCCCTACAAAACGAAAAAGACGGTAGGAATGATCTTAAAGCTTTAATTTTCTTGATTTAGGAAGCGGGTAAATGGGAAGGAAAAAGCGCTGGCGGTTGTGGAAATGGGGCATCTCGTGAAACCGTCGAGTATATTAAAAATTAATTTTAACTTTTTGATTTTCAGGAATAATCCGATCTACCATCTTTCCACTGATGACAAAAGTGATGAGAATGCTTTGCTTATTGAGCTAAAGGTAAATTAGACTATCTATTCACATCTATTTTTCTGTAGGGTCCAAAGCAATACTCTGTCGGATTTGATGTCTGGCCAATGTCGGCGGCACGAGAAGGAAAGGAATTTCAACGATCTTCATCTGGGGCTTATAGGTATAATTTAATTAATAACATTTAATTATTTTTTAAGGCCTGGGTATACGGTACTGGCGCTTGAACATGTTCCTGCCGGAACCTTCGCCATCCGTCCCGCTACCTTTAACCCAAATCAAGAAGGCCCTTTTCTACTCTCTGTTGAGGCAACCTGCGGCTTCACCTTGAAACGAGTACAGTAATTTGCATTTTTTTCACTTTTTACTAGCACGGCTTTGAACATATTATACATACAATAATAAGCGTACCTCACATGTATCTGATCTACCCGGTGTGATTCCCCTATCACGGTTAACTTTTTCTACTCAACTCTTCTAGTACTTATCACGGTTTTTGTAACGGGCACTAAATAAATTGTACTTATCATTCAAAATATGTCTTTATTAATTGGTCGTACCCAGAAGTGCAGAAAACAAAGATATCGGGGAAATGCGGTAGGAAAGCACAACGGCAAATTTTTCAACTCCGTCGCAGTGGTTTTGAGGTTCAAAAATTGGTCAAGACGAGATTCGCAGCGAATTTGCATTTACGTGGGTGGGCATGCTGATCGGGATCTTCTTGCAGATGTTAGGCATAGACGATCTGAAAGATTTTAAGCTTAAATTTAAATTTCGATATTTACCACAAATCAATAATTGCTCGCCATCATCATCCAAAGTAACTCGTTGCCGACTCGGCGGACATTTTGGAGCGGCTAGGGAAAGTTGCATACAGGGATTTCATTCTTACCTCTCCGATGCCTAACCTGCACTGGACAACAGATTTTATTTATGCATTTGTACCCCTGGGGACAGCCCTTACTCGGCAGGCATCCCCAGAGCAATTTTCTAGGCCCAACAGTTAGTGGAGGATAGTTTCCGGGGCACTAAAATAGCATATTTAAAATGCAAATCAATTTTTAAAATGCCTTTGAGGTTGGTTTTCTGGGACTCGGCCTCCTGAGCTCCGTTCGAACTGGAGCGGGAGTACGGTTTTGTATAATTGGTGTAGGTCTCATTGGAGGGTCCATCGGAACGTTTTCGATTAAGGTCTAGGTATGCAAATTAGCCGGAATGAGTCTGAAGCATACCGGGAACTTCTTGGGAAGCTTCCGATTGGCTTCACAACATATGTAGTGCCTGACAACCTTGGAATACGTGCACCGGCCACCGGTACAAGCCGTTTTTGCGCACAGCTTGACCGAGCCGAGCTCGTCGACAACTGGAGTGGCTGCTTCTCCGCAGAGATTGGCTAAAAAAGTTGTGAGGCTAAGCACCAGCTCCTTACCTAGGCACCTTCCCTCATATCCAAAAGTTCCCGCAGCACATCGACACTGTCCTTCAGAACAAACAGTGCCATTCGTGCACTGAAGACTGGTTAGGCATGCCGATCCAAAAGTGCCGAGCTTCAGGCAGTCACCCTCGAAGAGTACTTCCGCTTTTCCACATTTTCGAATCTAGAAAAAAAAGAGAAATTGAGAATTAGATTGAGCTACCATGGCACAAGCATCATCCTTCCAATAATGCCCTTCTGGACATCCACAAATTGATCTTCTACATTTTGCACCACCCATACATTCCGCATCGATTGAACAGGGCATACCGACAGGTTGGATCGACCTGAAAAAAACCCATTTTATACAAAGCGCTGCTTTTCGAATATTCATTAAACAATCCAGAAATACCTACTTGCAGTCACCATCCACATTCACCGTACCGTCCGGACATTCAATCCTCTCGGTCTCTCGAACAAGTTCTGCCAGGCTTGTCGTTGTCGTGACTAAACATAAGCTCCAAAATCCACTAAGTTCCTACTTGCTGGCTGCTTAGCGATGATAGGGCCCATAGATAGCATCGTTTTGTTAGACCCTTCCTGGCTCGTACAGCATAAATGTTTTCCGCTTCGGCCCTTGATACAGCTAAATTTTTTGTATTTTTGTGTTTTTGTAGGACCTACTCATAGCCAGGTGGACACATCGCAAATTGTGGATTGCACTCCATCGCCCCGCCACTCATATCGATGAAGGCGACACTTTGGAAGGGACAGCCTGAAAGTTCGGTAACTACGACGTATTACAGTAGTACCGGCTCGATGACCACAACATTGGAACTGCTTGTTCTTGTCGGAGAACTGGCAGAAGTACCCTAGAGGGCAAGTCTGTCCGGAAGCCGTACAGACAAGCGGGATCCCACGTTCAAGGTGGGCTACTTGCTGAGCAGGACATCCTAACTCTAAAATAGCTTGCATTTTATAGGGTGAGCATGGCCTACCCTCTTGCTCAATCTCTTCCTCCTCAATCGGATCTTTACCACAGCATTGATATCTGTAATATTGGCTTGTAAGGTTTTATCTTTAACTTACCTTTGGAATGCTGTCGAGTACTGGCAAGTATAAGTCGCAGGACATGGCTTATTCTCCGGATTAAATGGATCACAAGCCTCCACCAATCCCTTTTTAACGTATGCAAATTCTCCTGGGGGACAGCCCTCTGAAAAATGATTACGAATTATTTCAAGTTACAGCATTACCTGTTACGGCATTTGTGGTATCACCCTTGCAACAGAATCCGCTTGACGAACTTCTTTGAGATCGATGGCAGCTAAAATTTTAGGTGTGTTTCACGAGATTTGCATACCGATATCCATTCGGGCAAGCCACAAACGAGCCTGGGGTACAAATCCTTGGCATCCTCGTCTTTTCATCTACCAAAAATTCAGCATCACCACGACAGACATCTAAAAACGGTTTTATCTACTTTTTCATGTAGTCCGTACTCTTTGCTGAGCAGCAGAATCCTTGTAGAACATTCTTGCTTCTACTCTGGCAAGAATACCCATCAACACACTGATTGCCAACATTTAGTGTACATCTCTGGGGCAGCAAAGTTT
This sequence comes from Mesorhabditis sp. LJ9110, assembly GCA_038088335.1. Lineage (NCBI taxonomy): Eukaryota > Metazoa > Nematoda > Chromadorea > Rhabditida > Rhabditidae > Mesorhabditis > Mesorhabditis sp. LJ9110. The sequence continues at coordinate 94,484 of JBBGBA010000015.1, read as the reverse complement.
TTGGAGCACGGAACAAGGCGCGACCCTCCGGGCAGACATCTGATAATTCTTTTTTGATCGTGAATTCCCTATAGGTGTTACTTTCAGTGTTTGGCGCACAGCAGTAGTACTTATTCCGATTCGGGCTGAATCGGCATAAGAAATTGGCAGGGCAAGATCCAGGGATGTTAATAGCACATTCGCGAATCGTCTCGTCGAGCGGGTTGACGAATGCACGTTCCTCACCAGGGCACACATCTACTCCTATTTTTGCTTGAACGCTAGCGAACACCTTACCCATTCCATTTGAACCACAACAAACGTAAGATGCAGTTAAAGCATTGTGACGGCAAGAATAGTCCGGTGGGCATGAGTTTCGAAGGTTGTTGTTGCAATCGAAGACCTGACATCATAATTATAAAGTTTTTAGGTATAATTTGTAATTTTTTATGTTTAGATACTGGTCTTGGTGAGTTGTAAAGCGATTTCGCGCAGACCACCCTGGGCGGCTGGGCGGTAGGTAACTGCGTGTGGTCTCGGAAATGGGACCAACACAGCGCTAGGGACTTGAAAAATAGAAGAAATTTTGCAGGTTTATAGCTTTTTTTGAGTGTTATATACAAAAGTAAAATTTTGAACTTACCCGTTTGGTATTCACATCCTTGTATGCAACTTCTCCAACTTTGCAACCCGCCGACGAACAAAAATTATAACATTCACTAGCCGACCCAAAGTTGTTCAAATTTCCATTACAACCATTATACTAAAATATTTGATAGTTCGGTTAATTAATAAAATATACCTGGAAAGAAGCACACTCCTTGGTAACAATATTAAAATAATATCGGGAGACCGACATCTTGGAGCAGTGGTTACCTTGTTGTGGGGGTTGAGAGCAGATTGTTACTGAAAATAATGAACTTCAAGTTTTAATAATTACATACCTTTCGTCGGGCAGCACCTATGCTCTACATTTCCATTATGCGGGATAGCAATGCATTCGTGAGTATTTGGGCATTGGCGCAACTCGGAGCAGCTCATCTGGATTTGTTTTTTAGAGCTTTTCTATCGTTAAGGGATACCTGTCGATTCGTAATTTGATCTCTCAGTGGCATTCCACCATTTGGACAACCTTAATTTAAGCAAAAATTTTAGATAAACTTAGAAGCCAAAGATACCTCCAACCCCACAGTAAGACTGGCACTCCTCTGCTGTCAAGAAATTATTCGGATTTCCGTCGCAACCCTCATATTGGAAAGTCTCGCATGATTGTTTTTGAGGGTTGAAATAGTAGCGGTATGATTTGCCTAAAGATTTTCTCAATTTCTTGCCCATTTAAACTTACCACTTCCACATTGAACACCTTTATCAGGATTTAAAGAACATGTGAAAGCCTTAGTAGGACAACAGCCGTGAGATACACCATCATAGAAGCAATTGTGATTGGCTGGGCATCGATTGGCTCCTTAAAAATCTGATCAAAGCTATTAAAATTAGATACACCTTTATCAGAGCAGGTCTGGAAATTTCCATCTCTATTCCGGAAAGCTCTTCCGTGTTGGCAGCGAGGTTCCACTAAACTGGGGTACTGTAGAGTCTAGAACTTAAAGTACCTCCAACTCCTTTGCATTTTTGCTGACATTGAAGGAGGGTTGGGAAGTTATTATCATTTCCCTTAAAACAGTAACAGTCATAGAAATTGGAATTACCTGGCACCCAGTATATTGGAACATCTCGCACTGCCTTGTCGCCGCATTATACCAATACCTACGCACGGATTGCGTACAGTCACCTAACCGCTTTGGCTGGGTGCAGAGGGTTTCTAAGAAAGAGACGTACTTTAAAAGTGGATAACTTACGTGACGTAGGGCAGCATACTTTATGTGCGCTCTGGCAAGTGTGACTTGTTGGACAATCGGTCGGGCCTTCACAGCGCTGCCATTCATCTCCAATCCGCAGTGGATGTCCATTTTCACAAACCACTAAATAGTAACTTTTATGATTTTATGTATATACTTAATACGATCAACTGGATTTTGTTACGTTCTTACATTTTGAGCAGAAAGATTCACAGTCTTGTTTTGTCAAAAAGTTGTTGAAGTTTCCGAGGCCCTGATAGATAAAATTGACACAACGACCCTGATCGGCATCGTAGTAATATCGTGTAGCTGCTTTGCTAAAGGGTAGCTTTACTTTAAAAAACTAAAAACTACATACCTCCCAGCAATATGCACTCCACGATCAAAGTTTGTCAATGGTTTGCTCGGATAGCTCCGACCGCCCGCAGCGCTGCAGATATGCGCTAAAATCCAGGGTTACGCAAGCGCAGAGAGCACCAACTGGTTGAGGGACAGCAACTCTGCTGACTTCCGATCAAAGTGCATTGATGATCCGGCCCACATCTATTTCCTAGAACTAAAAAAATTGGGGTGGGCATTGATGTAGGCACCTCCAGAAGCTAGACAGTTTCCTAGGGGCGTATCGTCGATTAGGGCCACTTTCCCTTCAGAATATTCCGTAGCTCCGCGTTTGCATGCTAAAATAAGGAAAATAAAGTTCGCTATTCCAACTTAATTAACTTACTATCTCTACAATAACTTTCGCAATGTTCGATAGTTTTAAAATTATTGGGCGATGCTCCACTGATCGTATCAGGATCCCAGAGGAACTGCACGCAAGTCCCAGTCGCGGAATTGAACCACCATCGGGGTACGGTAGGCTCGGGACCGCTTTCCATAGGTTGAGTACAGGCAAATGCTCGGGACGGACAGCAGACGCCATCGACAGATTCGGAATATTCGGGGAAGATTTGTTGGGAGACCTAGGAATGTAATGAAGCGGAATAAGTAGATGGTACCTGAGGATGGGAAATGCAATCGTAGATATCTGCTATGTAAATGTCAGTTTCTCCATCGGGATAGATACACCAAGTGGAACCATCTCCATTATTAGAGTTGTGAACTTCAGTGGAGGTAGAGGTGCAGAGTACGGGCCTGTACAAAGTATGGTTGGGAGTTGGGAGAGTGAGAGAGAGAGAGAGAGAGAGAGGGGGAAAGCGATTGTCAACTTACATGTATGTATCCTTCTGAATCGGATGTGTTTCTGGATTGGCCAAGACTGTAGCTGGATTTGGCGAATCTTAATTTCATTAACGATGCTAATTTGAATGAGACCTTCACCTCCATGAGGTTCCGGAAGTGGGCAGGATGGTGGTAAAGCGGCGGATACGCAAATCGTACCATCCCTCGTCCTTGAGGGTACTGTATTCTCAGGGCATTCACAAACTCCTAAAAATACAGAGATGTTTGTTATTGCTTAATAAATTCATACCAGAGCCAGAACATGTAGTTTGTGGCCATACCGCCTGGCATTGACGATCCTCGACGCAACCCGATTCCCCGGGATTTATCTCTAAAATCCAGACTGCAATTTTAAGAAAATGGCACTTACTCTGCCAACAATGATTATTAATTGCCACAAAATCCGACAAACAAGAACAGACACCTAAATATCAATTTGAATTTATATAAATAATACAACCTCCTCCACAATACATCCCTCGCTGACAATCTGTATTAAAAGAGCATACATCTCCAACCCTTGAGCTTCCTAAAGCGCACTTATAGCTACAGCCGCTTTCTAACCACTCGTGCTCCTTTTCCTCCTCCACCGCTCGCCATTTTCTGCTGCCTCCTCAGTAACGCATTGTCGTGTGATGGGATTGAAAACGCCGGAAGTGTTTCCCATCTATTGCTCCCATTTCTGTTTAAATCTTTAAAACTTACAGCACAATCAAAGAGTTTCATTTCATGCCCTGCACATATCAAATATTTAGTGGAATCGTAGATTACTGTCCTGGAATAGCCACATTAGTGCTAGATATAACTACCGTACCTCGTCTCGTTGCTACAGTAATAGTAAGGCATCCTTTCGTTAGTGTTACAAGGGGATCCGGCATCACGGAGATCACATTCTGAGCAGAGAACGCCTTCTTCACAATATCCATTTATTAATTTAATGCAAGCTAAAATCGTTAGTTGTTGTGTAATGGAATATAGGTAAATACCGAGGGCCGAGGCGAGTTTGATCCAGGATCTGGTTTTCATTTTCTGACTGGCATTAAGGGTTGAGGGGTACTGTAGGGATGGTCGGTCTGGGGATAAAAGGCGCTAAAAGATTGTTATGAAACTGAGAATTGAGAATTAAGAATTCAGGATGCCGAATTGTAAAATTGCTGTTAGATTGAGGCAATAGAAGCATGAGAGAAGATTTAAGGTAAGCTCCAGGGAAGTCGGCTTCGTTTAATAGAAAACCTGAGCCTCTGAAGCCATTGTTAAAACTTTAAGGCAAAAATAATTCAAGGCTACGGTACCCCAAAGCAGCAGCAGGTCAACCACCCGGTAGGTAAAGCAACTCCTCGCCCGGGGGGCTCAAGAAAGGAATCCCTATCTCTAGACAGTACTTGTCTATTCGAGTGGCTGCGAATTGGGTAATGGGTCCTATCCAATCGAGAGGCGGAAGGGCCCCATTTTTTTGGTCGAGATCCGAGAGAAGAAGGGGGATAGGTCGTGATAAGGCGTTGATAGGTGCGGGGCCCTATTGTGCCAGTCCCCGGGTCCTTCGCACCCCCCGTCCTCGTACCGCCAGGGGGGACCTGGCTGCTGTTTGCGCTCAGCTCACGCATGTTGGAATGGATCCATCCCGATCCAATCTCTTCTATCATCAATCCTTTCATCCGACACACATTTATTTCTGATGGAAATTTTGGATGAGTGTGGAAAAAGTCTTAATAAAGTCGACGATCTACTAAAAAAGCCCGCAAAATACAGAAATCCCTCAGATGTATATTTCAGAGAATCGCTGTATCTCCAAGTTATGTTATAGGCTCAAGGTCAGGTTGGGCTTAGATTGGGCTTAAGCTGAAAGCTAGGTTGTGAGTCGAACATAACCAGAATCTAAAACTAAGCCTAGGCATAAGCGTAAGCCTGAGCCTGAGCCTAAGCCTATGCCTAAGCCTAAGACGAAGCCTAAGCCTTCTACCTTGAAGCCTAAGACTAACCTAATTTAACTCTCAACATCAGCAACATCCCACCCCTCCCAGTCACAACTTCCCATACCACATTTTGGTTTCGACAATCCGCTCTCGACAACCCCCGTAAAACAAAATCACCACGACCGATGTCATAAAAGCCAAGGACGCGCCCACAGATTGAAAATGGGCGGAGGTGCGGCTTTCATTTTCCAATCTCGGCTACCTGTTGCTCAAAATTCAGTTGAACCAGATTCAACCTTTAGATTCTGATTTTTGAGCATGGCTGGGACTGACGTGACTGAATTCTTGGTCAGGTGTATGGAATTTGATTCTTCGACGGGGAAAGAAGGTGGGACCCCGATGTATGCCAATGCCCCGGTATTTCAGGAAAGTACGCTACTTTCCTGGCAGAAACTCTACGTGAGGATGGGTGGAATGTTTTGGAGCAGACGGTAGAAGGGGATCGTCGTAATTTGTTGGCTACTCGGGGGAGTCCGAGGGGTATTTAGGAAAGAGAAAATGGAGATAGAATTTTTACAGATGTAAAAGTATTAATGAATACGCATCTGGATCAGGTACCACCGTATATCCCACCGACTAGGGATGAAAAGAACGTCTATGGGAGAGCTTGTAACGAGACAAAAGGCTTAGTTTTTCTATGTATTTTTGAAACTACGGTTCAGGTCAACTTTCCGCGATGGTAATGGCTGCGAATCGGTTTGCCGGAAAAAATCCGGAATTGGCTAAACAGGTTTTTAAAAACTTAGTCTTAAAATCAAAATTTTAGATCGGGATTCTCCTGGTTGTCGGTGAAGAAGTGGACCATATTGGAATGATTGTAATTGGAGGATCCAAAACAGATTTATTTTGTAGAAAGCCAATGATCTTGACCTAAGCCCGGAATATATGATTGTTGGCGAGCCAACGGAAAGCGCATTTGCATCTATTCAAAAAGGAGTTTTGAAGGTGGCAGGGTTTTTTGTAAAAATTTAGATCCTTTAGGTTCATGTAAAAACGACCGGAAAAGCCGGGCATTCCGGATACCCGCATACAGGCAAGAAGAATATATTATCGAAAATTTTGTTTAGGCACCAGCGCTATCCATAAGCTGTTGGATGTGCTCGATGATATTCGAGGTCATGGATGGCCAAAAAGCGAAGTTCATGGTAGCTTATTTTTAACACTCCTTTTTATGCAACTTAAGGGGACACAACTTTCAACATCGGCTTAATCCAGGGCGGTCATGCCCTTAATGCTTGGGCAGAGAAGGCGCAGGCTTCAATCTTTTTCCGAGTTACTACTTCCGGTTGGTAATTCCATACCTTAACTTTGTACATCTTCTGTCGTTTAGTAAAGGATATCAAAGAACGTCTCGAGAAAATCGTGGCATCCAGGGCCGAGTTAGACTACAGCCTTGGTGGTAATGACCCGGTCACGTTTAGTGAGCCACCATTTCCGGTATTGCCTTTAAGGTATATTAAGTCAAGTTCCAGGCAAAACGCATCGCCTGCTCCTTTAATACTGATGCTCCGTACTACAAGAAAATGGATAAGCTGAAGGGTAAAAATCCCTAAATTATTTTTGAATTTTCAGGAGCATTTATGTATGGAGCTGGCTCGATCACCACAGCTTTTTCGGCTGGGGAATTTGTGGCGGTATGCTTGTAATTTTATGCATAACTTTCCTAGATTGCCGATCTGAAAGAGGCCGTTGAGATGCACTATCGTCTACTGGAGTCGTTGTTAAAGGCTTAGCTTGAGCTTGGCAGCCTAGATGCACTTCCCAGACACTAAGAATTTATTTTACAACTAACCGTCACATTTCAATGTACAACTAGACGACTTTGGATAGAAGGAGATGATGAATAAACAGTTTGGGGATGTTGATATGGTATTTCGTGACTTGGTATGGCAAGAATCAGGGAGATCGTGCATTGCATTCGGGTGTGGCATTGGTCTAATCACAATTCATATCGAAAAATCGGGGATATTGGGCGAGTTAAAGGGATGGTGACATGAAAGTTCTCCGCTGAATTTATAAAAGCAGACATCCCTTTAATCAAAATCTAATAAAACAAATAAATAAGAAGCAAAATGAAGGGGGTTTTCGTGGATGTTCATGTTTTTTTCCGGTGATGTCTAAACCTCGGGTGAAGCTCAAAAAGTGTCGATCGGCTTTCGATGATGGTTTAATGAAAGCGGGTAGAGACAGAGGAGAGACAGAGAGACAGAGAGAGAGAGGAGAGAGAGAGAGAGAGAGAGAGAGAGAGGAGAGCCTAGCCTCGACCATTAAACAAAACGGAAACATTGCCTATCGTGTCGAATGGCATGCCGGAACCGCTGCCCAAAAAGCATGTCCTCCTTGTGGACATATCGTTTCCATTCATGGAAACCTGGGGGCAAAATGAACGTCGCGGTCCCGACGCGGCCTTCATGGGAGCGCATCCGGTCATAGGCGACCCAGTGGTTCGCCTTTACGTCAAATACATCGACGCTCGAGATCTTGCGTACACCGTCGTAGCTGAAAATACCCGAAAATCTAGGAAATGATATTTTTCTTACCCTCCGATGACGTACAGCTTCTCGCCCAACACTGCGAGGGCACAATTGGCACGGGAGGTCTGAAAGGGGACGCCAGTAAGTCAGAAGACTAAGCCAAAGCCTAAGCTGAAGCCTAAGCTGAAGCCTAAGCCTCGGCCTAAGCCTGAGTCTAACTACAAAATACTCCTACCATCATTTTCTTGCCTACAGTCCAAGTGTTCTTCTCAGGATCGTAGACCTCAACTGAATCCAGGGCATGGAGTCCCGGGCTTACCCTAAACATCTTGAACTCGAGGTTCAGAAAAGTAGTCTACCCTCCACAAACGTAGATCTGCTGCCCGTAGATAGCGGCCCCGCACCTTGAACGCTTATCGTTTAGAGGGGCTACCTAAAGCTCAAAAATTTAGGATTTAACGAGCTGGAGCCTACCGCTTCCCAAGTATTTGTAATCGGGGAGTAGCGGTCGACGAGGTCGGTCGCATGAGCTTCTTGGCCTCCTCCAATTGCTAAACAAGATTTTAATGAGTTTCTATAATTCTAAAAAAATACCGTAAAGGTATCTGCCAAGAGCCACCAGCTGTGCGTGACGGCGATTGTTTGGCAATGGCGCTCCACAATGCCAAACGTCATTTTCAGGGTCGTAGACCTAAAAATGAGCTTATTGCTGCTCTGAGTTATATTACATATAGTCGATCGGTCCATCCTCCATCAGTAGTTCCTCCCAGGACATACAGTAACCCATCCAAGAATGCTGAAGAGTGGTTGCTGAGCACGAGCGGCATAGGCGCAACCTGAAAATTTATATCAGGCTTAAGCTTAAGTTATCTTCCTACCTGCTTCAGTGTGTTGCTCAAAAAGTCGTACACTTCAACCGTAGCGCAACGCTCCTTGCTCTTGTTAAAACCGCCGGAAATGTAGAACTATAAAAATGTTATAGACTTTTCCTCATGTCTTGCTTACGCTCATCTTGGATACGGCCACCGAAAATCCATGGGATCGTTGAATGTCCAGGTCGCGCAGGAAGTGCCAATCTTGGGTATGAGGGTCGAAAATTTCTACAGTAGGCCAGTTATTGCCTTCATCTTTGATTCCTCCTAAAGTTTAAAAGCTCAGAGAAGACATTCCAGTCTACCAAGAGCAAAAATAACTCCCGGCGCCTTGACCGGTTCGCGAGCATGCTGGCCACGCTCGTATTGTGGGAGGCGAAGCTTTTTCTATGTGAATAAGTTCATCTACAGTAGACTTAAACTAACAAACGCATCTTGAACTTGGTCTAGACAAGCCGGGTCTTCCTTCACAAGCGGATCGTCACCAATTATCGATTGGAGATCGGCCGGCGGGATTAGTACCATGCGAACGGCGCTTAGGAGTCTGAAGCGGATGCTGAATCGCGTATCTAGGTCCATACCTTGGCAGCTCTTTCTTCCTCTCTTTTACCTTGTACCCAATCCAGTCAATAGCCGCATGGAAGACCTTACAAAGAGTATTACCTCAATCTATAGAAAACATACATCAACTTCCGTGTCAATGTACAGCTTGTCGTCCTTCAGAATTTTGAGTATTTCTTCGATATCAAGGTTCAGGAAACTGGGCGTCTTTCGGAGCTCGTAGAACATATTCTGGAAGGGTTTGAGCCATGGATTACGACAGTATACTACTTACGCAAACAGCATTTTCAACCGAGGGCATAATTCGGAAGCAGGAATATTGGCTGCAAAGGGCACGAATTCCTAGGATGTTGTAGGCCTCGGCTCCGGCGAGGAGGTGCTGGGCACAATTTTCGACAACTTTCGCTGAAAATTGTAGGTAAATTTGCATCTAAAAACTTCGAAAACTTACGCATATCCAAGAACGACGCAGCAGCCATAAGGCTTTGCACGTTTTCGTCATTAATCCGAAGCTGTCCGTTGTAAATGTGATCTATGAGGAGGCTCAGCGGCTCGAACTCAATTTCTATTCAAAGTTACTAATTTTTAAGACATCTGATAGGTGTACCACGTAGATGACATTCATCCTGATCTCGTACGCCAATTGGTGTAGTGAAAAGCGCGTGAAAGAACTCGTTGTTGGCGGCGAGGACAACCTATACCGAATAATCTGATTACGTTAGGTATTTCTACCTTGTGCGCCGACAGTTTTCGACCATCCTTCGATTTCAAGGTGATATCACATAGCTGCCCGGCCCTACGGAGTCGGTCTAGTTGGCCATAGACCTAAACCAAGGGCTCTTGCTCAGAACTGATACAATTTCTACTCGCTTTCGAATGTGTGTTTTGCCCACCTTATCATGATGTTCCGAGCATGCAAATGCCTCCGGTTTCGACCCGTTCATAACCCAGCACCGGCTAAAAGTTTTGGTTTCAAGGATTTAATATCAAGAACACGGATTTAAATTTCTTTAGAGGTTACAGACCTTAAGCCTTTCCATACTCGATGCGACAGATTACGGCCGACAAGGCGGGAGGGCCGGGGATTCAAATTAGCAAAAGTTGGATTTGATACGCCTGTCAGTAGGGAATTAGGTTATAGAACTTGTTAAATTCGATATAAAAACATATATACAATTTCATTTAGAAAGTGTTTTCCGATTTTGGTTATCGAAAAATCAATATCTGCCCCGGTGCGGGCGCATAGGAAAAGCTAGGTCAACCCTCTTCAGCCCCCGAAGCGCACCTTCGCACATTGTTTCCAACGATTTTATTTCATTTCTATCCCTTTTTGGTTATTAATATTTTATTAATCAAAAATTCACATTGTTTCAGATGGGAGCCCCCAATCTCAAACAAATCTATCTCTTCCTCTACAATGCTGTCCAATTCTCGATCCACCTCTTCCTTTTCTACTACATCATTGCCACTTACATCCAAGGTATAGTGAATTTTTAGCCTTGATCTAACAAGCTTACCGAAACAAATTTGCATCTGCCGGCAGGCTGTACATCTTCGCGGTTTTAGGTTCCTACAAATGGGAGGATTTTGCCGGGCTTTTAAAGATTGGAACGGCCGCTCAGCTGATGGACATTCCGCATTCACTTTTGGGATTGACCGCTACGAGTATTCCGGCCTGCTTGACTCAGGTAATTTCAAAAACAAAGATAAAAATGATTTTTAGGTACTTGGCCGTCTCACAATTCTGTATTTGGTTGAAGGAAACCCGAACCGTCACGATGCATTCTCAACGATTCTCTTACTCTTTGCATATATGGGAGTGGAGCTGTTTAGGTGAATCGTGGAATTTAAGTTCAAATTTGGATACATTTACAATGAGAATCCTAGTAGTAAACGCAATGCAAAGGATTTTGCAAAAACTAAAGATCAAAAACCCACATGCCTGTGACTACGTAGCAGTACAATGTTCGCGCCTGGGAAGCCCCTACGGAATACAGTAACCTCCTAATTGCGCTCCCTGATTCTATTTTTTTTCGATTCCCCAGTGGTTAGAAGTTAATCTCAGGTGTAGTCGTTTGATCAACAGTAAAGCGCAAAAAAAGTAGAAGTCCATAGGTCTCAAGGAAGTGAAGGGGTACTGTAGTGCAAAAAAGAGAGTTTTTTTACGAACCAGTAAGAATATTTTCAAGACAAAGAATTCAACTACGTGTTTTCAAAGCTTAACATATTCAGATACCCATTCTACGCCGTCAAATCGCTTGGTCACGAGATTCCGATCCTCACCTGGTTGCGCTATTCAGTGTGGATGTTTTTCTACCCTCTTGGACTATCGATGGAAGGTAGAATTCCAATTTTTATACACATATTTTTATGTAATTTAGCTGTGACAATGCTGACCTCCGTCCCATACTACTACAACTCAGGCCGCTATTCCCTGCCCATGCCAAATGCCCTTAACTTCGGCTTCAACATGGGGGTGTTCCTCGTACTCTTTGTCGCCACGTGCTTCTGGCCGATTTCCCTCTTTTTAATGGGCCATATGAATGCTCAGCGGAAAAAGAAGTTGTTTGGGAAGCCGAAAGTGAATTGAGAATGTGAAAGAATTGGAAAAGATTTTATGAACTTATGTTACTAACGCTGAAAAATTTTTAATTTTGTATAACGTAAATAAATTAATGTTTTTCGAATTTTCAGAATTTCCAAAAGGACATTTAAATGCAATTGAACACAAAATCCTGGATTTTTAATGTTTTCTGGATCAACCCACCTACCGCAACCGTGGAGAGCTACGGTAGCCACTGCAGATGCATTAAATCCGTTTGTCAAATTTGTTATTTTTCCTTTCGATAAGCATTTCGAAAAAACATAAATTAATATATACACCTGAACAACTTTTTTGTTTTCAATCACTGTCTCCAAACGTCCAAACTTGCTCTTTTTAACGTAACTTAACTGCTTGAGTACGGTAGCTATAGTATACAAAATTTTCACAACGAATTTTGGTATAAACTAAAGTCATTAAACAAAAATACTTGCCGACTTTTATAGTTTTTCAAATTCGGCCAGCTTTGCCACCTGCCGTAACCCTAACCCGGTAGACTACGCTACAGTACACTCCGAATACCGCTTATTACATTCTCCGCACACAACGAAATGGCCCAGAACTCTTAATTAAGCAGCCGCCCCCACTTACCGGCACTCCTTATTCGTGGCCGCGCAGCAACAGCCGATTTCCTAGCGTCGACCCGACGGCACGGAGCGAGGAAGGACAATAAAATTTATGAGCCTATAATGCGGGGCAGGTTGGACGGGGGTTCTGCGGGGGGCTGTGCTGTTGCCATGACCACTACGGTGATTGGAAGACTAACTGTGGAAATTGTAGCTGGTTAAGATTCCCAGGGGAATCTTCACACGATTCAAAAAAAGGAGAGAAAGAGGGGTGACGGGCTGGAAAATGTAGGCGTCGATGTTTTGCGTTTAAAAGAAGGGTGCTGGGGTATATGAAATGAACCCAGGGTTCAAGAAAATTCAAATTCAGAAGAAGCAATTTTGGTAGTTTCAGAATCCGAAGCAAATCGAACGAGATACGAAGCCGTCTGTATGACCGTCGACACGCTATCGACCTGGCCCACTGTCAGTGCACAAGGTAAGGCGGATTGCAAACCTTTCCGTATCTCGATACTGAAGCATGAGATTGAGACTGAGATGAGAGCGAGCACGTTCTCGTTGATGACTATTATTAACATGTCATGAGTATGAACCCAGCAATAGCATGACCATTACCACCAGACTGGGTTTAAATATGAACGCAACCGGGAGCGTAAACCTGAGCATCAGCCTCATTCTCGGCATGAGTATCAGCCTAAGGCGAGGGTGATGCAGGAGTCTAAGCCAAGTCCACGCCGAAGCTTCGGCTGCCTCGGAAGCCTAAGCCTATCGATATGACCGATTTCCCGGGTCGACCTGCAAGCCTAAGCCTAAGCCTAAGCCTAAGCCTAAGCCTAAGCCTAAGCCTAAGCCTAAGCCTATCGATGTAGCCCATTTCCCGGGTCGACCCCTGAATGGCCCAAAAAAAAAAGATTTTCATGGTAAGAATGCGGGTTTCTTGCTCTCACCGGTACACTTTTCTAAAATAAGTCTAAACATTTTCCGGCATAGTTTTTCACATAGATTCCGAAAATCATAGTAGGATTAGCTGATTTTGAAGAAAGAGCGGCAAAACGAGCGCCTGGAAGCTTTAGTTTTAGCCTAGGCCTAAAAAGTGTCTGGTGAGGGGCTAGGTAGGAAAAATTCGCAACAAACGTTACATCCTCATTTTTGGCCAGTTTCCACACCTTCGCTTGTTCTTTCCTTTCTTTGAACAGCACCAACGACCCCTGCCCAACTCGGCCGGGGCCCGCCTATCTATTTCAGCCTTGGATCGAGGGCGTTCATTGTTGCGAATCAGGCTCGCCCCGGCCGTTTTACGACCGCAACGGGGCGACCCGAAAAGTCGCCCGGTACCACCCATCGATCCCCAAATATTGTCCGGCCGAAGGACCAGGCCGTCTCCCCCAACCGCCACATACACACCGTTATAAATTACCCCCAGCTCGGCACGTTCAAAAGCCCGAAGCGAGCTCAAGAGGGGAGGTAGCAAAAGTTCTGGGGCCTATGAAGCGACAGTTGCTGTGTTTTGGCAATTATTTGGGGTGGGCCAACAGTTGAGATTGGGTGCGCGGCTGTTGGCCCACGATGGAACGAGATTTGGAGGGTTGGGGATGGAGGGGATCGAGGAGGTCGCTGTGTTTCGCAACATTACGCTTTTTATTGTCATTTGGGGAAGGGCAAGGGGGGAGGTGGAGGAAGGAAGGAAGGTATCGGGGGCCTTGGAGCCCGTATAATCAATCTGGTCGGGTTCAAACCGAGCGATGGTGAGGGGCTATTTTTGTGGAAGTAGCAAGATCCTAGTATTTCATAGATTGGAGGGTTAAAAATAAAATCTTTTGCGTAATTTTTTAGAACGTTGCGCATCGACTTCTAGATACGCCTCTTCTAGTTTTTATGGGTGATTTTAGAGCCATAAGCTTCTCGATGATTTTAGAGGTATCCTAAGCTTGGCTTAGATTTGGCGTAAGCAATAGGAATTTTTGTACGTGTTATTAAATGAGAATACCTATAAAAACATTTTAACGACATAAAAAGCTACAAGTTATAAAGTGACATTTATTAAGTCAGAAAATACAAATACAGCTTCTAAGAATAAATTTTGCACAAGATTCTACGCAAAAAGCTAACTATTCAAAAATTATTTAGATACCTTTAACCTGGCATTAATGTAATGTGAACCGCTCGCATCACACCCGCGTCTTGCCTGTAGTGGCGAGCTTATTTTCCGTTGCTCGATAAACTCGGAACTACAGGGTAGACTCGAGGGGTTGCTCAAGGGGGAGGAAATTCTACACCTCAAATGTACAGATTCGTAGATAAAGATGAAAAACCGGAAGCGCCTATCAAAAAGCGGGCTACATTTGAGGGAAGCGAGCAGGTGAAGAGTGGGGCGCTACAGTACCTGGCTAATCGGGGGGCGGGGGCGGGCTGTGCGCAGCACTGGACTAAAGGGCTACACAACAATACGCTTACCTTGGTATTAGCAACTATATGGTATAATAGTATAACAGTATAATCCTATTACTTAGGAATAGACTTTTTCGAAGCTACTATCTAGGAATGGGGCTGTTGATCGGCGGGAGGGGGGGTGTGTCTCGGAATCGATAGGTGTGTGTTGAGAGGTTTCAGGGGGCGGTGCTCTGGCCCCCTAGCCGGTCCGCCCCTTTGCATTAATTTATTGCCGTCCGCGAGCTGTACAGGGGGGAGCAGCACCTTCTCGGCATCTCTGCCCCTCCACAAAGTCGCTTAGTCTTTATTTGGGGGGTAGAGGTGGATGAGATTCCGATCAGATACTATGGTGGTGTGGGGGAATGGTGTCAAGGGGTTTGAAATGGTGACCGTGAGGGTTACGGTAAGGGGGTTGGTCAGCTGGGAGGAGTGAATAGGAATAGGAAAGTCGTGTAGAATTGATCGATCTATTGCGACATAAATTCCTATGGTATGAAATGTCAGGGCCGACAGGGTGCGTCAACCGAAACATAAATTTTCGACAGTACGTCTGGCTCTGTCTTTCCTCCCCCCCTCTCTCTCTTCACAGCTGAAGCTCACTCCCCAACCTCTTCCTCGCCTTTGAAGCCACATTCCAGGCTTCGCTAGAGCAAGCGTAAACCAAGCCTGATCTAGCCTAAACCTACACCTGAACTTATTCCTAAGCCCAAGCCTAGGCATAAGCCTTCTAAACCGAACCTAAGCTTAACCCTAAACCTAAGCATGAGTCTGGGCCTAAGCTTAACCTAACCCTAGCTCCTGCTCCACCAAAACACGAATAGCCCAACCAGATTCGTACAACACATGGTGCTGAGCGCCAGCTAGAGCGCCAGCTAGATGGCACAATGCCAAAGCATTCACGAACGGAGATGTAGGACTGGGGATCGGCACGGGCCGGAGGGTTGTGTTGACAGTGATCGATGCCGTCTCCCCCGGCCCAGCCAACAAGGAGAGGAAGATCGGGGTGGGGAGGAGAAGAGGAAGAAGAGCAACAACCGTCCTTTCCGTCGAGTACGGAAGGCACAAAAGCGCGGCGCCGTCCCGCACCGTTTCCCCCACGGATACGCACATAAAATCTCCATATTTTGAGGGGCGCATTGATTGGGGTACGGTAGACGGGTTGTCAATGCGGGGGATGGAGTTATATGGGATACGTGAGTTTGTATAAATTATTACAAATGGATATTCATATGATAGAAATTCTGGAGGGTGAGAGAGCAAACGAGAGAGAGAGCGCGAGAGAGACAGGGAGAGAGAGCGAGAGAGCGAAACAGATAGCGAGAGAGAGCGAGAGAAATGGACAGGGAGAGCGATTTAGATCGAAAAAGTTCATGCTCGAGCGAGAGCTTGCCGGCCGAGATAAGCGGAATAGAGAGAGAGAGAGAGAGAGAGAGAGAGAGAGACAGAAAATGAGTGAGCCAAAGTGAAAGAGTATCAATTGTTTGCCTTGAAGCTCCGTATCCATGAACTATCTTCCACCTACGAATTCAACTATACCCCAACCCAAAACACCAATGCCTTGATGAAAATGAGGGGGATGCAAATGTCGGACAGGCGCTGGGCGGCGTTCCTTTGAGGTGGAGGGAGATGCTCTAGATATGAGGGGGTAAAGGGACGAGAACGGGGCTGATCATACACAAACATCACCCCCGGAGGCGCATATATTTGGCACCTTTCCCATCCTATCCGGGGGGACAATCTGCAAACAAACATTGGTAGAGGTATTTGGGGGGATCGCGTTAAGTCGCTGGGGGATCGGGGCAGATTGGTGGGAAATATCGTAGGTCGGCTGGTACGAATTTTGGGCTTGGCTTGGAGTGGTGGTTAGGCTTCGTAATGTTACTCGGGCTTGGGCTAGGCTTTGCTTCGCTATAAATGAGCTTAAGCTTTGCTTAGGCGTACGTGGGCTTAGAATCAAGCTTAGGCTTGGCTTAAGAGTCCTACTCGTAGGCTCCGACTTCGGCTTAGGTTTGGGCTTAAGTTTTTGAGTTTTGAGTTTTTTAGGCTTCGCTTACAATCTAAGGAAAGACACGCTCAGGAAAATCCTCTCAGAATTAAGATATCCGCTTTCAAGCCCATATTTCAACATTCAGTTGCGCAACTATTCAAATTCAACACGGTAACAAAATTCCAAGTAGCCAGCGCCGATTGTAAACACGCAAAAACCCTTCCGGGGGCGCAACCATGGAATCCGGGCTTATCAGCTGCAGCTGGGGGCACAGCTTCTCCCATTCAACCTTATCAAGCCCAGGAGGCAATGCTGCATACATGGTCGGCCCGGGTCAAAAGTGGCACACCAAAGGAGGCCGAGGCTGGGAGCAGGGGGTGAGTAAGCCGGGCCGGCCCGTCATTTGAAGATGCCATTTTTGGGCATTGGGGGATGGGGTGGCGATTCACGCGCGCCGCGGGTTCGGAGGCGCATACTTATTGGGGTGCGGGCTTCTTTTATCGTGGGTACATGCAAAGTAAGTGCAATGCGGCGCATTCGAATATCGCGGGTTTTTTGGTAGGTGACCGTGTGTGGCTGGCGAGAAATATTGCGTGGGGGTTTGTTGGTAAAGATCGCCTTAAAGGGACGAGCTAGGTTTGTCTAGGGATTTTGGAATTAGAAATTACATATGGATTTGTCGGAAGTTAAGCTTAGGCTACAGCTTAAGCTTCATTAAGATCAAGCCATGATCTTATTTAGGCATGCCGCTTTGGCTTAGGCTCTAAGCAGGCTTAAGCCTGATTTAGGCTTAACCTAGGCTTAGGCTGGAGCTTCAGACTTACGTTTAGGCGCAGTCTTAAGCCTATTAAGACTTTATTTACGAAACCCTTTACCTTAGACTATATTTCGAGCTTGGTCTTCGGGAGCTGAACTTGGGCTCAGCTTAGGATAAAAATTTTTGAAACTATCGTCTTCTTATCGCAACGCGGGAAAATCCTTTGCCCCTTTAAAGCCACACAAAATTCAAAAGGGACTAAACCCCTAGGGATTTCCTTACCATTTACGCTGCGACTTCCGCATCAGAATCAACGAGTCCCAGGCTTGCAGTCGAGAGTAGCAGTACATCGGGCGTAGTATCAAATCGTAGCAGGGGGATTATCCATCGAATCTGGTCGTTTGTCGTTGGTGGGTCGTGGGGGGAGGACGAGTAGGAGGATGAGGCCGGAGGAGGCCTAGGTGTACGGGGTGTAAGGGTTGGGGGTGAGGTGATTCATTAGGGGGGCAGCAGCCTCTCCGAGCACCACCCATAAATCTCGCCGGACCCCCGGGCCGGTCGCACAACCTACTAGCGCTCACGCACATACCCACACACACACATACCCACACCACCACCACCACCCACCCCGTGACGATCGAATGTAACAATGGTAATGCTCTTCGGAATAATTAGAATTTGAAATAAAAAGCCTTTATTTTATTTGCCCGTATTTTCGAAAATCACGCCTAAATTCTGAATTTTAGAAAATTGGTTGTTTTTACTCGTATCTACCTCAAATATTCCAATTTCCAGGAAAAACCCATTTTCAAAAATATATACGTCAAAATCCCCGCATGTCATCAAGACCAATAGGCTGTTCGTGAGTCCTGAAAAATGCTGTCATTTTAAGTTTAGTCTTAAGCCTAAACATACGCTCCCGGAGATAATCACAATTTGAAGGGGCAAACAGCCCCCAGTTAAGGGCATCTAATCAAAGAATCTATTTTTTCTACCAAACCATCACTTCTTGCGTTTTTCTCTTTGTTCATTATCTTCATAACGATAAATTTATTACCAATTCGGCCCGAACCATGGAATAAGTGATTTTCATTGCGGACCCTTCAACGGAAAAAAGAGATCGCTTTCTAGATGTTATGTTCTACGACTTGGGGGCCTAGAGATTAGGAGGATATCCGGCCTTCCACATGGTTTTTCTGTTTTGCAGCCGCAAAAATAAGTCAACAAACGGTATATTTTAAATCTCAGCAACATGGCAGCGCCAAAAAAAACACACAAACAACGAAATGCATCACATGCATTGAGGTGTCCAATGAGGCAAAACTGGGGGTCAGGGGTTAAAATAAACATTTCACTTAAATTTTTTTAAGATTAAAGCAGATCTTGGGGGAAACGAAACAGATAAATTGGGGGAATGACTAGCGGTGATCAGTTATCTTCATCACTCAGCGGCTCGTAGGTGGGCGGCGGAAGAGCGGCAGGGTTGAACACAGTATTGTTGCGCAGGAATGAAGGAGGTGGCGACAACGGGCCGGGCGGGCTGAAGAGGGAAGCATGGTAAAGTGAAAGAAAGAGAGATACTTACAGATTCTGGTCAAGCCGTGGCGGATTCAGCGGATCATCATCGTAGAAGTCAAGCATCGAGAACGTTTCCCTTTGGGGACCTAGAGAAGTGGATGAAAATTAGGGTACCGCGACACTTGCGGCGCGACACTTGCGGCGCGACACTTGCGCCCGACACTTGCGGCGCGACCTTGCGGTTATTTAGTATGAGCTATATAAAAATAGTTTAAGGTGTTATTTAATAAGCTGCATCCGAATTTGGCATTAAAAATTATAAAGTCGGGTTGCGACCGAAGTCACTCAATTTCGAGGAAAGTGGCCGCTAATTCCTTCCTCCGCTCTGCGACTAGAAAAAGGCTTCGTGCCACCGGGGCCTAGTCGCTTCGGATGGGTGCGAGCTCGTACAGGGTTTCTAAATCGGGGCGCCCGAGGAGCGCGAAGCGCCCAGGCGCCCCGATTTAGAAAGAGTGGAGCGGCAGCCCATCCGAAGCGACGGCCCACCTTGCCTGACGCCCTCAGGGGCGTTCCGACTGCGGGTCGGTTAAATTGCTAATTTTGAACACAAATCCAACAATTACGAACAAAATCCGTGAAGAAATGCTAAATTTACAACATTTAAAATTAATGAATCTTGCGCCGCAAGTGTCGGGCGCAAGTGTCGCGCCGCAAGTGTCGCGCCGCAAATGACCGCGCCGCAAGTGTCGGCCGCAAGTGTCGCGCCGCAAGTGTCGCGCCGCAAATGTCGCGCCGCAAGTGTCGCGCCGCAAGTGTCCGCGCCGCAAGTGTCGGGGAGCCAAAATTAGAGCAAGGTTGTACCTGTTGAGGGGGTCGGAGGCGGCCGGTGAATTGGCTGCGTTCCCGGTGGCTCAGGCGACAACGGCTCATAGCGGGTCACAGAAGCTCCATGATTCTGGAATCAAAAATACTTTAGAAGGTCAAGAAAAGCTCTTACCCTTCCGCGCGGCGTGGAAAAAGCACTCCCAGGCGAGGTTCCCTGATTGCGAGCAGAATCGTGCCCATGCCGCATCCGCGAGTCATGGTGAGTTTGAATGTTGAGCGCATTGTTATTCTAAAGTAATCTAGGTAAATTTGAAAATGAAAACTCACCTGTGACGTTTCAAGAGTCCTGGGTGGAGGGGCGGTGTTAGAATACTAAAAACGAGATTAGTGCGAAGATAGACAAAATACCGTTGCCTTAGGCGCAAATGGCCCACGCTGGCCCATCAGAGCGGATGAACCCAGAGGCGGGCCGGAATTTTGGGCAGGTTGTGGGGCCTGCTGTTGCTGCTGCTGATTTTGCGCCACTTGTCCAAAAGCGGTCGAGGCCGGGGAAGCAGTCCTGCAAATTAAAAAGTTAAGATCTGAAATTATTGATAAAAAAGTTTTTTTTTGCAGCTTAAAAAGTTCGGAGTTTAAATCGCTGCAGCAGGAGTTTGGAAAAATCGAAATCCGGCGGATGTCTTTTCTGCTCATGATAGGAAATGAAGCGGTGGGGGCGCAACCATGGCAACGTAATTATCTTCTTCCTCTGCCCCCAAAAAGACGTTCCGGGCGGCCCCCGCATATCTATTTTTGTGTGATGGGACGAGGCGTGTAAGTCAGACAGTCCAAAATGGGATCGGGGATTTTTCTTAGCTAAACTTTAGGAGTAAACATAAAAATGCTTTACCTGCGATGAACCTGCGCGGGGAGTTGCTTGTGAGAGTCAACCTGAGGCAACACGCAAGTCGTGAGTCCTGAAGGAAATTTTAAAAATAGAAGATTGGCGAATACCGCTCTTTCGCATCATTCGGCCATCACCAGTAGCAGCGCTGTTTCCGCTTACTTCCTCGTGCACAACCCTATCCAGCAAACGGCCATCATCGCTCGAGCCTGCGATAGCTGAGCGACCGTAGGTCAGAGAACCACCAGCCTGAAAAAAAAACAATTTTTACTTCTTTAAAAACATAGTTCTAAATCCCAAAAAAACCTAGCAAACCCACCGTAACCGGCTTATTAATTCCGATAACTGGCGAATTCCCGCGCTTCGCATTATTTCGCACCGACGCCATGTGCGGCAGCAGATTATGCCCCGACGCGCCAGTCACTTGATTTTGGGCTTGTTGTGGCTGGTTTGGCGCCTAGAAATGCAAAACATAGAGTTTGATTTACGAAGACTCACCGGTCCCGACGTTTGCGTCGCGGTATAATCTTTGACGGCGCCCTTGCTTCGGATGCTGGCGTAGTGGGCGATCGCCTGCTTTTCCCTTTCCTCAGCCTCGCGAGCCGCCTGTGAGGACGTTGCAGCGCGAGTCGAACGTTCTTTCAGCTGGTTTCGCCTGAAAACAAGAATTATCTCAAAAACCGGGAGCGAAATTACTTGGATTCCGCCTGGTTCAGCAGATTTTGGAAGTTATCGACCATTTGACGCTTCTGGCTCAACTCCTGTTGGATGATGGCGAGGTTTCGGCGTTGCGTTTGGCGCATCACATCATCCATCGCTGGGACGGCACTTTCGAAGATGCGGAACACCTCCTAGAAGATGAGTTGTGTGAAAAGTACGTCCGAATACCTGAACTTGAGCTTGGTAGGCATTAGCTTCTTCCCGCGCCACATTTAGCTGATGCTGAGCGTTGAGAACGTCTGCTTCGGCTTGCCGAAGTTCTTCGCCTTCACGTCCCTCTGTGTTTCCGACCAGTGCGCTACCGCTAGGGCCCGGTTGGGAGGTTTGAGAGAGCGGTCTCGGCTGTGCCCGAGCCTGCATCTGCTGTGGTGGCTGGTTTGACGGTCCGGGCACTAAAACAGTTTTAAACTTGCAAAAAAAAATATCATACTTTGAGAGGCCGACGAGAACATTGATGGTGTGACGGCTTGGGAACGGTAGGCGGGAGCCGAGGCCCGGGCTGCTTCCTAAAATCAAAAATGAAATCTTATAAACAGAGGCCGGACGACACAAAATTAGTGTTGTGAGCATGCAAGGGTTTGTGCAAACGAAACGTTTAGTGCATGTGGTATGCGTGCTAACGGCTATCATCAACAAATGACAAAACCACAGGGTGTTCGAAAAAACCTCCCACTAGCCGGCGAAGAATCGGATCAGACTGTTATTTACAACATTAGAAAACCCAGAAATCTTTTTCTTAAACGATAAACTTTCAAGGGGTTCAAAACTGTAAAGATCATCTAATTAACAGCAACTTCCAGTAGCTCTATTTGAAAAATTACCTAAATAAATTACTTTGTATTCAACCCCAAAAATTTTACAAAATCCCTTACGGAATTTCGCTGTTAAAAACATGTCTATGAAGAGGGGGATGCAAATTCGCCGCTTTCTACTGGTATGACTCATATTCCGATCCGATCTTCCCCGGCGAGCCCTAGGGATGTTTTTCAGACACCCTGTTTTCAAAACAAAAAACCCATCGACAATTTGTCTGGTTGCTGCTCCTATGAAATAAAAAAACAAGCCAAGCATGACGCATACGTGTGTTGGGTGTGCCATTGGGACAAAGACGAGGTCATACACACGATTGCATAGGCGCTCCACCTTTCCGGGCGAGTTCGTGGCGTCCTGCAGTTCGGCTTGGAGCAGGTGGATCTGCTGCTGCCGGACTTGTAGCTGAAAGATGTCTAAACAGCTCAAAGCGGGAAAACGCACCACTTGGAAAGCCTGGTTGACTTTTGACTCGTTGCTTTGACGCAGGGCCGTAACATCGCGGAGCCGGTTTTGCTAAAAAATGAGAATGAGCGGAAAATGAGCACTCACGAGTTCTTCCAGTTTTCGGGCATGCGCGTCGACTTCCGGCTGACATTTCAGCTTTTCGTAGGCATCGCGAGCCGACTATAACCCGGAATAAAACGAAAACTCTAGGAAGAAGCTCACTTGCGCCTTGAACGCTTCTGCTTTCAGATTCTTTAGCTGCTCATCCATCTCCGCGAGACTACGCTGCCACTGTTGAATATTTCTCTGTAAATGGCTTATTTTCCGAAATTTCACTACAAGCTCACCTGAGCGTCATCAGATTCTCGCTGAGCTTGGTCAAGCATCTGCGTAAGTTTGACAATATTTTCCTTCATTTGTTTCAGCGAATTTTCGCCATATTGCGCAAGTTCACTGCGCTTTCCTTGCTCGCTGACCAACGCCTAAATTTTATATTTAAAATCCAAAGAAGTTAACAAACCTGTAATGCTGCTGCCCGGATCTGAGGTGGCTGGTTGAGATTTTGAACCAAGTGGCGTATTTGATCAAGTCGATCACCTTCGAGTTGACATTGTCGGCGTTTCTAAGCAAGGTCCAGGGAACCGGAAAAATTGTTCTACCTCAGCTAATTGATGTTCGATGGCTAAGACCGCATTATGGACATGATCTTTTTGCTGGCCCTGGGCGTACAGGAGTTGGTTTTGTTGAATGCGCAAGGCTAAAACGAAATGATGAACTATCAGTGTGTATACTACCTTGATCAAGCGATTGCACTTGTTGGTTCAGTTGCTGGCATCCATTCAGGACTTCGTTGTAGCAGCTTTCCAGCTGTGCTTGGCTCATATTTAGGAGCTCGTTCAGTTTCGCCTAAATTTGGAATTGAATTAGAAAAACAACAATACCTCATCAATAGCAGGCTGGGGCTGTGTTTGTCCTGGTGAGTGAGCTGCTTGGTGTTGAGCCTGAGCTGCTTGGATTTGGGGGTTAGCGCGCTGCTGTTGTTGCTGAACGTTTTGCTGTTGTTGCATCTGCTGTTGTTGTTGCACTTGTTGTTGGAACATTGAAGCCTGAAACAGAAAGATAACTTTGAGGTCTAAACAAAAACCTGAAGCTGCTGTGCCATGAGCTGTTGTTGCTGTTGAATCTGGCTGTTCTGATGAAGCTGCTGAAGCAGTTGGTTTTGTTGCTCAATCGGCATCATCCGGATTTGATTCTGGAATTGCTGCATCTGCTGCAGCTGCTGCTCTTGGGTCAGGTTGGAGTTGCCAGCAGCTTGTTGGAAGAAAGCCAGCTGTTGCTGAAATTAATTAAAAACATGTAGTTAAATTTTGGAAATTTTACCCTGAGCATCTCGTTTTTCATCAGGTGTTGATATTGCTGATCAGCCGTGATCTAAATTACAGGTTTAAAAAAAAACCCAAAAAAGTTACTTGATTGGGAGTGGCTTGGTTGCTTGATCCGGCCAATTGTTCAGAGGGTGGACGAAGGATGGGTGTGCCTGGAAATGCGCCTGTTGAGAAGAAAAACTGTTGGAAAAATAAATTGAATTAAAAATAGCTCTAGAATTCTCAAGTTCTCACCCTGCGTGATGCTGCCCTTGAGACCAGATGGTCCACTCGAATCGTCACCACCGATTTGCCGGAAAGCACTGCGGTTGACCTCTTCAACAATCATGATGTCCTGAAATAAGAAGCCGTTGCGAAACTCGTAAATCGGAATGGGAAAATCAATCACCCGTATCGCCCTTTCGCAATCGGCGCCTTTGCGCCGCAACTAAAAATAAACCCACATCGCTGGATGCCTTCGAGTCGGGTCGGGCCTGGTCGCCGCCGGTGAGCGATGCCGAAGGGGCGGGCGAATGTGGATGGGCGGATGGGTCCATGGAGACTGGTAACGGGGCAAGCGCCGGCGGGGTGTCCTGCAGTTGCATACCCTGCTGTTCCCCCTCGTCCAATGGCTCTAGCTTCGGCACGATCGGCACGAAATTCGGGACAATGGGGAGCATGGAAGTTGATGCTTCTGGTTCATATTCAGCAGTTTCCACATTTCGTGGGCTTGACGTTTCCCCGTTTTCTTCCTTCGCGGTCTCCGCCACCGGACTTTCCTCTGCATCAGGGGATGTTGGGGTTGCTTGATAGGGGGCCGCATGGGGTTCCAGTTCTACACTGACGTTGTCGTCCATGTTTTCGTCTCCGGCCTAAACCAATAAAAATAACAATTGAGCAATTTTTGTACCTCCTCTTTAACCTGCATTTCGTCTTTCTGCTCATCCAAAACATCCTCAGCCTCACTAAAATGAAGCTTAATAAAATCGTCCAAATGCGCACCCAAGAGCATCAAGATCCATTCGAGCTTCTTCATCCCCATCCTCGAATTCTTCTTTCTCGCCGACAGGTTGAAGATTGGCGCCCATGACACCGTTTCGCTTTTCCCATTGAGTTTTACATTCGGCGGCACTTCTTCCCGAGAAGACTTGGCTGACGGCCTCCCAGATTTGTCCTGAAGGCAAACAATCACTGATGACGCTATGAAAATCCCTCACCTTTCTCCTTGACGACCCGATCCAGTGCATTCAATTCAGCCTTGGGCCAATCATGCGCTGTCTCAAATTCCCAGGTCGCAATCTCTCCGTCAATCTCGTTATTCAAAGCTGCGTCCAGTTTTTGGGTGATCCTCTTGCAGCACTGTTGGCAGCACTTTGTCATCTCACGAGGGAAGCCAAAGTGGTGTGCAATGAACCTGAAAATGATATTTTACTTGCGACAGGAAATGACTCACTTCTTGATCCTATCACCGGCAGTCTTCCATTTCGGCGGTAGCAAGCGGATGCTCTAGATTTGAATTTTACGGCAAAATCGATTATCTAACCTTTCGCTTGGTGACTTCGCAAGCGCTAGTCAAACAACGAGTGCTGTTTCGATTGGTCTTCACTTCGCTTTGGCAGCGTTGGCAAACTTTTATGTCAGAACCGTGCGTTAGCTCACCAAGAGCTTCGATAAGGTTTCTAAAACGCAAATAGTGAAAGTAATTTATCCTACCTGGTGGCAACAACGCGCTTTTGCGGTACTGAATTGACGACGTTGATCTTCATATTACACATACAACATTTGCTCTCAATCGCCGCAGACACTAAAAGCAAAAATAAAAAAACTATCTAGAAAATTCTTACATCCTGAAGCAGCCTTTTCAGCGTGTGGAAGCGCGACAAGTAACAAATCAGCATGCGATGGCATCACGGGAGCCTTGTAGACCTAAAATAACTCAATAATAAATCGAGTGAAAAGTTAATTCCCACCTTGCTGGCCTTCTTTTTATTCTTGCGATGAGCGCTCTTGTAATTGATGTTCTTCTTAGACAGATAATACCACCGGACACAGTGTTTAGTAGGCTACAATTATAGTTTTGCATCAAAAACCGTCAAACTCACATGACGCCGCAAGAAGCAAGCGATGGCCGAAAAGTTCTTGCCGTATTCTTGAATCTTCTCGGTAAAAAGCTTCTTCTCGTCAACAGACCATGACGACACAAAGTCCTCGGTGCTAAACAAAAATCATTTTAGCGACACGGGGTGCTCACTTTTTCCTAGCTTGACCTTGTGCGTCGAGAACTAAATTATTGTCATTGAAGAAAAAGGCCGTGTCGGTCGGGTCGAACACAGAAAACTCGGGAACAGTCACCGCCGATTCACGAATTTTCATCGTTTCGGCGTCCTGCGAAAGTGTAAATAAAAAGAGTCCCTGCGATTGGCAAAGTTTCCGTTTCAAGACTATACCTCTGGGTTTATGCCGGTCCGGAAGTATTGGCTGCGTTCTTTTCGGATGTCAATCTCCTTCTTCATTGCCTTGAGCTCAGGGAAAGTCGTTTCGAATGTGTCACGGCGCTTCTGATATAGGGCCCTAAACAACGATATTTACTTTGAAGTGGTAAAAAAAGAAAAGAACAAGAAAACTAGTTAACTTACACATTCTCTGGTTGGCTTTCGAAATCGTAGCATGCCTTCGACCATTCCCGATAAGTTTTACTCATTACTCTGCGTCGCTCCTGGAAAAACAGTTATCAAGCAAAAACCAGGCCGTTACCTGCACCATTTTTTTGTTTTCCATCTTACGAGTTCGCAAGATATCCACAAGCTTCGGCTTGAAAACTTCATAGTCCCTGGTCATCTTCTCGACTTCAGGAATGTCAGACGGTTCTGCGTAGATGCGAGCCTTCCTTTCGAGGTCCAGTCCAAGCTTTTGTGTTTCATCCATAATGGGCATCGGTCTTTCGGGGGCTAGCTTTGATAGTTGACGATAAAGCTGAACGCAAAACTTTGAGAGTTGAATTCAAAACTACCTTCAATCCTTCATTGGCAAATCCCGGCAGAAAATTGACCGATACATGCACCTCCTCCTCCGGCTGGTCACCACTGGAACCCTCGCCACTCCCGCCAACTTTTTCCTTTTCTTTTTGTGTCTAAAGCAACAAATAACATTAACCAATCATTTCCACCTCTTTCAGCAATTCGACGCGTCGCTTTGTCAATGTTGCCAGGTTGCTTGTAAGCATCTTTTTCTCCAGCTCGAGCAGCTTTAGCTAGAGACAGGATTTCAGGGAAAAGTGTTTTGCAATTACCTCCTCATCATCGGGACCATCGTCTGCAGAGGCATACGGAGAGAAGCCCTCCTCATCCTCATCCTCCTCCTCTTCATCGATGCGCTCGGGGTTTCCCATTGTGTCCACAGAGAGTGGATCTGGAAATTGAATTTGAACATTGATTGAAATTATAAAAATCAATAAAGAAAGTTTTCAGTAGTTCGGAAAAGCGGAACGAGGATAGAGTTTAGTTTTGCAAACGGCTACGAGACAGTCCACTGCACGCCAGGGATCCGTCCTCTTGTTGGAGCACAGTAAACTAACAAAACAATAGAAATAAATAAATATATTTAAAATGTTTTACTTATTGAAGAAAATGCTATTTGGAAATATGTGTGGTTTTCAGAACTTACCGTTATGCATCGAGGGTCGGCTATCCAGATTGGACATCAGCGAGGGTCTTCTTGGGACATCTTGTAAAGATGCAGCTATATGAGAGGTTCCCGGGAGGATTGATGCCTGGAATTAAATTTTTATTTCATAAGCTACCTAGCAGCGATCCTGCTATAGCTTTAATAATCTTTAATCAGCTTCAGAAACATTTCATTTAATGACTTACAGTTGATAACAAGGCATTTTGATTTTGTTGTTGTAAAATCCGGTTTTGCACTTCCAGTACGGCAGCATTATGAAGTGGCTAAAATATTGGGTTTTGTTAAGTATTTTTCTTCATACTTACATTATTAGGCAGCGAAACTTGCGGAACAGCTCCTGTTGAAGTCGGGTTCTGCTGTTGCTGTTGTTGCTGCACTTGTTGGGCCTATAAACAACCTATCTTTTCATGCTTTGGCGCTTACCAAAAGCTGCTGCAAGAGGTATTGCTGTTGTAGTTGATGCTGGGCGGCAGCCAGTAGGGCCGGATTTTGTTGAAGTTGGGCGGCGAGGAAGGCTTGTTGGTATTGCTGAAAAAAATGGTTTAGGAGGTGAATTTTGGGTTTGATAATGCTGCGAAATAAAACTTACCGTGTTCTGATTGGCAGCAAGGTTCCGTAGGGCTTCTGAAAATGTAGAGTTATTATAATCTTTCAAAAAAAGGCTCACATACCCTGATCGGTCGTTGAAAAGGGGAACCCCGATTGGGGAAACATCCCGGCGACTCCGAATAATAGTTATTTATATTATTGTGTCGACGTTCATGTATTGATTGGGGATATTTAGGGGCAGTACGGGTGACTTTAATGCGGGTTTATGACAGCTATTTTTGGGGGCGGCAAGGAGCAGATGAAGGGGAGTATGTGAGGCTGAGGAGGGGGGGGAGGCGGGCGCGTACAAACTACGATTGGCTGCCCGCCAGCCCGTGCATTATTGATGGCAGATAGCAGTTGCCAAGGACGATCACATCTGATCACTCAATAAGCGCTACCCTGATTTTGTTCTTTATAGTTTAGCGTTAATATTGAAGGTCTGTAGTGTAATTTGATTCTAGATGTCGAGACGAACATCATTCAAAGCCCCGCGAGATGATAGTTTGAGTCCCGAAGGTCGGGGGAATCTAATTATTTTGAAAATGCGATTCAAGGATCTGAATGCTCGACGTCGACCACGCAATCTCATGCCGACCGGAAGAAGGAGACCCATTTGAGGTGTGAGCGGCAGCGTCGTGAGGCCATTAACGTAAGCGAGTACCAGCAAGACCTTAGAATATAAAATCCTCTTTCAGAATGGCTACACAGAACTGAAAGCGCTACTTCCGGCTTCAATGTCAACAATGGGGTGCAAAACGACAAACGCCTCGATTTTATTTAAAGCCTCTGAATATATAAAGCAGTTGCAGGTTCGTCGAATCACCGCAATTAGCATAATAACCGCTAATTCAAAGATTAAACAATTATTACAGAGCGAAGCTGATCAAGAAGAAAAGGAGCTTCAACAAGCAGAATCGAAGGAAGCGGCTTTAAAGATGATCGCTGGTGAATACGAAAATATGTCACGAGAATCACCTCAAGAAAGCAATATTCAGTCTCAAATGGTAATTATAGCAAGCTGACATTATTATGATACTTGAAATAGATTTTAAAGTCATACAATTTAATCCAAACATATTTTTTAGATGAAAAAGTTGCTGGACGATTGTTACGATTCCTTTAAACACAACGTCAACCCGAGCGATTACGGTAGTATGGCGAAATCGCTGATTTCATGGGTGGAGCAGTTGGAGCCGGAATCAAAAGTAAGCTCATGTGAATATTCAAATCATGACTTTTTTTGTAGAAGAGCGTCAACGAGATCATTCGAATGCCGTTCAATGCCATGTGATAAATGTATATGTATAGTACGTTATAAATATTTATTCGTCAGGTTGAACTATGCAAATTAGGGGGTTGGATAGACATTGGATCTGGAAGGTTAAGCTGACTAATAAAATAGAAAACCCACATAAATCATGATTAAAAGTTAGCGAGAGAAAGAAAAGGTTAGAGTGAGAAAGAGAGAGATAGAGTGAACATGGTTCCATTTATCATTGCTAGCTTCCGGGTTCTGAGCTGTCACTCTGCCTTTAAACGGGAAGAGAAAGTGAAAGAGAAACACATGGCGAGAGAGAGAGAGAGAGAGAGAGAGAGAAGAGTGAGTGGCAATAATCCAATTCACATCAAGCACCGTATCATATTCCAAGCGTCATTAGGCATTTCTCGTACCCGGCTGGCTTAATAGCATAATTGCCTGGGGGCATAGGCAGGGTAGGGGTTGTGCGTGGATATGAGCCAATACAGCTGACCTTCATCCCCCCTTTCCCATCTTTTTTTTTTGGCGGGAATGGCCCTCCCTCCCCTAACCGGGTCTAGTCGTCGGCCATTGTACGGACAGGTGCGTGCGCGGGGCTAGGTCCTCCTCCTCTTTCAGCCATCCTCACCCCTCCCAAAAAGCCCTGGCTGGTCAGCATCCAACGCTTGCTTGCTGTTTTGCTTGCCCTCCCTCTAGCCCGCCTGGAATGGAATGGGCCTCTTCACTCATCCCATTTACCACCAGCTAGCTACCCATCGATTTGGGAGGGGGTGCACCATATTTAATGGTGTGTCTTGATGTGATGTCTCGCTTCCGGTGTTTGGATATGCTAATTTGTCATTAATGATTGGGTTTTTGACCAACTTTTACCACTTCTAGGGAAGCATTTTGTATGCAAATTTCTGAATTTTTCCATCTGTATTGTTCGAAACTGCAAATTCCCATTTTGCCGATTACCATTTGTTCCACTTTCTTTTTTTTACGTTCTCCGATTTTCCGTATGCTAATTTTTCAAGTATGCAAATGAATTTCAAGATTTTCTGTATCTCTAGCTTCTATATTCTCTAAATTCTATTTTCTACGTTCTTAAGGAATTTAACATGCAAAATTTTTGATTTTTCATTAATATCTTCAGAAAACGAAACCTCGCTTACGCTAATTAACATCTACGGCCATTTTCGCTCTTTTTTAGCCCTATAAATTGATTTCCCCCTGCACCAGACAATACCCCCAAATTTCCGGCTTCTCCTCCCACATTGCCGGAATTAATTTCCACCTACCGTAGCTCTCAATCGCCTCTTTCCAACACACGGCTATTTGACCGCTTCAGCTGATGAAGTGCCTGCTTGACGTTTTAGGCAGGTCATAATAGGGTAGAATTAATAGAACAGATCCGCAAGAATCTCAACTTCTCGTTTGCCCATTCCCCCGATTCATATCTTAACATCAGTCACCCCCCAGCTACCCCTATAATTTATTCTGGCCCTACCCACCCCGCTTCTCCACATCTTCAATAAAGCCGCTGATTCGCATTCCAAATCGAAGTCGTCTTCTGAATATAACGATTCTTCTTTCCATCCTCATTTCTTCATCGCGTCGAAATATGCCGAACTCTTCCAGGATGGTCGTCACCTCGTTGGTGGCTCTAATCCCTCTAAAAACGGGACAAGAGCACAATTTGACCAGAATCACGAGGTATATTTAAGTTTAAGTCTAAGCGGCGTACACCTCAGCCTAAGCCTAGGCCTAAGCCTAAGCCTATCCAATTTTCAGAGAATTTGACATCAACTCCGAAAGGGTCTTACACATCGCAGGCGGAGAAAATGCGGGCATGATCATCTACAAGCCGGCTGATGATGAACTAGGCAAGTATGGGACAAACTTGTTAAAAAATGAATTTTAGAGCTCAAATCCGATTTCTCATTGACATTTAATGTTTGGGTAACTGATGGATCGGCTTTAAATCAGGTAATCAAACCAAGAAAACGGCAGATTAGTTTTAGGAAAGCCGTCACCTATCATTCCGGCTTAATGATGGTGTTGATACCCGTCCCGGAGCGGTGGCAATTCAAAGCTTCTTTGCGCATTTGTTAAACAATATGCCGAGAGGTAAGCAATTATACTAATAAAAGCAACAATAATAATAATACTGATCATCTCAAAACTAATTTAGACAATGCCGGCTTCTTCAAGCGCATCATGAGATTGCTCCAAACCGGCTACCAAGAAATTGAGAGCGTTCAGCTCGAAATGAAACAATTAACCGAGCAGGAATCAATTCCACTACCTGATACCTCGCTATTCCGTAAGAGTACTCTAGCTAATTAAGGAAAAGTATTTTTAGATGCAAATGACGAGGTTTCTGCACCGCGTGTTCAAGAGGTATGCCAGATTTGTATGCAAATTACGTATAAATTACCAGGAGCTCGAACACGCCTTCCCGAACGGCTTGAACATTGCGGCTTTGGCAAAAAGATTGAGCAGCTCGGAGGAGACGGTAATTTGGATTTTCAATATATTTTTCAAAATAGGAATTTCTAGATCGAACAATATCTCCTAAAACTGGAAGCCGAAGGAATTGTGGAAAGGATGGGGGAGGAGTGGTTGAGACGAGACGTCAGGTAACACAAGTTATGCTAACTGATTTTTATGCAAATTTCAGGAATGTGGATGGGATTCTGGCTACGCATAGAGATCATCAGACTTCCGGTCAAGGTAGGAAAAGCTCTAGGAAAATGGAAACGATACTGTTTAGCCAATGCCCCAACGATAGCCATCATCACGCACTTATTCTCTGAGAAACAGGCGATCGATGCGATTATCGAGGAGCCACAAGTTATTCATAGATATAAGGTACAAAATTTTTATAAATATAATTTTTACTTTAGAGCGGAGGTGACTCAAATGCATTCACAATTGGTCGTATTGGCAATCATCGAGTTGTCGCTGCAAAACTGGCGGTTATAGGCGATTCTAGAGAGGCAGCTACAAGCGCTGGCGGTATTACGACAAGGTATCGAATTCTTAAACGTTTTTCAACGCTTTTTTTCTTTGAGATTGCTGGGCTACTTCCAACACATTGAGCACGTCTTTGTGGTTGGAGTTGGTGGTGCGGTACCACAATTTGTGGATCCAAAACTGCACGCACGTCTTGGAGATGTTATTGTATCCGCAGGTATGGTAATTACCCTAATTTTGATCTAAAGCACTTCAGATCGCCCCACAGCTGCCTACGTTTTTGCACACGAGACGATTTTCGATCCGTATACTGAAGAAATTGTTGGGTAAGTTAAAAGAATTTCTCTATTAATTAAACAAAATAGTTTCATAATGCATGAATTAAAATCAGAATTTAATTTAATTTCATCAACTAATTAATCTTTCAGCTTCTCCACCCACAAGCACAACCCCGTCGACGCAAGCATCGCAAATATCGTCGAAAATGGAGGGGAGGAGCTGCACAAAAACTGGGAGCGCAACACCAGCGAAGCCGTCCGGAAATTGAAAGATCAGGCTCAAAATGGTGGGTGCTCACTTAGAAATCTTAAAAAAATACACATTTCCAGAGACCGATTTCACAAAACCACCCGCGGATACCGATGTTTTGATGTTACACGTTGGCGGTGGGAGCGTGGTCGTGGTTCCGCATTCAAATCAACAGCGTCAGGTAGAAGATCAAGAGATTTGTGGGAAAAAAACGGAGATTCAGTCCTCTCTCTACCATCTTGGATCGATAGGAGGGTTGACATCAAAGACAAGCGTGAAAGCGGGTGATGTTGATGAATCTACCTCTTTGGTAATCAGCTTAACTTTACCCTAAATGTATTATTTTATAGCTACGAGACCGATTTGCCGCGGAATTTAACGTGCGAGCTCTTGATGCTGGTGTTGATTCCGTGGTTGCGTCTATCGAAGGGTATTTCGACTTTCATAATCCCTTAAAAACTGATACTTTTAGTTCCCGCATCGATTCCTGGGCATTAATTCGTGGGGTAGCTGACTATCAAAACGGCTATTCCAAAACCGCCAAATTGTGGCAGGTATGAAAATTAACGATTTCCTATCTCAATTGTTTAAGCCCTACGCAGCTGCCAGAGCTGCCGCGATGGCCCAAACAATCATCGAACGGCTTTAAAAGCCACCTACACTGCAGGGAAGGCAAAAACCCATTTTTCGGGCTTTCACTTGGCTTTAACACTTGATCTACAGCTTCTCCTCTTCACCGGTTGGGATTGGAATATTGAATATTTCGAATAAATTTATTGGAATTGCCACATCTATTCTTATTCTTTTTTGTCCTTTGGATCGATGGATTTTAGGTCGATCAAGTCTTCAGTTTGGTCTTTCGGTCTTGGTGAAAGGAAATTGAGGTTGAGACCACTAGAGCTTCGTTTCTAAGACCAAAATAGCTTTGGTATGATGTTAACTACCTCAAAACTTGGTGCTTGCATCGGGCCATAGGAGATTTTCCGGGCTGCTTCTTCAAACAACGTTACGCCTAAATTCAAAATTATCTTGAAAATGCTAGACAGAACCTGGTAGTACAAGGCTGTCTTGTCTCGGCATCCCTTCTCCAATAGACGCCGCCGATTTTTCATTTTCATTGATTATAGGGACTTTTTCTGAAGGTTAATTTCGGATTAGAATGTTTTTGTATACCCTTTGCGCTGGCACTCCTTTTCGGGAGCTTCAGTTCCGGGTTCGGCTCTTCTCTGCTCAAAAGAGAACGTGAAAATCTTCGAAGACGACTGCCGAGGGAGGTTGAAATCGGCTCGCTGTCATCCTGCAAATTTGAATACGACATTTTTACAGTACTCTAATAAGTTTAGTACTAACCTCTCTATTGCTCTCTCTGACTGCCGGTTTTTTTTCTTCACTAAATTTGCATAAATTGGAGAATGTTGAGCTTACGGTTTAACTCGTACTATCCGAGCAACACTTCCATTTCGTTGTTGCAAGGGTACCATTCTAATTTCACTTACGGACGATGGCAACCTAAAAGATAAAAAATCATAGTTTTTGCTAACAATACCTTAAATCGGCCATGCTCATCCTCGGGTTCTTTTGAGTCGAAAAATCAAAATCTTCTGGATACCTTTAAAAAGCCTCTAATTAGCATAAAACACAATACAAGTTACATTGGCTGCCATTCATGATCCCAAAAATTGTCCTTCGCCAAATATGGTGTCTTACCGTAGCCTTCGTCCACAATTTTCAGCGCCATCTGAAATCATCGTTTTTGAGAAAGTTATTTGCAAACCGTCAAGTTCCTATCAATCAGCATATTCGTCTCAAAATCATCGTCATCTTCTCCCCAAGGGTTGAGCATGGCTTCTCCGACCTAGAGGAGGATTATTCAAAGCTTCAAGGTACCTTTAGCCACCCCATATAGAATATGAATTCAAAACTGGTCATGAAGGGAAATATTAAATCGATCTAAACTTCTTTATTTTAATAGAGAATTGATTTACATCAAAATTTTCACTCTCCATGACATACTGGCGTGCGACGATTGCGACGAGAAAATATATGTGCACTGAAAATTAATTGTAATAATTCAAAGAAATCTGTAAAAACCTGAAAAGCACACAATAGTTGGATAGACCATCGGGAGTGGGCACCAATCATAATTGCACAACCAGGCGAGGGCCGTACGGAATTCTTTGATTGTCTATTACAGCATGGTATTCAGAGTTTGCAATCAGTCTCACCTCGGAAATGACTTGCTGATAGTATGGGCTTTCTATAAAGCCTTCTTTCCAAGCATTGTAAGTTACCGCCCAGGACCACTGAAAAAACGTTATACCCGGTTTATGTGAAAAACCT
Organism: Mesorhabditis sp. LJ9110; assembly: GCA_038088335.1. Taxonomy (NCBI): domain Eukaryota; kingdom Metazoa; phylum Nematoda; class Chromadorea; order Rhabditida; family Rhabditidae; genus Mesorhabditis; species Mesorhabditis sp. LJ9110. The sequence goes on along the minus strand of JBBGBA010000015.1, from coordinate 59,277 downwards.
GGAACGGGACCCAGTATCTAGCATAGCGGTATTGAATCTCATCAAATACATCCATTTCGTGACGTGTGAATAGGCCTGTAGCGTAGCTGGGATAAAAAAGAGGGTTTACCTGCTGCGACGAGGGTATCTAAGGTTGGGAATCTTTTTCGACATCTGACTGATAGATCACGAAATACTAATGCCTAAAATATACAAAATTCGCATATTTAGTATCTAAAACCTTAAAAATACCTGTGTACTCATACAATGTCGAACGATTTGTCTCCGATACATCCTCGCCCGTTCGCTAGTCCCACGCACATACATGGCTACCATTAACGCGGTACTATAATGTTTTCAAGGCATTTAAAAATCAATCCCTTACTTATCTAACCATCCAATAATATGGTATAAATATTTCCATCTTGCCATTACAGCCGTCACATAAAACCCAAGCATCCAGGACAGCGGAAAAAATTTCATACGATTGTCCGTGTATAAAACAATTTGTGAAAAAGTACTAAAAAGTTTTTGAATGGAATTTTCATCTATTAGTTACATTCTCTGCTCGGCGCTCATTGCCCAGCGATAGTAAGCGCTCAATAGAAAATACAACAACAACCAAACGAAATATTGCATCCATACCTAAGCAAATTTAATGAAAAACATACTTAGCTTACCGCCTTCCAAACTGACCCCTCCCATTTGAAAAATAATTTGATAAAAGTCCATGGCCTGGAGGTGGAGATAGATAAATTATAGTTGACGGGCATTTAGCGGGTAGGGGATGTAGAGAGCAACCGGTCAAAAAATCAATCTAGTTTCGGGTCTCGGGAAGTAATCGGTCTCGATGTCGGGTACTGTTTTGTCAGTCCATGCACGGAATTTATGCTAATCCTGGGTGAGTGATGGCGAGGAGCAGTTTGAAAAAGTTGAAGGGCGTTTGAGGGTTTGAGATTGGGACTAGACCGGATTTAATCGCGATGTCAAAATCAAGACCTGATTGAAAAAAGGTTTGGTATGCTAATTAGCTTGCATTAATCTATACTTTAAATTACAAGGCATAATATTATCTTTCTTTCCTCTTGTTTCAGGGTCGATTTTGGGCAATTTTAATGCCTTCGGTGAATTTTGAGCCAAGGGCCGTGCCAAGCCCCTAAATGGCTTAGCTGTAACATCGAGTTTGTGATTTTTACAATTTTTTGAAGTTTTACCTAGACACCCGGCACCAACTCCCCCACCCTTTCCAGGCCTCCATGCGGCTGATCGGGCATTTTCAACACGCAGTTCGATTTGCACCTGAAAGAGCACCAAAAATACTGCCGAAAAAAATTTACCACGACACCTGAGAGGGCCTGTGTAAATTGCTACGATTTTTTGAAGTGTTGAATTTCTTTTGGGTTTTTGAAGCATGTTTGAAGTCTTCTTGAAAAGCTTCGTAAACTAATTCTGCACTAGATTTTTCGGCTTAACATCAGCTTTTATTTGATTTTGTATATATACCCATATTGCCTCCAATGGCTCCGATCGGTCCTTATTGGGAGTGCGTGTGGTGGATGTTGCTCCTTTCCACGAAATATGCAAATGGACCGGTCGGGGGAGGGCAGCCGATGCGGGATGGCCGAGTTGATAAGGGGGCTGGATCTGGAGATACCCATCGTTTCCTTGACCCCATCTCCAGCGCCTATAAAAGCCGACGATCTGGAGCCCCATTCAGTCGGAGCCCCACCTCCAGCTACAGCTACCGTAATCCGCGTTGTAGATTTTCGATTTTTCGGTATTCTGGGCGTTCTTCCTTATCTATATTTTTGTTATTAAAACCACCTTAAAAATAGCTTTGTAGATGACCACCCGTGCTGCCTCATTGGCGGCCGTTGGGCTCTCGGCTTCGGCCATTCTCCTCGCTCTCTTCGCCGTCAACCAGATCTTCAACGACATCTACGACATCCGCACCGAGCTCGACACCGAGATCGATGCGTTCAAGGTTCAGGCCGACTCCCTGTGGAGGGATCTGAACAGGATGCCCCGCAAGAAGCGTCAGGCTTATGGAGGATATGGAGGAGCCGTAAGTTTGAGCACCAGCATTAAAAATTCAGTTTTGTTTTAGGGAGCCCAGCAGCCGCCGCACTTCCCCGGTGGTGACCAGGGATACGGACCTGGCAACTCGGGTGGCCCCAACTTCGGAGGACCCAACGGACCTGTAAGTACATCTAGAAATTAGCCTAATCTAGCTAGATAGCCATTAAACACGTATTAAATATACGTTTCCAGGTCGGACCCGAGGGACGTGTCCCCGGACAAGTCGGAGTTCCCCCCAGCATCACCCCCAACGGCTTCAACCACGACGGCAGCCCGTCCGCCACCCCCGAAAACCAGGGCAAGTGCAACTGCCAGGCCGACAACAAGTGCCCCGCTGGACCTCCCGGACCCAAGGGAGAGAACGGACACCAGGGACCCGACGGTCTCCCCGGTATCCCCGGAGTCGATGGACAGGATGCTGAGGACCAGAAGGCCCAGACCCAGCAGCTCGACGGATGCTTCACCTGCCCCCAGGGACCCCAGGGACCCGCTGGACCCACTGGAAAGCCCGGACCTCGTGGTGGGTATAAAAACCATATAAAATTTATATCTAGGCTTTAATTTGGTCTATAAGGTCGTAATATATACCAAAATGTTCGTCTTGTTTTGGCGAGTATTTTGGTATACTTTATAATTTTGTAGCACGGCGGAAAATTAGAATTTCGGGGTGGGAAACACAAAAACTGTCTGAATCAACTTCTAACTAGTTTATATGCAAATTTTCAGGTATGCGCGGAGCCCGTGGACAGGCTGCCATGCCCGGCCGCGATGGACAGCCCGGATTCCCCGGATCCATCGGACCCAACGGCCCACCCGGACCCCAGGGAGAGGATGGACCCCAGGGAGAGCCCGGTCTGGACACCGAGCACCAGATCGGCCCCGGACTCAAGGGAGGGCTGGGAAGGGAGAGCAGGGAGATACTGTAAGGCCCATGCAAATTTCTGATTGATTTTTGATTTTTAGGGAGCCCCAGGACCTCAGGGAACCCCCGGAGAGCGCGGACCTCGCGGACCCAAGGGAGAGGATGGAGCTGCTGGACAGGTACTGTAATATTTTGCTCGTTCGCTAATAGAGTATTTTAATAGTATAATTTTAATAACAAAATTCAATTTAGGCTGGAGAGCCCGGAGAGGAGGGAGAGCCCGGCAAGGACGCCGAGTACTGCCCCTGCCCCCGTCGTGGACAGTCGAGCCCCGTTCTCTCGGGATCGTACTCCCAGGGAGGAGCCGCCGGAGGATCCGAGGGATATTAAACCGAACCCACAACAGATCAACCTCAAGTCTAGTAACGATAAATTCTTCTGCAACATATGCTTTGACAACATCGAACCAAAAATGCAAATTAGAAACCAATTGAGTCAGAGAAAATCGTACATAATGCATTTTTCAGAGGAAATAAATTCTTACTAGTACAATTCTAAACCTCAAAAAACTTAAGCTGAAGGGTTTTTTGCTTGGCTAAAATATGGCCATGGCTCTAGCTACTTTGCATTTTTACTGAAAATAATTTTTAGTTATAAAAATCGTAATGGTAATAAATTTCAAAGTTCATAGCTAATTCCTGGCTTTAAAATATTTTCGACAACTTCACAGCATTAAAATGATGCAAATACTTCTATATTCCCAAAACCTAATGCTATTTTTACAAAACCCAAATCTCAAAATCTGTAGGCGGCAAAACTTTGGTACGATTTTCTCACTTTTTTTTGTTTTAGGTCATGTGTTTTTAATTATTCAAAACGCATTAAAATATATATCTTCATAAATTTATTCATCACAAAATTAAAATAATATCACAAATTCTTAGGAAATGCTTAGAAAGGCAGATTTGGCGTGGGTTTGTTTGTAGCTATCAAGCAGTGGCAAGAAGTTTATATTTTCAAGGCAAGTCAGAAAAGCGAGAGACATCAGAAGTGTCCAAAAAAGGCGTTTGGAAAATGCAAATAATAAAAAAGGGTAATGGTCTGATTATTCAAATATGGCTTGCGCTTTGTAATTCGGCTTAATAGACGGCCGGGCGTTGAGCAGCCGTGCCTTTCGGCTTCTCGGAGATGTGGAGGCCTTCGAACGCCTCGTAGTCGACGGGAGGAGTATCTGGGCGAGCCTAGAGTTAATTTGCAAATTTGGGATTTTATTAGGTTTCATTTACCTCTCCACGAAGTTCGCTTTCGACGGTCTGAGACTCACGTTCGCGCTCCGAGCGTAGGGTTCCGGAGAAGGCCTATTTGCATATTTTTTAAGCTAGTCATTTTTCAGTTACCTTCTCGTTAATATGAGGTCTGCGATAGATTCCAGCCTCATACGCGTCCCAAGCCGCGCCAGAAGACGTCTCACCACGCAAAGAAGCTGCCGAGGAACCAGCGCCCTAAAAATTCAATAGTGAAGCACAAAGTTAAACAAGAGAAGTGACAAATATCCAAACAATCAAGTGTGCCAATGTCCAACCTTTTTCTGTGCTCTCCGGATGGTGTCCATGCTTTCATAGTGCTCGTGCCGAAAACCGCGGGGCGCATAGCTGGCCTATTTTTGTGTATAGACAACAAAAATGAGACAAAAGTGAAGGATAGTGCGTAAACAATAGTTAAATTCTATTACCTCTGGTGCACCATTTCCGCCACTGACGTAGGCGGGCTCTTCGTAGGCGCGGCCTCTGAAACGGGAAATTTGAGTTTTTTCCAGGGACGCTTCCCAATTATATAGCCTTAAGAAACTGTAAAGGAATTTGGGTTTTGAAAACTTCAGTACAGTCATATTTTCGCTTATACTATTTTATGTAAAAAAAGCTTACCTTGGAATAGTACCATACATGCTATCAGCAGAAGTAATAATTGGCCCAGTACCAGATTCGGCCGCTGGGCTTCGGGGCCTAAGATTATTATATAACTTTGAAAGCAATAAATTGAATTACCTCATATGCATGGAGTGGAACATGTGTGGGGGTGGGGGCGGAGGGAAGAAGGGCCCATGAGGGCCATGGAAGAACGGATGAGGTGGTGGGCCTCGCATATGAGGCGGAGGAGGTGGAAGACGAGCTCCATGGGGTGGTGGTGGTCCGCCTAAAGTATGCATCTAAGAATATACCACAGCTACTATTAGAACTAATATATCTACCTAAAGAACGAAATGTTGACTTTCCGAGCTGCTGCTCCGCTGCGGAACTTTAAAAAACTTACCGAATGGTGGTGGCATGAAATGCGGATGCCCGCGCAGATGATGTGGAGGTGGAGGAAGAGGTGGGCGCATTCCTAAAGGTATACCGATTAATAAATTATTTTTAGATACCTGGGGGTAGCATGAAGGGTGGTGGGAAGAAGGGGAAGTGAGGATGAGGCATCGGAGGTCGACCATGTGGGGGTGGAGGGCCAAATCGAGGTGGGACTCCAGGTGAAGGTGGGCTGAAAGCAATTGGTTATACCAATTTTTAAGGTAGCTTCTAGTAGCGTTAATATTCAAAAACATACCCAAAAACATCAGCCTCCGAACCGGAGCGACGTTGACCTCCGTAAGGCACAATTGCATGTCGAGCCATTGTTCCTAAAGTAAATGAGTATTTTCTAATTTCCAACATTATTTACATATTTGAATTTATATAATTTGCATGCATAAATGCGATCCCCGTCTTTTTTGCCCCCTTTTCATCCATTAATCGTAGTGACGACCATCACTCTGTCAGCAGCCAGGCGGCCCAAATATGATGGGTCCGACCGGCCTTGACACGGCACATTCCCCCATACGATCTTAGATAAGATCACCCCCGCTGTCCCCTAGAAGGTTCTAGGCCATCCCGACGCATGTATAGATATTACTACTAGCTCAGGCGGAAAGAAAAAACGACTGTAAAAAAGACGAACCATTCTCGCTTGCGGGCCGCTTTCCAGCCGCTGCGCCACGATCGAGCGTTGATGACATGGACACTGAATCGTAATCACCGTTCTGTTGCCTTCTCTCCCATCCGGCCAACGTTGTCAGTTTCCGGGCTTAAAAAGGATGTAAATTGAGTCTGCCGCCCTACCATCCGGGTGCTCAGGATCGTCTAGATTTGGCGGTGTTGGAGAGCGGCCAACATTTTGAGGAGGAGTCGGAGATCGTTCTCCATCTGGCCCTCGAATCGCTTTGAGCCCAGGGATTTTGTCATCCATCTGGGTCGACATAATAGGTATTTAAGGGTCGACTACCTTGAGATAGATGGAGTCGCCATAAGCGTGGAAGCAGCAACGCACAAGGGCGTTGGCAGCTTTATTGTTGGTGCAGATGAAGCCGTGGCATTCCAAGACCTAAGAAAAATTCATGATACGTGATTACGCCAATTATGCCATACCTTAACCCCGGTAGTACGACGGAAAATTGCCGAAAAGATGGGTGGATGAGGGGAATCGGGTAGGTTGGCAAAAGGAGAGTCAAGAGGGAGGAACCTAAAGGTATACAATGTTTAAATAAATTTTTACTCACTTCTCGCCGCCTCCTTCGATAGCGTATCCCGAAACATTCACATAACGTACAGCCGCGCAGTAATGTAGGGTATTGATTGGGAAAAAGGCTGTCTCGCTCTTCTGCTCGCCTTCAATGTATTCTAGCAAAATGCCGTTCGACCAGACGGAGAGCCTGAATAGTCAATGAATAAGGAAATTTGGATATTATTCTACCAGCTGTCGATGCCTTTCGTGTCGGTGACATCTTCTACTGGGTAGCGCTCACGGAGGGGTTGTTGGATCCCCTGAATATGGATTGGTATTAAAAGAGGTAAAATCGATACCTGGAGTCCGTCTTTTGTAACGATTGGGACGGCCGAGCCGATGTAGAGGACTCGGCAACGGCAGAGTGGAATTACCATCTGGAAAAAGAGAAATGAAAAGGGATCGTAAGTTTTTTCGACGAATAAAACAAGAAAAAAAGATATATCAATGAAAAAAAACTTATTCTATAGAATTCTATAGATTTTTTGATTCTATCACTTTGGCTGCGACTGGGAGTCGTAAATAAAATCGTAATGTAAATGAATTACGTAAATCGTGATCGTAATGTCGCGGAAAGGTAGCAATAATCCATTACGCAATGGAAAGCGAGCGTACGCGCTGCGCATCGCGGTTCGGAGAAATTCAGAGTCCAGAAAATGGAGCTTTACACCTTGCAGATACCTTAAAAGTATTTAAGAGTATGCAGTTACCTCGGCACTTTATGCTAAAACGGTCAAGCTAGCGAAATTTCCGAAATTCCACACAAACCCCTCCCCCAACAACCGTATACGGTGAAATGAGGTGTGAATGTAGGGGGTCATGGTGTGCAGTTTCACGACCGGAAATACAACCCCCATCGGTCCGCATTGATGGTTCAAAAACGGGCGACTCGGGAATGTGCTGCGCCTACCATCCGTTGCTGTCCCACATATGAAACCGCATAGGATCGGATAGAAGCGGGGGGTTGTGGAAGAAAAAGCCCAAGCTGGCGAGCTAGAGGGATTGTGTGTCAGGTCAGATACAATCCAGAGGATCGCAGCCGTTGAGCCGTTCTCCCCCCTCCCCCATTCCTACCAACAAGCACTTATCACCCATCGATCCTGAGGTTCGCGCGCGGGGGGAACGCAACACAAGCTGATTCTCGTACATTCTTCGATATATATGGATAGAAAATCGTGTCTCGTAGTGAGCATGAGTATCAAGGTATTTTTCTACGCTTTGATCGATAAATTTAGATATTACGGAAATAAAAACTACCACTTTCTCGAGGTCATTGATTTTTATAGATTACCAGTCCCTTAAACTTAAGTTACAACCTCTGTCGAAAAAGTACCGTATACCAAATCACCCCTTAAATTCCTGAAACACTACACACCATAAAAACCCAATTAAACGACCGGAGAATGACGCAAAATCTAATTCGATTAGCCGGATGGAATTTCAGTCTGGGCAGGCTCGCCGATTTTGCTTTTTGGGGAGCTAAAAAACTGAACAGCGAGCTTGTAGTCTGTATCCTACTGGTATCAACAAAAATGTCTAAAATCTCTAAAAATAGCAACCATCCCCTCAATCCTAAATTTTCCCCCTCCTCAATCTTACCCGCACCCTCGTGATAAAATGAACAAACGATCGATCCCACTTTTTTCGCGCACCGTTCAGCGCGGCATCCCCTGAAATGAAGGTTGGAGAGCAAAACAAAAAAATACCTCGCGTGTGTGTTGGCGAGGGACAGTGAAGAGAACCGGATTGCCCGGCCGGAATGAGCACGAGCACGACGGCCTTGTCGGGCCCACCGAACGGATATGGAATGAGTGGAAGGGATGCATCACCCAGACACCATCACCCACTACTCCCCCCCCCCCTGTATTTTGCTACTTTTCGGAAAAAAAGATTGAGGGTTGCAGGGGAGCGGAAATGTTGGAGGAGAGGAGCAAGAGGTGGTAGGATGCCCTTAGAATGGTGGCAAAGGAACGGAGGAGGAACTGGTAAATGGGGGAGGGCGAGTAGGAAGGGGACCGGAGGCTTATGCCTCAACTTTCGTTTGGCTAATGTCACCTGTCAAAGGTGGGGGAGCCGGATCCGCTTATGCATATGTATGTGGCTGGGTGGATACTAGAAAAAAAAGGGGGGGTTGGCATGGTGGGGGAAGATGTTGGTGGCATAGGGGTAAATCCTAGAAGCTACTAGGGTGAGGATAAATCTGAACCTAAGCCTAAACCTAAGGCTAAGCCTAAGCCTAATCATAAGCCCAAGCGTAAGCCTAAACCTAAGCCAAGCTTAAGCAAAGCTAAGACCTAAGCCTAAGCCCAAGCCTAAGCCTAAGACTAAGCCAAGCCTAAGCCTCTACGTCAGCGCTTTCGAAAATCACATAAAACCCAAAATTTTCTCGACAATACAATGAAATCAAACCGTAACCAAGTAAGTCAATTATTTAGTAAACATGTTTGGAGTGAGTGGCGCGTGTGCGGGGCGACCGTCTTCCCCTGGCTGGTCAACGACCTTGGCCGAGCGCCCACCTCACCCCCCTGGTCCGGCCGCCCCCTTCTCGACGGATTACCACAAAGATATGCCCCGCCAGCCCAGAGCCTTGTGTAGCCTTCAAACCTGGACCTTCAAACCATTTTTCGATGGAGTGATGGTCAAGGTATAGGGGATAAAATGTGTAGTAATACGGTACACCTCATCAAGGGTACTGGATATAACCACCAACCAATATTTTCCAGCTATTGTTGGAGTCCATCTAGCTAGTGGAGCCAAAGATAGCAACTTTTACAGAAGAGCACAATTCGAGTCTGGACGCCCTGAAAACACAAATACTCGATGGCACTTGAAAACTGTTCAAGGGAGTTTCAAGGGTTTTTGTAAGCGTTTGACGCTCCCGGCTTTTACTTGGGAAACACGAAAACAAAGCTCAAAGGTTTTTTCAGCTTTTGAGCTTGCTTGTAGACTCTAAATTAAATTTTTAAATATATTGCTAAATTTGCCGAATTGGAGGATATATTTCACCTAAGAAGTATATCTCTGCAAGAACAGAATTTAGGCTACTTTTCAATCAGTTGATTAAACATGGCACCTATTATTGTTTAAAAAATTCTTGGCATAAATAAATGCCAAGTGACCTAGTGGTATAATCAGGTGTCCTTTTTGGTATCAGCGGTACTTTGTGCTCTGTAGTAAGCTGTAGTAAGTCTACAGTCTATTTTGATCAGTTTTAGGTTCGCAGGACTTTTTTGTTTTCAATCCCCCCACCACCGCGCTTGATCATCATCTTAATTAACTGCCACCGAGCCATCGGGCAGAAATTCCGTAGCGAAACACCCCGATGGAGCTGGTCTCTATTTGCTCGCCGGATTGTCGCTCCTTACCAGATGCTCTGCCGGGTTCGAAGGATAAACAATAAATTCCCCCCGTTGGCCCCCGGTGGCCGATCCATACACCTCGATTCAAATTCTGAGCTGCAAGGTGTTTTCCGGGTCTCGTGGAACGGCCCTAAATGTCCATCAGGCGCACTTCCGGCAGTCGCCTATCCACGCCGCGCCTCGAATTTTATGGTGGGTTGTCCTTAATTGAAGTACGGCCGGCTATTTCGCTTCTGGGGCTGCGTTTCCACTATACTATTCATTATTTTTAGGTTTTCTAGTTTTTACAGGTTTTAAGACACAGAGTATGTCTAATTTTTCGGGCGAAACTGGTTTCATTTGACAACTCTGTTGTGTCTCGGCGAAACGTCGGCTGTTTGGCAGAACACTGGCCTTTTGTTATCATTCCAGTAAGGTGAAAAGTTGTGAAAACGATATGGTGGTAAGGAATTTGAACTTCGAGAAATTTTTTTGGGGTTTTGGCTCTCTCGCTATATCTCTTTCTCCTCCTCTCTCTCTTCTTCTCTCTCTCTAACTTAGGTGTCAGGCTTTAAATTATTCGATTATTCCGTTGCAGGACTATTTAAAAAAAGTTAGTTTAAACGATTTTAAACAACTTATTCAGTTTTCGAACTGTTTCACTCCTATTAAGATATTTGCAAAAGAAGTGCAAGAATTTTGTAATTAAAAAGGCAAAACTATTTAAATTGTAAAAGGAATGCCTCAACGAAAACCGGAAATGACGTTAGGCGAGTTTTTCCTGCGCGCCTGCCTTTGTTGTGCCGAAAGAGAGGCCCAGCTTGGTTGCGTGAATGGCACCAGCATATAGCCGTTCGTCCTAACGGATGCATGCTGCCCCTTATGCCACTATATGTCGATTGGGGAGGGCCCTCCGGGCCTTTCCTAAATGGTGTCCGCACAGAGTGGACGGGAGCTGTGCCTTGTCCTCCTCGTCCTCCTCCTCCAATAGATGGATGACACTGGGCAATGTGGCCTAACCCTTTCACATCTCATCCCCATCCACCTCTACCCTATTCTCTACCATTGCTGCCCAATCTCCGTCCCCAGCGCGCCCTGATCTTGCCCTCCGTGCTTTTTTATTTGTTTACTTTCCTGCTTCCCGCGCCCATTTCAACTCTCCGCCCATTATGCAACATATACTCCCCTCTTGGGCATCGCGTTGCGACAAATGGGATTAGTGGAATACACAAAAATTATGGAGTGGGGCGGGAAGAAGGGGGAAAAAGCTGCATTTGGCTGTGGCTTTCTATGTTTGCTTTGCCAACGAGGGTTCTGCGCAGGGAATTCTAAATTCAATTCATTATTGTTTCTTTATTGCTTTAAAATCAGCATTTGAATATATTCCTTTCAAAGCAACTCCCAGTTTTTAAAAAGCGCGTTATTTCCTAGCGTAACTAGACGGAGAATCGCCTGGGCACTAATAGCTTTTTTCTATTCTAATGTGTACTTCCTCTAAATGTTAATTATAATCATAAATGAACAAAACTACCTGCAGAAATTAGAACATTCACTTTTTACCATATGCAAATTCGAAATTTTTTGCCAAGAAACGTATAAAACCTGGCTGCTTCCATACAAATTAAAAATTTAATTGATTTTTGCAGATCGTCCATCTTGGCGTGGGATGAAATGTCCATCGACGAGTCAATCCAGCCGCTTCTCCCAATCACAAGCAAGTTCTTCTTAATTGTTTTATTGAAAACAAGGGCGAGCTATCGGATTCCAAATCCCAATGACCAAGCAATGCTAACGCGTATCATATTACAGGATGAGCGCGCTTCTGTTATATCCGGTGGCTCTTCACCCGCGACGTCGACGTTGGTTGTCGAAAGCGCTACATCGTCGCGAAACACCGAAAAGCTCAGGAAGTCAGTGCTGAAACTTTAATATTATAGGAAATAGCATATCGCTTCTTTTGGATTTTAAATTCTCCTTTTTGGGGGCTTTGGCATGCCATTATTTACTTTTCTGGTCACTATTTGGCTCGATATTTGCTTTCCAAAAGTTTCTAGGGTTTAAGCGGCCGTTTCTTTTCGGCGGAAATGCTAATGCAAAAAAATGTGCAGAGAGTGGGGTGAGGCAGGCGAGAGCAGAAACGATTTATGCTAATTTTAGAAAGAAGGTCCATTTTGTACTAATTTTTCCTGGCCTTCCTGATCCCTTTAAACAAAAACAAACACCTGGCTGTGTCGCCCTTTGCATATGGGGGTGGTGTGCGTTGCAGACGGCGTGGCCTTTCCACAGGGCTTTTTATGAATTTGGGATGTGGTGCTTTTGAAAGGACATGGTCAGGGAGAGGGGGGTGGATGGGTGGCAAAGAGGGGAAAGCGGGCGGAAGGGGGTGGGGGCAGAAAAAGAAGGGGACGACGAGGGGGGCAAGGGGGGTGTTCGAAGCTGTTGGCCAGGAGGCGGCAGTCGTCTCGACCACAACGTTTCGTGATGAATATTCCTGGGCTAAGATGAAGCAATTCCTGCGGGCCGACTGGTCCAGGTAGGCTGGTTGTGACCGTTCGATAATTTGCGGCAGAGGCGTGTTTTTCGGGTGGGGATGAGCTTTTGGGGGTTTATATATATTTTTACCACATTTTTAGGTAATTTAAGATTGCTGGCATCTTTTATATCGTTATTACATCTTCTTTTATATAACTTAAGGCCGCCAGATGCATTCTTAACACACTCATTAAAGCCTAAAAATAAACAAAATTAGGGGCCACCTAAAGTTAATGTTTCAAAAATACCTTTCCAGAATTTATATAGCTTAAATGCATATTTTATATAGCTTCTAACATTTTTGCATAGATCAAAAATCGTATCAAAAATTTTTAAAACTCGTGAGAAAATCATAAATACGGCAACATTTACCTTAAAAAGCTCCCCAAACCCGAAATCACGTCATCCTAAAGCAAAAAAAAATCGCAACTTGAACTCGATACCCTATGAAAACTTGCCAAAAATTCGATTGCAATCCCGAAATGGACCCCAGCCAATTTCCCCCTCTTTAACCTTTCAATACAACCCACCTGGCAACAGTAAACACTCGTTTCCCAGACGCCGCGCTCGGTTTTTCGCCATGCTCTTTTTTTTGTGCCCCACCCTGTCCTTTGACCAAGGAATCATAACCCGCGTCAAGTTGCGATTTTTTGCCTTGAAAATTATTCGACCGGTCACAACAGCCACCCCGAGCAGGTCGATGGAATTCACCTCTACGGACGAGCTATCGGATTGTGGCTCGGTTCGATCACGGTCTCGGCCACTATTACCTCAGTCCGGATCGCTCAATTTCCGCTTCTGGAGGAGCAAGGAGAACGAGTGGGTGCATCTCTTCGACTACTCTTGGGCCCTAATCAGCCAGGCCGAACCCGCTGTTCCCCCAAAATAGCTCACTGCTGGGGAGCCACACAATGGCCAAGATGACGGGGTTCGAAATGGCCAAGATGATACTTTAAAAGAAGGGGAGGGGGCTTAACCCGCGCAACCTTTGGACCCAAGGGCTTTCGTTTCTTTTGGCTGAGGTCGGCGGGACCTTAATTGGCTCACCCTTGGGCAATCGAAACCGGGCAGGCAGGGAGGCAAATGAGGCGAATTTTTCGGGGGGCTTGAATTGAGGATGGGGATCGTTGTTTTGTGACGTCAAGGGTGGTGATACAAGGGTTTTGTTATGGTAGTTGAAAATATACAAAAATTTCAAGGGGAGTCTGCTGTTCCACAGAAGCGAATTTCCAGCCTTTTTGGATGCGAATCTCACGGAATAATACACTTAAAATTCGGTGGTTTAAAAAAAGATGAATTATACGTTTGTAATACTCATTAATATGCAAATTTAGAAAGCTTCCTTCAGAATAACATACCAAATATGGCAATATTATTTGATATAAACAGGCAAAGGTATTAGAAATTCGGGGCATTTTTCAGAATGCTAAATATAATCAAAATTATTCCTGTCAATATTCAATAATACTCAAAATCAGAATCCGCCCTTCAAAACCCGTAACTTTTGTATTTTTCCTACCTTCCAAATCCCCAAAATGCATATCTTCGATTGGCTTGAATATAACCGAATCCACATTAGGTACGATCAGGCCCGTACGGGAGCCGAGATTTCGGGGGGGCACCACCCAAAAATTTTGGCGACCCCCCGGTCACCACTTTCAAAACATTCGAAAATAGCGACAAAAACAGCGCCGCAGGCGAAAAAAATTAGAAAACCGCGTTTTAACGCTTAAATTCTGTGAAAACACATCGGAAACGGCGCGCGCAAGCGAAATTTTGTTCAGCAAAAATGGTGCACTAATGAAAACGAGCGCCGCAGGCAAAAAATTTTTGCGAAAAAAATCATAAGGGTCCCCCCTTATGAACTTTTCGGACCTCGACCGATTTCGGGGGGGGCACCGTGCCCCCGGTGCCCCCCCCCTCGTACGGGCCTGGGTACGATGCAGCTAGAAGTGCTTCCCACCCCAAAATCCAATCCACCCCGAAAACTAATTACTTCCCTTTAGCCCTCCCCCCGGCCCTTTATACCCAACAACAGAATTTAGGTGGTTTGTCCTCCCCCAAAAGGTTGGCATCCGGGGCTTCAACCCAACATAAAAAAGCATCGATTTCAGATTTACGGCCGCCGTGGGTCGACCCGGATTAGCGAGGGAGGCACGGGAAGCCGTCCAGAAGGCCATCAGCACCGCCAATCCCCTCGTGAGCAAGAGTTATAATCGGGAATTATTTCTAGAAAAAAAGGAAAAACAACATAGAAAGAAAATCTGGGGCTTCGGTAAATAACTATCGCCGATTTTCAGAGAAAACCACCCCTTGCCGAGCCGGTTGACTACGAAAAATTCGTCCGAGAAAAAAGTATATTACTGGAGAATGACCCTCAAAGAGATTTGCTTCTTTTCCCAAGGGATGATATCGCGGTATGAAATCAAGAAATTATATTTAGAGAATATTTAGGAAACCTCACATCAAGTTGAACCACCAACGGAAGTGCCCTCAGCTACAGAAGCTGATATTGAAAGTGCAAGATGGCTTTTGACAAAAGAGGCCCTTCGAGTGCGTTAGGAAACATAAATTAACATCCTTTTTTAGTTATACGCAGCTCCCTACAGTACCGTTGAGTTTAACTATCTACGTTTTGCCGGGGATTACAATACCGTCCTTGAAAAGTTGGTTTTACAGATATTTCCTCAGATAATGTATTTAGTACAAACTCGGATGCCGATGCTGCATTGGCGTCATTGGTTTTCGAGTCCGATATTGCACAAGAAGAGGAAAAAGCTGTATGCTAATATTAAATTACTGCTTAACGAATTGTTATTAGGTTCGAGACGGATTTCTGATGAAAGAAAAGATTAAAGAAGGCTGGCTCGTGGTTGTCAAAACAGATCCAACACTTTTGGATAAATATAAATCAGAGAAGAAGAGGTACTGTGTGTTGAAGCGAACGGATAATGGAGATATTACAGTGCAAGTAAGGTTCAAATGTATAACTCGTAGAAAAATATATTTTTAGATCTCAAGAGGCCCAAATATGCCCCCAACAAAACTCCCCCTGCGCGTCAGTAGTTGTCAAATAAAGAAGACGAAAAAGGATAAAACTATTCTAGAAGTAAGAATACCATTATAACATCTAATAGTGAGCTTTTAGATGAAATCTCAAGCCGATGATGATACGTTGAGCGGGAATAAAGAACCGAAAGACAAAGGGATTTCTTTTATGAGCGAGAGCCCAAATTTTTTGGAAGAATGGAATACAACTGTAAATTTGGCATTATCACTTAAAGATAAAGGTATAAAATTACAAATAACGTTTTTAAATTTGAATATTATATAGGAGACCAATCGAATGGCACCCTCGATGCGCTTGAAAGGAAAACAAGCCGCCAGGAAAATCAGGGAGATTCTGAAAGTATTCACAGCGAGGATAGCGGAGGTATTTTCGGCTTTAAAAAATTTATTCCAGTTTTTAGGGTCTGTTGGTCGCGAGAGTACCTATTGGAGAGGCAGAAATACAGCTGTGCGAGCTCTACAACCCCCGATAGTAGAAAGAAGGAATTTATTTGCATTGTACAATCATTTAGAGGTAAGCTAGACCCTAAAAACTTCAAGCTAGCTCTTTAGCCATTCGTCGATTGGAAAGGGGATGGCTGTTCTCTATTGGAAACCCCAGATTCAAAGCCAACGCCACAATCTACCGTACCTTCAACACCTACTATTAGTGCGTAACCAGCTCTGTAACATTAAAATTGGGGTTTAGATACTAGAATATCGTTTTCGGATCGTCTTACCGTGCCACAAATCACTTATAAGATTGAGGTAAAGCGGATTGACTTGAGACTCCCGATAGCTGCTACTCAAATGGAACAGGTGAGGATGAGGTTGATGCTTGTAAAAATAGCCAAAGCAGGTCGAGCCCTTCTTCTTGCGTGTATTCCTTTTTGACTGCTCTTCTGGGCGGCGGATAACAGAAGAAGTTCATATCGACATAAACTCCGCCGATCTGACAGCGATATGGAAGATCAATCGAGAGCGGAAAATGTGGGGAAATTGGATCAAGGGAAAATTATCTTATCTTAGTTCGTCTACTAGCTACACGGTGAACCAAATTCCGTCTACCGTGATTGGGTGTGGGACGGCGAGGACGATGAGCTGCACGATACAGTCACCAAATCGTCAATTATGGGTGGTGGCCAGGGTGGATCGGGTTCTTAACCCAGATGTACAGGTATGTCAATTACTACAACTATTTTTAAACTTAAGTTTTTAGGGTGAGCTCTACATGCGAAGTGCAGAGCCAAAGGCTGTGGTAAAGCTCCAAAAAATGGTCGCAGCTGCCTGTACCAGATTGGGGACCTATCGGACCCGTTTTGCGTGGACAGCCAGGTACGGTCCTTTAGAAAATGTAATTTGCATCAATTCAGGCCACTTGTAACAACCGGACCTCCTGGGACCCACGCAACAATGCCGGTTTTCCGGTGTGAAGGGAATAAATTGAGCGACTCGGATTTGCAAAGATACCTTCAGGATTATAACAAGTAAAATACACCATAAAAATTAATAAGAGGTTTTTAGGATCGAAAAAGCCAGCAAAATGACAATCCCCGGGGCAACGGCGACGATTACAGTGGAAACCGTGGACGATTTGGAAACGATTCCTTGTGAGTCATGAGGCGATTGGGGGTGATTTATGCGGCGTAACCCTTTTAGTCCGGGTCTCACCCTCGCTTCTCCCTCTGAGGCCATGGAAGAGCCCGAAGGACTCCCCGATTCCGCCCTGTTTCGAGATGCAAACATTTGGGGACGATATCCAGGAGCCGCACTCGGATTTGGTCAACTTGCTCTATGTATATCCGTTGAAACTCAAGTAGGTATCTATATCTCTCTCTGTCTCGCTCTCTCTCTTGCTAGCTATCTCTCTCTTAAGCTAATCCCTTTAAAAAAACCCTTTAAACCCTGCAAACTCCAAAATCGGAAACGAACCGGGTTGATTGAAATCTCGGCGAAGCCCCAGCCCAAGCCTAAGCCTCAGCCTAAGCCTAAGCCTAAGCCTAGCCTGCCTAGGCCTCAGCCTAAGCCTAAGCCAGGCTTAAGCCTAAGCCTAAACTAAGCTTAAGCCTAAGCCTCAGCCTAGCCTAGGCTTAAGCCTAAGCCTAACCTAAGCTTAAGCCTAAGCCTCAGCCTAAGCCTAAGCCTAAGCCTAAGCCTAAGCCTAAGCCTAAGCCTAAGCCCAAGCCTAAGCCTAAGCCTAAGCCTATCGATATAGTCGATTTCCATGGTTGACCTCTCAATGTTTCAAATCGAACTTTCTCAAGCCTTTAATAAAACCCTATCTAATCATTATTTTTAGATACGACTCCCAAAAAGTATTCGGAAAAGCCCGAAACATCGTATGCACTGTAAAATACATGAGAGCCGGGGAAGTGGTAGATGGTGCGATTATCGACCGTCTTGGCATCGGCGGCCCATTTGTTTCTCAAGGGACCTGCGCAGTACAACATCATCAACAGTGCCCGGTCTTTTGTGAAGAGGTTTGAATCGCTCACAAAAACGATCAGAATTTTCTCTAGATAAAAATGAGACTGCCGCTCTGCTTACAACCAGTTGATCATCTACTATTCCAATTCTCGCACGTCTCCGTGGCTGGGGTGAATAGTGTGAAGAGCCCGGGAGAGGTGGGTCCCAAAACTAAAAAAATTTGATTTAAAGCCCCAATATCATGGGAATCCGATTTTTTAGTCCGTGGAAACCCCGGTGGGCTACTCCTGGCTCCCAATGCTGTCCCGCAAGGATCGACTGATGATGGAATCCGATGAGCAAGAGTTCTCACTCCCCGTTGCGGTCGAGCTGCCCCAAAACTATTACAATTGCAACCCACTGGCAGCTACAAAAGTATGAAGATACTTTTTAGATTAACAAAAAAAATCCTTTAGGATGATGGAGTGGATGTTCGATGGGTGGACACAAAGCACTTATTTTCGGTCAGGTTGCGGATGGTTTCATCAGCATTTACGACAGAGCCAAGGTTACACAGCTTTTTCCAGGTATTCAAGTAATTACTTCATAATTCTAGCGATACCTTTAGGCTTGTCAAAAGCTCGAGACGTTAGAAAATGGCGATGATTTGATGGATTTGCAAAAGGTATCGATTTTAGCCTGGGAGTAATTCTCCGTTTTAGTCAACCGACTCTCCACGCTCGTGCTCACCCTTAGCGAGGTCGCCTGAGAACGAAAACAGGATTGTTCGGGAGTTAGAATCGAGAGTAGAGGTATATTGGATCTCCTAAACCTTAGAAATTCTTAGGACCTTGCTACTATCGACATCCGAAGACTCCTGCCCTTCCTCCCAACCCTCCTTCGAAGGATCCTGAGTCTCTTAACTGCTTCTCCCACCGACAGACTCGCCCTGACTTGCTTGAAGTAAACAAAAAAAAATCCAGTTCCTTTAATTTACATATTTAGTTCAATAACCCTCATTTGCAACCGGTTAACCTCGTCCGGATACCGTACCCTCTTGCGCCAATTCATCCAGAAGCAATGTGAGGAAGTCCCAAACGGCCAAGAAACCGTGCATGCCTCCGTCGTCAAATATATCCCCCTCCTGGTTGGTCTAACCTACTTTGCATGTCATGAATTTTCAAGACATTTAAGTTTCTAAAGCAATATGAATTTATTAGTTACAAAGAGCCAACCCGAACGAGGAGCTGAGTACGATACTGAGGCAAATGTGGTTCCTCTTGGATGTTACTGTAAAAACGCTTACGCAACATATTTTGAGGAACGGGATGAATAGGGTAGGTTATCAATTTATCAAGACCTGAATTTTATTTAGAATCCGAGAAATGAACGGCTTTCTCGTGAGCTTTTGGATCAATTTGGGGCGTTTGTCGATATCACTATAAAAATGGTGATTTAAATGTAGTTATATAAATTTCGATTTGTCTAGATCGTCACAAAACACGCCGATTTTCCGGAAGAGACACGATTGGCAAATACAGCTCTGGCTAATTTCTATCGTGTATGATTACCGTATACTTCTTAAAATATTCACATTTTAGTGTTGCTTGTCATTGATTGATCGTGGTGCTGTCTTCCGGTGGATATATACAACGATCTTGAAGCTGGACGAGTCGGAAGCAAAGGTTTCAAATTCTGTCTTGACTTAATTTACTTAATTCAGATGATGCGACAATACAAAGTTGATCTGCTAGCCGTTTTGTTCCAACATGAGCATCTACTACCCCTGTCTCTGCCTGTTCTCCTTGATGAGAAGAACGCCATTCAACGGATCAACTATTCATCTACAGCCCAGCAAGAACCAACCACCATTAATGCTGGTAGGTATAGCTGATAAGATAGTGCTTTAAAAACAATATTTCAACAAACTTAGCTACTTCAAACCAGAAAATCATAATTTAAGGAAACACCGCCGGATTCCTAGCCCGCTTCATCACCAAGCTATTCCACGCCCCATCACTCGGTGAACAAAATGAAACGGAAAGATGTAACGATTTATTCTTACGTGCAAAATATTAGAATTTTTTTAGACTCTCATTGCTCCCGAGAATGGTGGTTGAGCCCCGACTACTTTAGCCGTCATTTCCCTGTCGCATTGCTGCTCCAGGTACTCAAAAAAAATACACCCAAAGTAGGCAATTTCAGGAAATGTACGAATCCCTGCGCGAGCCCCGGGACTATAGACGAAAACCTGTCATGCTGCTAAGGAATCTGCTAGCAAAACATAGCTTCGATTTTCGATATGTTGAGACGGTAGGTCAAGCTGGCTTTGAAAACTCAACCCCTTTAGAACACGAGGAGAAGAATTGCTGTCCTCTACGCTCCATTGATCCGTTTTGCACTCGACCATATCTCGGAGCTCGAAGCTGCTGTGGAGAAGCTGAACAAGGACACAAATCCATCCCTTAATAGTAAGTGCTAAAAAAAGAAATATTTTTTTTGTCTAGATGTTCTTGGATGTACAAAATGGCACTCTTTGGACAGAAGCGGAAAACTTGGCAGCGAATCAAATCGGTTTCCGAACTACCCTACTACGTCTCGAGAAAATGCTCCACAGATTGCACCCCTAGCTGAGAAACTGGATTTGGTAAAGAAAAACATTTTATTTTGAAAAGCAAACTTAGGATGAAGTGCAAGACGTCTTGATTTCGAGTCTATGGGTTTTACACCGGATACCACCAAGAATTCTGGGATTACTGTGGAGTGAATGTGTGGATAAAGGCGCGATGAAATTCTTACGGTATTTGCCTAGATGATGAAGAAACAGTGGTTGCAGATTCCTGGAGCTTACCCTCGAGGTCTTCCGGTACCGTGGCCGGAAGCACGCGCTAAATACGTCGAGACCAACGTAAGTTAGATCAAATAAATTTTTGAAGTGCATGCAAAAATTCAGAAAACGTAGCAGCATCCGAGCTTTGATTCAAGCCCCATCCGTACAACCAATGGTGGAAAATGATGGTAAATTCAAGCCCAGAAGCCTACGAAAGTTTAGGAAGTGATGATGGGACTAGCCAGCTGCCTTTCGGTGTTCTTCAAGCTATCAATCTCAGGTAACCTAAAAAAAATACAGCTAAGCATTCAAAATTTTAGTCAAGAAGTTGCCATGACAGTGCTCGATACGATGGACACCTTCTTACGAGAGTTAGCGGTCCGCCTGATTTAGTTCCTGCTTTTAATTTGACAATTTCTAGGCCCAATGGCAAGTCGGAAGCTCCACTACCTGGGAAGAGAGCTTCCGATATTTGTTGTTGATCCACCTGAGTCTGCTGGAGACCCATTGGCCCGAGGGGGTTCGCTTGAACGCCTTGGCCTCGCTGGGAGCATTTATCAATCAGGTACGACCAGCAAACATATTAATTTAAAAATTACAAATTTAGTTTCGACCTCGTTTGTTTGAATCGGGGTCGTTAGATGCCCTGGCGTTGCTTATTGAAAAGCTGCTGCTGCAGGTAGAGCTGAAAAAATTCGCAAAGCACTATGTTTTTCAGATGGCCTCCCGACTCTCTACCATCCAATCAGCCTCTTCTGCCCTATTTCAATTCGTGCTGAGAGCTGGCTACGAGACTGTACAGAATACGCTATGTAGGAAAATTTTATAAATTTAAGTGACTGAATTTAGCAAATAAAGCAATGGCGCTTTCTGTATCTCCTGCCGGGAAGGATGGGGAATCAAAACGGGACCTGTCGGCTGCTGAACGGCTCGGAAGACCTGGTACCCAAGCTGGTGTTGCATTGGCCCGGCTCCTTGGTACTCAGCAAGGATTGGCTGGATGTGTCGGAAGGTAAAAATTGCTCAAAAACTGGCTAAAACGTAAATAGGTTCGAACGCGGACTCTGCTACCTGGAGGCGCTAATTCCAAGGGAGCGACAGAAAGTGGGAGACTTTGAGGGATCCGTGAGGGTAAGGAAAGGTTAGCTAATTCGTTATACGAAGCTTAGGAACTTGTCAAACAGCTACGAGGGGTGCTTGAAGCGACCAGTGCTTTGGCTCCAGCTTCCAATGATCCGGTTCGTTAAGATTTTCTTTTTGAAACCTTGCATTTTGAGATTAAATTAGCCGATCTTCACATTCAACTTGCTGACAGCTATCGAGGTTCGGCAGCTTATCGGTAAGCTATTGGCTACATATAGGTTTTAACTTACTGATTCCAGGTCTCTCTGGTTTGACACTCTAGCAGAAGCACACGCTGCTGATGGATGGCATTCCGAGGCCGCTGTTGCTTATGGCCACTCAGTAGCCATCATCGCCAAGGAGTTGGCTCTCAAAGGAGCCCTGAATTCCCCAGATTGGACTGTACTCGATTGGTTATCCTCCACGATCGGTATCAAAGAAGATGTGCGAAATAAGGGAATCGAAGTCGTTCAACCAGCCGAGTTCACATTGGTAGGTCAACGCACAAATGTCTCAACTTTTTTAGGAAAATCTCGCCACAAAAATCGAAAGCTGCACTCGTGAATTGACCCTGGCTGAGCGATACGAAGCCATTGGACCGATCTACCGATTGCTGATACCATCTCTAGAGAAGAATAGGAATTATAATGTCAGAATCATAGCTTTAACGTTTCAAAACCAATTTAGTCTCTCCGATCCGTATATGCCGACCTGAACCAATCGTCATCAAGGGCTCTAGAAGCAGCAATGAGCGGGAGAAGGCATTTGGGCGCCTATTTCAAAGTAGTCTTTATTGGCTTGAGCCATTTCGGGTAAGAAACAGTAATGCTCCGTTTAAAGTATCGATATAGGAAAGATTTGCATATGAGCGAATGGATCTATCGAGAGCCTGGGCTTACGTCCTTGGCGGAAGCTAGTTGCTCGCTGCGGGAAAACTGTCAACAGCTTCTTGGGACTGATAGGATAAAAATCGAGCCGGAGTCTGAGGTTCGTATAAAAGGTTTGAGGGAATTTGAGCTTCAGTTGGACCCGGACACCTTGGACTCAACGATGGCCTATATCCAAGTAACACACGTTGAGCCGGTTTGTGACGATGAGAGGGAATCGCTTAGCTTTGAGACGCATACAAACTGCAGGTAAATCTCTTTCATATATCGTATGAACCAATATTTGTTACAGTACTTTCACTTATGAAAGTCCAATTATGGTCGGCGAGCCTATGGAAGAGAAAGGAGAACCACCTCTGCATAAGCAGGGCCTCAAGAAAACATTCCTAATAGGTACATGATAAAATTAAGCTAAGTTAGGCTAAGCATAGTCCCAAGCTAAGCCTAAGCCTAAGCTTATTATATAATTCAAGAGCTCGAACCCTGTTTCAGTGAGCGAATCCTTCCCCTGTAATCGACGACGACTGCCTGTCGTAAAGGAAAAGAAACGAATCGAAATATTGTCGCCCATCAAATTTGCATGCCAAAAATTGAAGACCAAGGTATCGTTTTATTAAATCGCTATCATAAACCTTTAAGGCCCGTCAAATTTCCAAAGTCTTGGATGCTACAACGGAGGGCCGACAGCTTGACTTAAAGGGGCTTCAGCTATTGTTGCAAGGAGCTGTTATGCCTACGGTATGTAAATTTGATAAACAGAATTTTTATTATTTAGCATTCATTAACTTTAAAACATCAGATAAAAATAATTTTAGGTAAATGCCGGGCCGCTAGCCTATGCCGAAGCTTTTTCACAGCCAGACCAACGTGAACTCTATGGCGAGCATGGGATTGAGGAGCTATGTGAAGCCTTTAGGTATGGAAATCTGTTAAACAAAATGCAGCCCAATTTTAGGGATTTGATGATGGCTTGTGATAAAGGCTTAACGGTCAATGGTCAGGCAATAGGGCCGGATCAGCAGAAATACCATGAAGTTCTCATAAAAAGTGCTGAAGCGATGCTGGAGCGATTGGCCGGATATTTTGGAACTTCGGTAAAAAAACATTTAATAAAACCTATATTTAAATTCAGTTCCGTCGTTCTTTTGAAGAAAAACCCGATACTCAACGATCCCCCATTCACCTCCTCGACACCATCAGTGGAATTAGTTCATAATTGTTATTACATAATATCATTTTTGTACTTTGAAATTACCGTATCTGCCATATTACGTGTTGCTTACATTCCAATCACTTTGCACCGACATTTATAGTCAACGATTGTTATTTATAGCCCCGTGTTTCTCGACTATTCTGTCTTATAGCGCTCAAAACAGCAACGGTTGTGAATTGCCTCTACTATTCTGGTCTGTCTTTTCTTATTAATAAATCTATTAAATTTGGAATTTACATAAATAATAATTTTCTTTGTATATATCATTGGTGCTGTAAGGATAAACATATCATTTTGTGCGATTAGCATGGGTAAAAGGGGCCGAGTACGCCGTTTCCTATCGACGTCATGATGCTGTGAGTATTCCGTTTTGACGGGAGGCTATCTGGCCTCTAACTAACATAAGTTTTTGGATATGTATTTTGTGGTGTAGAAGCTCAATCTGTCCTACATGAATGGCCTTTTAATGCTTATTTAAAAGGTTATATAACGATCTGAAACAATATATTGTTTTTATGCTTATTAATTTATTTTTGAATGTAAAACCAACGCTGTATCAAAACCTAATTAACATACAGAATTTGATTTCTAGGGTATGAAGGCCGTGCTCTCGGCGGCTAAGGGCCGTGCCTCCTTCAGCCAGGTACGCTTCGGCGGCACCGGGCTGATGGTCCACCGCGAGTCGAAGGACAACAACCTCGGCATCAAGTTCAAGTTCACCGAGGAGAATATGAAGCGAATTGAGGCCATCAAGGTAGGATATTCTACAGAAAATGCAAAGTATAAGCAGCTAGAGTTGGCGAAAATACCTACAAAAACTCAATTTCATTCCGTATCTTTCTTAGCTGCTTTTAAAACTATCTATCATTTATAGAACATCTACCCGGAAGGACACAAAAGCGCGGCCCTGATCCCGGTCTTGGATCTGGCTCAACGCCAACATGGATGGCTGCCAATCAGCGCCATGCACGAGGTCGCCAGGATTCTCGAAATTCCACGCATGAGGGCATACGAGGTGGCCACCTTCTACACAATGTTCAACCGACAACCCGTTGGAAAGTACTTTCTCCAGGTGAGTATTACATCTTTCTCCCCTTTACTCTAAATCACATAATTTCCCACTCTTACAAAGTTATAAAAGTATTTCTTGTTGTAACTAAAGTAACTTCTTCCAGGTGTGCGCCACGACCCCGTGCATGCTTCGTGGAGCCGAGACGATTACTTCAGCAATCGAGAAGAAGCTGGGAATCCATGCCGGCGAGACGACAAAGGATGGACTCTTTACTTTGGCGGAAGTTGAATGTCTCGGAGCTTGCGTGAACGCGCCTATGGTTCAAATCAATGACGACTATTATGAGGATTTGACCCCGAAGGATATTGAAGAGATTCTCGACGAGTTCAAGGCTGGAAAGCGACCAATACCAGGTATATTATCCATCCAAAGGTGCTTTAAAAATCGAGGTATGGAGACAGATATTCAGGACAAGTTTCATTCCGATATTTCAGGCCCTCGTTCCGGAAGACTGGCTGCTGAACCACAGGGAAAGCTGACCTCATTGACCGAAGATCCTCCAGGCCCCGGATTTGGAATGCAGCCCGGATTGTAGAAAATCAATTATCTGCCTAGTTATGTTTAGTTAAAGTGTTTGAAATCTGTGTATCGCTACTGGTGTCGCCCAAGGAATAAATATGAACATTTATTCAGGACCAAGAACGTACATTATGTCTTCGAAAACACACAATTATCTCATTACCAAAAATAAATACCTATTACCAACGATTCCTTCCTTGAAATCTGCCATTTATTGATCAGATAACATGCATTCATAGCCTTTTCATTCCCGGGGCCCTACCGCCGCTCCTCGCCGCAACGCGCCAATACACGCAACGTTTCCTCTCGCCCAAAGATTGTAAATGTCCTCCTCTGGCAGCCTCCTACCGCTAACAGCGACCCTTGCCCGAAAAGACCCTATCCTTACTAAAACAGCCACTAAAATTAAAATCTATTCCTTTCCAGGTAAACCATGGTGGTCAAGGCAGTGTACAACGCCGCCGCCTGGACGGTCGAGACGGCCAGGGTCAGTAAAAAGTCGTTAATTTTGATTTTTTGACGAGTTGTGTTTATTGGGTCTTATACTGATTGTTTTACCTTTAGGGAGCTGTCAACGTGTTGATCAGCCCCAATGCCCCGATCCCGAAGACCGATCTGCACCCCAGGATGATGGCCCGACCATGGACTGCCGCCGAATACGTGGGTTGAAGTTAATAAAAGTACAATTGAACAAAGATGGTACAAAACCTGGCTTTAGGTTTATGTGTAAACTTATGGAAATGTTGCTAAATCCTGGTAGTTCTAGTTGAGACCATAACACAAGAATTCAGAACCGAAGCGTTCAAAAACGATCGTCTTTAGAAGCGCACACAAATCTCTTTGAAAAGGAAAATAGTTACATCTTACTATTAGTTTTGCCTCTTTCTTCAGTAGGTTATTCTCAAATTATTTAGCATCCCAAAAGCTTACTCATGTTATTCACAAATTCCTACTCTTGCTATCGGAAGTAACTTAGGAGTTTCCGCATTCAAAAGCTTCTACCATCTAGAATTACATTTTTTGGTGGCTTTCCGATGCTTATAATGACGGCTTTATGCTTTTTCTTTGATCAAAAGCAAGCCAAACTCCTAGAAAATGTTTGTAGAACCCTGATAATTTATTTCCTTCAGCTCCGCATGTGGTCGTGGCGGTACAACTGGAAGTACATCCCGGTCTTCCGCTTCTACGTCTATTCCGCCGCCATCGTCTATGGCATCTACAAATTTGTTCTGCCAAGTGAGTACAGAATCGTGTGAAATTTCGCTAAAAATTATTTCAAGCTGTTTCTGGATCGTCAAGACTTATTTAATGACATTTTCCTCTTGCTCTTGATTTTTTACGGCTTTTAAGGCTTTAAACTCTGGATGGAATCATAATTGAAACTGTAAGCGCTTTGGCAATTTTCACATAGTTTTCCTAAATTTTCACGCTTTTTCAGTCAAGCCCCGCCACCGTATCGCCTACGCCAAGGGCAAGGATGACCACCATCATCATGAGGTCGAGCACTGGTACGGTATCCGCCAGCAGAAGCAGGACAAGGAATATTTCAAGACCTACAATCCCCTCAAGAAGGTATGTCCGTTTTCGGTTGCCATTTAATAATGTATGTTTTTAGCCCGGTGATGTTGAGGTTGGAGGCCACTAATCTATAGGCGAAAAATTGCGAGTGTAGTCCCCTCAAAACAACACGTTGGTACCGTCTCCATAGATAGCCTTCTATGTTCTATATTTGTCGATAAATTTTTGCAATTCGTATTTTTTCGTGTAACACGTGGAAATTGAAACTTTTATTGTGCCTGTCAAGCATCGGAGGAGACGGAATTATAATTGGGTTTTTTCTGCGAACCCATTTTGTAAAGTGAGTACCGTCCCGTTTCTAAAATAATTTTTAAAATAAAAATTTAGGGTGTTTACCGGCTTTTGTGCTTTTCTCGATATCCCTCGGGGTCTTCTTCTTTTTCTAGCTCTTTAATTGGGGTGTTAGAATGGATTTTGACTCTTACCATCTAACAATATTTCCGCTTCAACATTTTTCTTGTAGTCACCCGGCATGAAGAAGCAAGCTAACACTGTAAATACCACGGCTGGAATAACGACTAGATTTGTTATCCGGAAAGCCTAAAAAAATAATATTTTGAGGTGAAGGTTTTCCACCTTCAAAAGCGCTTCCACTTCCGCTTCCGGCCCCTTATCATCTCCACGGTATGCATCGGCAATCTAAAAAGATGTATTATTTGCATGCTAATTTTACATACAGCTCCCGCAATGTAAGGCCCAGGCCCATCTCCAATAAAATGCTCAACCAAATAGCAATACATAATCGTCGTTGCACGTCTATCCTTTGTTGTCACTGACTGCAACAAAAGTGGATATTCGTTAATACAATTTTATACTTACATACATTACATCAGTTGCCAACACAAAGACGCCACCTCCAAGGAATGAATTTACGCATTGTACTCCCTAGGTCTACGTTTCTATGGAACTAAAAACCTTACAATGTAGATCCAGACTTCTTCTTTGACGAGCAATTGGTAGAAGTAGGTGATAGGTGCTACGAGCAGGAAACCTATGAAATTTATTATGGGATTTTCAAAATCCTTACACAACGCGAGCGTCGCTGCCGAGCCTCGATAACTTTTGATACGACGCAGGGGCCCTCTACCTTGTTTCCAAGCCTAAATTAGCATATGAGCTTTTATAAAAGCAGGTATGAAGTAGAGTATAAACAATTACCTCCGCAAGTGCAGTGAGCAAAGTATTCCCAGCTATACCCGCAACCATCGTCATTAGCATGCAAGCTATAACATAGCTACGACCAATAAGGCCTCTACCCACACTTACTCTTTGTAATCCATATGATCAAAGGTTTTGTAAAACTTGTCCATCGACTCGTTTTTATACCACTTCATTGTGTTTTCAGCTAGATCATTGTTCCACCAGCCCTAAAAAGCTTCTTTGTGTCTAGGGCTAAGCCTAAGCTTAAGCCTTAACCTAAACCAAAGTCTATTTCCACTTACCGAAACACCACCGGAACTGGCGGCCATTCCGCGCGCCAACACAATAAAGATATAAGTTTTACTATGATTTAAATATAGTATTGTAAAAATCGCCCTACATTGAAAGTAGATACTTCACATCTCCCAACGCTCCGTCGTCCCTCAGCTTTTTCGTCGATCCGCTCTTGATTCGAGGTGGCTCGACGACGATGAGGAGAACCAGCGCCCAGAGTATTAACGTGAGAGCAGGAACAAACCTAATTTTTTGAAATGTATAAAAGTAGATTACTTACCGCAAAGACCATTGCCATTCAACCTTTTCCGCGATGATTGAGGCAAAAATGGCACCGAATTGTCTGAATTTGATTTGAGGGAAAGTGATCAAATAATACCCTCCAAAATTCAACCCGTAGTAAAAACACATAAATGCGTAGTTGCGATATTTACCTGGAAATAAATCTGACTAGGGAAGATATAGAGAGAGATAGAAAGAGAGAGAGAGAGAGAGAGAGAGAGAGAGAGAGGGAGCGCGAGAAAGAAAGCTCACCAATAAAAAAGTAATCCGAGATCAACGATGGAGCACAAGAATATACAATATTGTCGGAGAAGCCGTCGATGCAGCGGATGGTTAGGAAAAGCCAGAACATCTTAAAAAGTACCATATTTTAAAAAAATGCGATTTTGACGTACGTTTTTTGGAACAAACGAAGCTGCCATCATTACCCCAATCCAAAGAATCCCTCCGATTATCAGTATCATTTTTCTGGATTTAAATTGTAATTATATTTTTCTTTAATTTGCCTGTTGTAACGATCTCCGATATAACCCGCTAGTGGAGATCCAACGATTGTAGCTGCCATGAAAAGCGTACTGAGGAGACCGGCAGTGGAATCGCTGATGTCGTAGAAGTCGATGATGTCGGAGAGAACTCCTAAATTTTGGATGCTACCTAGTCATTTTTCTAGATCTCTTCACCAGAAATTCCAAACCGATCTGCGAATGTCATGGCATGAAGCAGAGTGAGCAGCACGAGGGAGACCACGCGCCGCCATAGTGGAACCTAGATTTTTTTAATACTTGTTTGTATTCTGATTGATTATGATTCATACTTGGCGAACTCAAAAATCGGGGTCTTTTACGAGATCTGGAATCATTCCACCCCATTATAATGTCCTGATAGCAAGTTGCCTCTTGTTCCGAGACCATAAAAGATCAGAAACGCGGATGAAGAAAAATGTGAATTCATAAAGTTTAAAAAGTCAAATAATTTAAGCCTATGATTTCAATTTGTTTTTATTTCAAGGTATACACTTTAATAGTGTTAAAATAAAAGGTATATATACGAAGCACAGCACGAAATTTGCATATTAAGTAACAAAAAAAAGAATTATGCAAAATTATGAATCGCTCGCAAAGAACATCAAGTTTCGCAAAACAGAAAACAAAAAATTTCCTGAAAATAACAAAATTTCACTTACCGGATGGTCCCTGATATCACGACTATCATCTGGTGGTGCTTCAACAGCAAAAGCCTGTTATTAATCGATAAATGCAAATCGCTAATGCCCCTACCATGCCGATGTAGACGAAGGAAGTAGAAACGACCGATCTGCCATCTATCCGTCAGCCCCATTTACAACTCGTTCACACCTATAAAGATAACCCCGGCCAGTGCGCTTCTTCTTCGCTTCTTTTCCGCTTCTCTTCTCGGCCAGCTTTTGATGGGCTTCGGCCAATTAGGGAAAGGAATTTGGGGAATCACTTTCAAGCATAAAGGGGGTGAAGTCGGAGAAGTGATTTTATGTTGGAGTTGAAGCGTTGGCAAAAGGCATAACGCGTTTGGCGTCAGTCCACCGGAAACTGTGACGGTTTGGACAGAAAACCAAAGTAACAAGGAGTTGATTTTTCTTCAAACGATATGATATCAAGTCACACATGAGAAGAAAGATCGCCACCTTAAGTCAAAAGAACAAAAAAAGGCAGTGTAATTAGAAGCCTAAGCCTAAGCCCAAGCCTAAGCTTAAACCTAAGCCTAATAAGCCTAACCCGCAGTACAAGCCTCTGGCTCTCAAACCAATATTAGTTTTCGATTGTGTATTTCTCTCCGGCTTCTAATTCACTGTTAGTACCCTTACAGCTATTTTTATCCTTCATGAAAATAGTAAAGAAGTTCATTGCATGGTGCTGCTGCTCGCTCACTTTAATGCTCACTTTCGCTTCATGGTTTCTAGGGTCGTGACAGATGCAGTCTAGGTATGATATTTGAATATCGAGTAATGACCTACTACTCACGTCACATCTGCCAAGCACACAACCACCTCGGTTTTTATTTGAAGAGTGCCACTCACCCGAATTTTAATGGATACCATCATAACAATTGAGACCCCGATCTCAGAGCCCCAGGCGGATGATGATGGCAGTAGGTAAGAGCTGATTTGAATCTTTAAAAAATTTCTTTCTTAGATTTGAATGTCCAATTTGTCGTTGTGGTGTGACTGGGGCAGTAGTGACGCGTTGTGGCCATATGTTCTGCTCGGAATGTATGGAGAAATGGCTGAAGGTGGCGGCGGAGAATCCACGTTGTCCGGGTTGCAATAAGAGCATCATACCAGAGGAGGTTAGCGAAAAAAGGAGAATTTTTGAAATTGGTGTAATTAATACTGTGTTGCGATACGCAAGTAGGTCTCTCAGTCTCCGTCATCATCTTCATCTATTCTTCGATCTCTCTCACTCTCTCACTCTCTCTCTCTCTCTCTGCCTCTGGAATTATCGTATTCCAGAACAAATTGGAAAAAATGGGGGATTGCCTCTCTTTTAAAATATACAAACCTCGGCAATGCATGCGTAATTTGCATCGAATCGGCATTTTTCCAGATCATCCAAATATTCGGCTACGGAGAAACGGAAAACTCGCCCTTCACCTCTTCAACCAATTCTAACATCAAGCCACCGCAAGGCCTTTTCACAAGGCATAATCTTTACCTGAAAGCCGAATTTCTATCCGATATTTCCATCATCATTTGTCTTGGTATCTTAGCTCTCAGCTACTTAGAGACCCCCACAATTCCCGGATCCCTTGATTGTATTCGATTATGTGCATGTATTGGTCTTGCAATTGCAGTTCATTCGCGGTGGGAACTTCGCTCTTATCGAATTCTATAGAGCATAATCTGACTTTGATTTGAATTTTTTGGGATTTGCTGTTAGAGAATAAAGATGCCTGAATGTTAGATACATTTTTGATGATTTATGGAATATATGCATAGGGTAAATGCAATTGTGGTATAGCGTTATTAGCAGTGATGGCGGTGATGGTGATGGTGATGGCCTGAAATAAAGACATATAGTAGATACTGAGCTTTTAATCAATTTATGGTTTTTTGTGCAGTTTATTGCTATTTATTTTGATTCTAATCTGATCCAATAATTTTTGATCTTTCTTACCATGATGGTGGGTAGCCGCATGAACAACATCGTGAACAATCTCAGCCAGCGGATTATGGTGGTGATGGTGATGTCCTAAAAATAATTTGCATTTAAATACCACAGAATTAATAATAATAATGAGAGCTAAATATTCTGAGACTTACCATGATGATGTCCGTGATCATGTACAACTACCGGTTGTACAACAGGCTGGATGACTGGCTGTACCATAGGTTGAACCATTGGCTGCACCATCGGTTGCATTGCAGGGTCTAAATATATAGCTAGAATAAATATAAAAAATAAAACTTACAAACTGGTTGCGCCACAAAACCAGGGGTAATATAAGTCGTGGTGTGTCCATGCCCGTGATGATGATGGCCATGATGATGATGCATATGGTGCCAATGCGGGCATCCCTGACGGCAACCTCCGTGGCAGTAGTGCATTCTGAACTTTAAAGCTTTTTTGAGCTTGCAGACGAGACCGAAAAGATGAGCTCGAAAAATGTGGGCGAATGGCCCCTTGATCCGCTTTCCAAATAGCGCACGGGGTGACAGGCGGTATCAAAAAATTTTATAGCCAACCCGCGGGGTCGGGCCGATCGCTTTCGCGGCCCAACTTTTTGGAGGCGTTTTCCAGATAAGGAAATGACGGCACGTGTCTTGGACAGTGTTCTTGGCGCGACGATAAAATTTAGGTGCGAGAACAATGGGTTGGGAGGATGGGTGATTTTATGTTAATTTTTGAAATGGGTAGTGAAAGGGGAGAATTTGAGTCTTGGAGGGTTGCTTAAAGGGCTGCTGGCGAGTCGTACGTTTTCTATGAAAACTGAGGCTCTCTAAGTCTCATTATTTTTCGTAACTAGGTGTATACGTGGTCATTCCTGAACTTGTCCTTGAAATGGGAAAGATGAAAAATTATATAGCAAGATACCTTAATACCTGTAAGACTACAAGCTTTGCGAAAGTCGATTTAGACATATTCGAAAAGTATTGCAGCTAATAATCGTCTTTTGGCGAAATCTAAGTGCTTTTTTGCGTAGTGGTAAGCCTGCTAGTATAATTCCCATTTTTAGGATTTTCTTTGCTGAATTCAATTACCCAATACAACATTGTAGCCTTGTTTTTCACGTCTTCTTCCCTACCAGTGACTAATTGTCAATTTTTGGACCTGACCTTAGCTTATTTCATTTCTACGTATCCCCCTATTGATGATTCACCCGAATTGCACAAGACGAGACTGTTGCTGGTCATGCATGTGTGCGAGGGACAGACCGGGGGGTGGGCGTCAGGTGAGTCAAGCCCATCTGGGCCAACAATTCACAAAACCCAATAGGGGGTAGGCCAGCGTTATCTACACCCCGCCCAGGCTGGCTTTTGCTTCAAAAGGGTCGAATCGAGGTGTTTTCTTCAGTTCTGCCAACGCGAACCCAGACCAAGATGTCTTACTACAATCCCTACGGCAACAACACCTGCAATAATGGTATTGGTCACGGAGCGGCGCCTTGCCAGCCCGGTGGTATTGGATATGGAGCTGGTGGGTTTTACATTTAGTTTTATGTAGTTTAAGATACCAAAATCTATAAAACAAGGAATCAAACTATATTTTTAGCTCCTTACATGCCTCCCCCAGTTGTGCAACCAGTGATCGTCCACGACACCCATCACCACGGACATCACGATCACCACCATCACCACAACCCCGTGGCCGAGGTCATCCACCACATCACCCACCCGACCCACCATCATGATAGCCACCACCACGGCCATCACGGACATCATGGCGGCCACCACTAATCTGCCTATGTATTTATGTACAAACATCATGTTTGCCCTTGCCTAATAAATGGGTTCACGCCTAATTCGTTTTATGGAATGCAAGTACATACACAATTCAGAAGCAGGCCCCCTATAGCCGTTCTAATTTTTGCGCTTTAGGTATATATGTGTGTCAGAAAAGATTTTTATTTACAACAACAGCTCACATCGGCGTCGATCATGGTCCAAAAATATCACGGATGTCTTCTGGGCCATTTACAAAAATGTGCTCATACAGTATGCCGGCGGCCACGGCCAAGTCCTTTTCTGCATCCTTGATTGCCGCCCTAGCCATATATTGGAACGCTTGCACCTGAATGTTTGGCCTTAGATTCTGTGCATAACCGCTTTTCTAACTAGCAAGATTTAGCTTAGCGCAACATACGGTCAGTACATACCACGATCAGTGTAATTCGTGCAGCATCAAAAGTTGCCTGCTTCCCGCCGCATTTTTCACCCAGGATTGTGAGAGCACATGGAATGAAGGTGTGTCTGAACTGTTCTGTTAAAACCTGAGAACCATAACTCTAAATCCCGAAAGCTTTGCGAACGTTTTTTAGGCTTCCCGCTCCTAGATAAAATACCCAAATATATGCTGTTATTGCCGTAATCCTCACAATTGGGCTGCTAGTTCGGAAGTTCCGTTGTCATTTTTTAACAATTTTCCACATGACTGAGAAACCACACTCCCATTCAGTCCATTCATGCAAGAGAACAGGTGTGCAACTAAAGGAAGTACATTACTAAACAGCAGAACTTTAGGGCTTACATCTAGCGTTCAAGCGGTCATCATCGCACGCAAAAGCTTTGGTCTTGGTGCGAAGATTCTTGATGCCTTCGGTCAATTCTAAGAAGCTAGCCAGCGAGAGCACGAGCTCGGTTCGGTTTTCCGCGCCAGTGGTTTCGTTTTGAATGGTGCGAATGTCTTCGCGCATTGAATCATAGGGCTCCGATAAAAAGCTGTCTCTACAAAATCGTTGTACCGAAACGCTTTACGAAATTTATTTACTGGCAAAAAATGTAATCAGCAAATCCGTCACCGCCATCATTGTAGGCGGGGGGCTGGGTCGCAAAATTGAGTGAAGACAGGATATCATTTGAAGCTAGCAGAGCAGATAGCTCGGCCTGGTATGAATTTGCGGATACATCCAAAATCGGAACCTACAGTATCCCGAAAATTGAAAGCAAAGGTCGAGGCAAGGCCTAGAATAAAGAGAGCAAGTTGCCGCATTTTCGTCATGGTAGAAGACTGATGGAAGCGGTAGGCGTGGGGGTGGGGTCGGAATTGTTTACAAAACTGTAGTCAAAACAATGAATGGCTTGCACTATTTTTGGGCTAATCATCATGGAAAAATTTAGTTTTTTATTTAGTGAAAAAATTGGGAAATTCGGGAAAAATCAGCCAAAACATCGACGTTTCCTGTTGACAAATTCTGAAAGTACAACGCGCCTTTGGAAATTTGCGGGTTTCTAGACTAAAAAAGCTCCCATATGCGCTAAGTTCGACCCCTGTGCATAGCCAGCTTTTATTTCAATAAAACAGTCCACAAGTTCACAACCAAGGACCAAAAATATCCGTTACCCTTTCTGGGGCTTTCATAAAGATCAATTTGTACATCGCCATTTGCCCATTTGCTTACGTGAAAAAGAAGCCGAGAAACCGGAAGCCAAAAATGCTTCGGAAATACATTTTTAG
Source organism: Mesorhabditis sp. LJ9110 (assembly GCA_038088335.1). Taxonomy (NCBI): domain Eukaryota; kingdom Metazoa; phylum Nematoda; class Chromadorea; order Rhabditida; family Rhabditidae; genus Mesorhabditis; species Mesorhabditis sp. LJ9110. The sequence goes on along the minus strand of JBBGBA010000015.1, from coordinate 23,858 downwards.
CTGCTTATAAGCTTGCTGTGAATACATGTTCAGTGTATCCTAAATAGTTTAATGTAAAGAAGCCGGCTTGTTTTCTGGTTTCTTTAATAGAGCCCTAATCTTAAGAATCTGATACTCATCCGCGATATGCATCCGCATCCGCGAGGAACCACTTTTTATCGATTTTCTGACCATGTACTATATAACGTGTATAAAAACAATGCCTGCTTTAAATGGTTTATCCTTCTTCTCCGTCGTATATCGATCAACGACGAGTACCATCCTCGAAGAACACTCCGCCATCGATGGCGCAATATTTGGGGCAGATACCACGCTCTCCGGCTTGTCCAGGAGGTCCAGATTGTCCAGGGCGACCGGGGTTTCCATCCGCGCCAGGTTGACCGTTCGGTCCTAAACGTTAAAAAGTTACGGTTGCCAGATCTTTTCAAACCTGGCGGTCCTTTCGGTCCGGGGAGACCAGCTGTTCCAGGAGACCCAGATTTTCCGGGAGCACCAGGGGGACCTTGAGGTCCGGGGTCTCCAGCAGGTCCAGGTTCGCCAGGGATGAGCGGTGAGCTCTGTGCGTCCACACCGGGTTGTCCAGGCTTTCCGGGGGCTCCGGGGTTTCCGGGTGGTCCTGAAAAATTGCTCTTGTCAATTCTACTTTTTTACCCACTTTCCTAATACTCATTTCTCTAATTTTATAAAATCCAAGCAAAGATAAATTTGGAAAAAATATTGGCATATTCCTGTTCTTTCAAATAAAACTTATTCACACCCACCAGGTGGTCCCTTTGGTCCAGGCTCTCCGGGGGCAGCATTGGGGCCGGGCGATCCGGGGAGACCTGGTGCTCCAGCATCTCCGGGCTCTCCGGGAGGTCCAGGGGGTCCGGGAGGTCCTTGAGGGCAAGGTTTGCAGGGCGGTGGTGTAACCGGCTCGGGGGACGTCCAGGGTTTCCAGGGAGGCCTGGGGCTCCAGACTTTCCGGGGCGGCCGGCTTTCCGGGAGTTCCGGCTTGACCAGGAGGGCCGGGAAGACAGCAGGAGAAAAATTTCCAACCTCCAGGCGAGTATGGCCAGCAGGAGTCACTAGAAAAATTGGGAAAATTATTTGAGACTGAGATACCAAGATCCTGCTTGAGCTTGTTGTCCTCCAGTGACGGCAAAATCATAGCCAGCCTGGCGAGCGGTACGATTGCGGGCGGTGGGGATGTCCTTCAGCTCACGCACCTAAAAATGATTTGTTTTGTCAAAGCACAAAATCACCTCAGTCCAAATCTTTTCCGCAGAATCCTGGCAGAAGGCAATCTCCTGTTGCATGGTGCGTTTCACATGATGTACATAGTTGTAGACAAGTGGTAGAGTGACACAAACAGAGAGTACAGCTACCGCCGAAAAGGCCACCGCCGAATAGGCGACGAAGCGATACGCCTGAAATTTTAATTTAAAGATTGTGAATAGATTAAAGAGCTAACCTTCACTCGTGTCTGTAGATCCATGAGCGGAAGGTAGGGCTGAGGGAGACTGATGCTCCTTAAATACCAAGTGTTGTCTGTGCCCGCCCCCCTATTGGTATTCCCTCTCCTCCTCTTCTTCCTCCTCCCTCCCCACTTGCTCCTCAACCGAAACGTCCTTCATCACCCCCATCTGCCTAATACCGGCTGGCAAATCTGGGCAACTGGTAACTCTCGCTTACTTTTACCCCGGCCACTTTTTGTGATCTGATTAAGCGGGGGAGGGCTGGGTTTGGCAAAGCTGGTAATCGGGCACGAGTTGAGTATGATGGAAGACGGACTAGGGGTAGAAAATGCTCAAAATGTTTGGAATTTGGCTAGGTACAGCTGATCAGGTATGTAAAAAATGGTATGAGGTTGGTATTAACAAGTGTCTAATTCTAGTCTCGTGTATAACTAGAAATAACTTAACAATTTTAAATTTACATGCCGATTTTTATTTCGTTTTCTTTTGCCACCATCTCCATACCTCCCGCCTCTATTTCACCACGATAAAGAATTTCCAATTCTTTTGTTAGGATGAAGGACGCGTCTGCAAAAGGAGGAAGGACACCGTATCCAATCTGCTACCTCTTCCCCTCCTCTTCCACAATTTGTATAAGGGGGCAGGTTTGGTGGAACCGATCGGGGGGCGAGCCTCATTTGCATACGTAGAAAGAGAGAAAAAGGGAGGGACGAGGGCAGGCCATTCCATTCGATTCCGGCAGAAAAAGGTTTTTCCAGGGCACACACGCTCAAACATTGAATTTGAAGGAGGATGGTTTGAAATTGAAAGCGGAAAATATTTATATTAGCCTATTTTATAGTAAAATGCTATTGCCAGGCCAAAAGCCCTTGATAAATCTTCAAAAAAAAACTAGTTCTTCTCCCCAAAGGTCCACTCAAAGATAGCCGATTCCCCAGGCAAACAGTTGGCGATTTCCACCACAGAATCTTTCTTTAAGAGACCATTTATTTACAGACATCAGAGAATACATTAAAAACTTTTGAACTAGTTCGACTTGATGATCTTCTTCTTGTACTTCCTCATGGCGAGCAGACGAGACAGCGGGGCTGGAGTCGGCTTGGACGGCTTGGCAACGGCCGGAGTTGTTGAAGCAGTCTAAAATTTTTATAAATTACTTGGGTTTTTAAAATCTTACGGTAGTCTGCTCATCGCCCTCCTGCACAATTTTATAGTCTCCTATCCGGCGGGGGCAGACGTAGGCGTTAGATTGTTCGTGGCACAGGAAAACGCAATTTTCGGGCGCTCCCAACTCGATGGTCACCTCCTGGCCGAGGTCCAGGACAAGGCCGCTGAGGAGGCAGCCTGAAATTGAGAATTTTATTTTATTTTGCATGAACCTACCGGTCTTGATAACTTGAGTATTTTGACAAAGCAAGACAGCTCCACGAGACGTATCATTCCAGGCGGTACCATGCTCGATTCTCGCATTCTCATGCTCACAGCTAAGTTCTGGGACCAAAAATAGAATCGAATTAGATTATTGATACCTTTTTTGTCAACCGTCACGAATGCAACAACATTTGAAGCGGTCTCGACACATCTCACATATCTTCCCCCAGTCAACTCTGCCGTATCGCCAGTTGCAACAAGTAGCGTATCGGATGCACATCCTGGAATTCCTTAAATCACCTAGAAAATTCTAACTTACCAATAACGTGGCTTTCATAATATCCATTATGAGGCCGGAAGCACTTCATCCAGGTACCCTCAAGCTAAAAAAAGAGACATATACAATTTCAGAGCTCACCATGTCGGTCGGTTTTCGATCTTCGATCTCTTGGATCCATTCGGCCCCATCAAAGTAGACGGCCTTCTTTCCGAAACAGCCGGAAGCTGGAAAATACGTAAAATTCCGGCCAATGCCAAAAGCCCGATACCTGTCTCTACCGATTTAGCCACCGCCCCGCTCAATCCAATGTCACACTTCTCGATCGTCGTTCCATTATCGAGGACGCGGGCTTGCCCGATTTTTAGAAGACGTCCATCTCGTGAATAGCACCCTTAAGTCCTTTCTTGGCATCAGGTATTGTACGATACCGATTGCTTCATAATTGACCACTCCGTCTTCATCTTGTTTGCAGGTGTACAAGAAGTCGGAATTGCTCAATGTTTCGTTAATCGCCAAAAGCGTCCCGTTTTCCGAATTTGTCGGAACGCAACCTAACATTTTAAATAAGATTTTATCGTAGCACGAAACTCACCTAAAGGTATAATCTTCTTTTTCCCATTCTTCTCCAAAATATTTTGGAATTTAATAAAGTTCTGCACCCATATCTTCTCGACCTCAAACGGCTTCACCCCGGTCACCGAAAAGATCGGCTCGGCGCGGGTAATCAAGGGTAGAATGAAAATGAATGGTAGCATTTGCCCCAGCAACGGTTCGGCCCGGTTTTTCCGGTTCAACCTCCCGGGTTTTATATCAAGCCGGGCTTTGTGTACTAAGGCTATTTTGGAAGTGACCAATCTGACAAAGCGGATGTGAACACCACGATGGGGTGTGGCGGCTGAGCGGCGAATATCATCTGAATAAACAGCGTTCACCTCCCCAGAAAAGGGGCCGCACCCCTGCAACAATGCCAGAATGGATCATCAAGGGTTTGGCCACGCTGTAGGTGGGGTACAACATTACGAATAGATTCCAGGGTCAAAGTGTCTGGAAAATACAGAATAACACACGGCAAGGCAGCACCAAAAATCACTTTTGCTGCTCAAAATTACCAAAGTCAACACATTAAAAAATCGTAGAATCTACACGAGCGACGTCCCGGGGTTCGTACCAAACCGTTTTCCGCACTATTCGGTGTGCTCTTTCAGCTGCACTTTGAAGTGCATATTCAAAAGGCCCGATTGGCCACCTGGAGGCCTTGGAAGGCACGACCGATCGGGAGGCTTAACGGGTGTCTAGGTGAAACTTCAAAACATCGTAAAAACTACAAACGCAATTTTTGAGCCATGCCATGTAGCACATCGGAATCAGCGTTTTAAGCTGGTTAGAATCGGTCCAGGGCGAAATTCTGACAAGCTCGACTGGCTGACGCGAGTTTTCGAAAAAAATCGACGTGGTCCCCCTTTGCTCCAAAACGACAAAAAGTGATCGCTTCGAAAAATCTTAGCAATAAACCAGGGCCTCACAAGTTGCGTACAACAAATTATTCGGTTATTATTCGGTACTATTTTAGATGCTCTTTCAGAGGCTCAATTTAAAAACGATTTGGAAACGTTGATTTCTCGGAAATCAGCTTTTTCTCTCTCACTCTCGGAAACTTTTAGTGTTTATAGAAGTCTTTGAACACATCAATTTCTTTACTAACTGTCGCAAATTGGTGCCGTTCCATATGGCGGACCATCGCTTTTTGAGCAAGATCTGGCAGTCAAGGAATAAATCGCTTCGAGTGGTTTCGGCTCCTTGAACGCATGCATTCGGAGCAGATGTGCTCTTCCACTAAAAAAAGTTTTATTTAATAGAAAAGCCGAAACAAACCGGGTTTGGAGGAAAAGCGTAACATGCAGGCCCTTTCAAAGTCTCTTAGCGTTTCGGGTTGGTTATCACTTAATTGTAAAAATAATTGGCGTTATATAAGCTAACTTCGCATCCGGAATTGTATTGTTGTCAGTTGTTTGTATCGGAGATTCGTCCTTCTTGTTTCCCTTCTTTTTACTAAATTCCGGTTCGGGATCCACACTAAAAACAGGTTTTTAGGATAAAACCCATGCTTTCACCAGTAATAATATTTCTCCATTTGTTTGCCTTTTTCAGGCGTATATCTCTTGTGATAGAAGTGACTAAATGGAAATTATCGTATGAATTCAAAAATTTACGTGAAGCAGAATATCAAATTAAGCAGAGTCAACGGGGCTGGGAAGAACGGTTTGGATTCATATTCCAGCATCCGCTTATAGCGCAACGTGCGTAGGTTTTGTTCAGCTCGGTCGCTGACGTCTTCGTATTTTTGGCTAGATGGCGTTTCAAACATTTTATGTAAGAAGTTACTTGACAAGGGTGGTTAGAATATTAATAATAAGAATTGAGGTGGTCATTGTATAAATAAAAAGTATTAAAGGTACCATCCAACTTCGGAATTGGCACTAAAATAAGGGGTAGAGCGAAAGTAGATGTGCATACCTGAATTGTACTGCCGGTAATGACACCTTCTGGATCGATATCTGTGCAATTCAACTCACCTTGTCTGATTGGGTCGCTTAATTCTCCAAAGAGCTCGAAAGCACCGTTACTAAAAACGTGAATAGTTCTTGGACACAATTTTTACATAAACAGATTCCACATTATTCCATGTTTCGGTTTGTTACGTTTTGTAGTTTGTAGTGCCATCTAATGATTAATGATTTTGAAAGAAAGCTTGGAATCTACCTGGCACCATCCATAAACAAACCAAAAAGTGCCGAGGATCGCAAAGAAGTAGATGAACAGCCGGACCTAAAAGCGCAATTTTATAAGTATCGTAATTTACATACCATCTTCCGTATTGTCATAACAATTGTACCAAAAAAGGGATCAACAATGAGAACCCGTAACACCCGAAGGGAAGAAAACATAAATGATATGGTAAATAGTGCCTCAGCTAGGGAAAGTGAATAATAGCTAAAATTTAATTGATCAAATCCCGAAAATGTCGGATTACCGTATATTCTCAACTCGCGTCGACGGAATTGCAAAGAAGGTGCTGTAAAAACATATTTTTAGTTAGATATTGCAACCTCATCCATTTCGTTCGGTCGTTGTCGAGAATTAACGGCAAAATAAAAGCACCCGCATTTAATAGCATGATTAAGGTATGTATTAGGGTTGTTTTATGATTGTTCCAAACAAATTTCCAGATCTGATGTTGTAATCGTTAAAATTTAAGGAAAAAATACACACGTGACTATTGAACTCTTGTTTTCCACGATTATGCAAAATGTATTCAAACCATGCTTCGATTGGGAACATAAGCTGCCAGCTAAAAAATGCTACTCAAACTAATTTGGAAAATCGATCCTTACAAGAAAAGCCAGCCCGCCAACGCCGTCACAATGTTCACCACCGACTCCAGATATTGAAGTTGGTTGATAAAAAATGTAAAGAACACAACGTACGCCAGGTAGAAGAGCTAAATTGGGCGTAAAAATTGAAAAAATTGTGATACCGTATGCCACGCAAATTTGGCGCAAGGAGATTTGTGAAAGGCCCAGAAACGCCGTCTCTTCAGACCCGTCATATTTTCAGGCTTGAATTGGAGATCTCCATCAAATTGAATCCCGGGTGGGCCAGCGTAGAGTAAAGGAATCCCAAAAGAGATGAAAAACATGAAGAATGCTATTTTGTCGCAACTAAAAGCCGGTTATTAACTATACATAGAAACATTACCGAAAACCAGGCTTCCAGCGATCCTCAACAGCCCTTTGGCAGCTGACATGGGCAAAAAATTCCTGAAAATCTATAGAATCGCAAATATTCTCACATCTGCATTTGCCATATTCGCAATTCTCAACAACGCAATACCCTTGGTTTTCAATGACTTCGAGGGGATGTATCTTAAATCCAAAATTCGAATATCAAAATGGCTTACCTTTCAGCTAATAACCTCCTCGTCTTTGTGAAATCTGCATTGTGATAGTGCTCTATCAAGCGCTTGCTAAGTCCATCAAAGTTTCTAACAAAAAAAATAAGAAATTTTGTAATGCAAACTTTTTCTGTTGCTCAAACAGTTCAACGATGTCATCTTCGTACAAATCGTCAAATTCCGCTTCCATAATCTCGGAAACAAAGACGCAAAGTAGGGCCGAGAATAGAGGGGCTTCTGTGCATCTCCATTTCTCCACGACTCTCGGATCTCTAGGAAAAAAAAAGTATTTTTACGACAAAAACCATACCCATAAAATGCATAACATAGCAAATCAGCCATTTGATCATCGATAAGCACTTCGATCCGTTGCTAAAATTGCCATGTAAAAATTTGCATGAATTCTGTTACATTTTTGAATATCTCCTTCAACACCCAATTTATGTAATACAAAATTCGCTCCGGATTACAGGGGATCTTCTCCAAAATATGTCGAGGCGGATGAAGAGCCATTAATTTGGATGCGCTCCGTACTCGGCTTGGTGCTAAGTAAAAAATATATAAAAAATGTGCTAATTTTGCATACGTCTGTTTATTGCGAACAGTGTATGGTTTTCAGCATCTGGATGAAAATCCAAGGGCAAGCTTTGAGAACGGGTTGGAGATGCTTCTTGTACATTCGGTTGTTTTGTCAGAGCATGCCGTAATAGGTTTTCGGACTCATATGCTAAAGTTTAGCTTGTTAAACTGAAGAAATAAAAACTAATAATGTAAAAAATAAAAACTAAAAATAGAACTGAATTGCTTACAAAATATGCTGACTTTCTTTGGCGCGCCGATAGAACCAATTGTTAGAGAGTTCGGGGTCAGCGGATTTGCACCTAAATTTTTTTTGGAAAAAGATTTAGCTTCAAACTTTCTGGAAGGTCAATAATCGTATCGCGATCAATACTGTCATCAATCGAGAATTTAGCTAAAGGAGCAGCCTCTTCGGTAACGTGTTCTACGGTGAATCGGCTTTGGTGTTCTACAGCTTCATTAGCTTCCATCGTCGATTCTTCATCCATCAGCGGAATCCCCTCATCACCACTTTGAATTGTCCGCTGCGCATTTTCAAGCAGTTCGATGCCACTCAAATCTGGAGCTGGCTGTTCAGCAACGGGAGGTGGGGTTTTATTCCCAAGCTCATCATCCGGGATTAACCCATATTTTGAGAAAAGTGGTTTCTAGGCAAATGAGGTTGAGGTAATGCTCCTTGAATCTTACCTCATGCTCCAACTGCGTAATAAGCTTTAATAATTCCTCTTTTCTGTTTGCTAGTTGGTTTGTAGCCATACGAATAGAGGTAAAAAATGGAGATGAGGGTGTGACGCGGAAATTAGTACAGCGCAGCCGGCCTGACGTCTCTTATCAGTGGATTCGGACGAGGCTGAAGACGCAACAGTGGGTGCAATGAGTCAAGGTGGTCAATTCCCAAATTTGTATCCCAGGAAAGTGTGTTTTGCTGTTTTTTCATGCAAATTCGAACCGAATCTTTATCTAACACCAACCCCAAAGTATACAACCACCGGAAAATTGGTTCATAAAAAGGCGGAAGGGGAATGGAAACAGCAAGCGTTTTGATCAATACTGAAAATCTAATCGTTGTCTAAGTCCAATGGTCTTTACAGGTTTTTTGTGTACATTAACGGCGTTTTGGGCGTCGTTCGGTGCTAAAAACAAATTTGTTTTTAAAAAATGATTTGTCTACCTTGGGGTATAATTAATATACATGTGATACCCATCAGCACAAGCTCCATAGAGAACTGGCTTTTCATAGCCAATTAGTGTATTCAGTACTACAAACTTCCACTTTCCGCGCATCATACTGTAGGGAGAGTTGATTTGCTCACGGAGCTAAATTATGATTTCAATGTATTAAAATTAAGCGTACCAGGGTCAAGCAGAAGTCAGTCCTCTCCAGATTTACATTCAGAAGTTGTTTCTTTCGAAAAGGAGCTCTTTCAAGGAGCGATACAATTGATGTAGAAGTTACTATATATGTAAAATTTAACTCTAGTCCATAAATAATTACCATTCTCACATCCCGACAAATTCAAATTCTCAAGTTCTGGGCATTCCTTTGAGATCAAATTAGCTGTTTTATCCGTAATCTAAAAAACCATAGACTTCAAGCTGAAAATTTGCATACAGCCGGGCAGTTCGTGATCGAAACAGTAGTCAGCGTTTTAAAGGAACTAGACAGGATCCGTCCCAGAAAGAATTCGGCCTCGGCCCAGCGTCCAAAGCTGCAGTCATCAAAATAGACCTCGCGCAGGCTGGTGCATTTAATTAGTAAGATAAATGTCCAGGGCTGGATGGCAGCGAAATTGACCTGAAAAAAAATAATACGCTATGTTTTTAATGTATACCCCAGTGAAGTGTAGTTCATTAAGGCTTTCAGTGCCACATTTTGTAATTAAAAGGAAGAGCTGTTGATTTGATACCTAAAATATAACGTTTTATGGTATAATTAATAAAACGACGGTTTCTCCATGTAGCAGATCATCATCTACAGATAGTGATCGGACCCCTGAAAAGTATTATACCATTTAAGATAAATCCTTACTAGCTGAGATCTTGGGTAGAAGACTTTCTAAAACATGACACGCATCACTTCCATTACATTGGCAAAGCTAAAAATTTTGGTTTTTAAAATTTATAGGACGCAAAAACCTCAATCGACGCATGTTCAGCTCCACAATTGTAGCGGCTCTGACCACATCCAAATGTAAAAGCCAGTTTTTCAGTGGGACGCAAATCTAAAAAAATATTTTAAATTGTAACTTTCTTACCGGAAAGAGCCAACCAACGTCGGCAAACCATCGATACAGAAGCTGGATTCGGCAAAGATTCAAAGATACGTTTTAGCAGTTCATTTGGCAGTCCATCAATTGTCACATTTGAGTTCTAAACCGTGCATTAAAGATATGGTATGAGTATGCCACAACTTACAAGTGTTTCCTGGCATCCTATCGCTAACTGAGGGTTTGGGAGAATTTTGATTAACATTATGGAGGCCCGGTGAGAGGCAGCTCTGCAAAAAACATGATTGTTAAAGTAAAAAGCAAATATGTTAAGTTTATAAAGGGTAGACATTATATCCCGTCACCGGTTGGTGAGCGCAACAGCTGGGAAGTGGGGCGAACCAGCGTCGATATTGCGCAACGGAGCCCGGGCTGCTCGCAAGAGCATAACAACACAGCAGGGCGGCCAGCCACATACGCTTTTTGCTCACGAAAATCAATGTCGAATAAAAAGTATGAAGATGTTTGAATGTTGGTATTGATTCGCCTTGAAAATCCGTCAGAACGTTCAAAATTGTCGAAGCTATTCTTAAAGCAATAACGTTATGTAAATTGGTCTGATTTGTAGAACAATTCAGCGTGCTTTGTAATCTAGCGTTTAATTGATAATATTCATTCCTTAACAAAAATATTCCGTGAATAACGTGACTACAAAGAATTGTGACCAGGGTAATTTGAGAACACATTAAATAAAACAAAATTGGTTCATTGATATGGTTTTCTTGGAAACGATGCACGAAAAATTGTCACATGCGAACGAATCAAATGGGAGATCAAATTCATAAAGAAAAGATAACAAAAAAAATCGAAATTTCTAAGAGGAAGAAACCGGGATGATTGAACTGTCTGTAACAAAGATAGCAAGAGCTAGAAAATTTCCAATTAAATTGTCACAATCATAAAATAAGGAAGTTTTGCCACGAAACTATATAATCACGGTAGGGATATCCCAAAATTACTCGCTACCACTTGAAGCTAATAATTTACGCAGTTTCGAAAGCATTTTGGCTAAAGGAAACGAGTGAAAAATCTTAGAGTCGTGCTCCTGGGACTTCCGGCTCTCCGGCTTGACGGTTGAGCTTGCGCTGTTTGCTGCGACGATTCTGGAACCAGACTCGGACTTGGGCTTCGCTCAGAGCCAGGCTGCTTGCGAGTTGTTCGCGTTCTGAAACAGAATATATAAATAAAGCTCCACGAAATCAACTTCAAGCCTAAGTCTAAGCCTAAGCCTAAACCTAAGCTGAAGCCTAAGCCTAAGCCGAAGCCTAGGCCTAAACCGGACCCAATCCCATAAACCTTTCCGAACAACGCCAAGCCTCCTTTTTTGCAGCTCGCCATTCCGCACGGATCGCTTGCATATCCGCCGCTAATTTTTCTATATATAGCTAATCACTAATGGCCGTTTTCCAGGTTGTTCCTAGCCCCAATAACTCGGGCGGCTTGCGTCACAAAATGACCCTTATTTCCGGTCAATCTGCTAATAGCAGCGCAGCGGTAGGTAGCTACCAAAATACGATGGCTATCATGTTTTTAGAAACCCAGTTTTTAAGTAATTCTTGCACGTTTGCAAATCTGGATCTGCGTCGGCTACATTGAGCTTGTGTTTTTTGTGGTCCAAGCCTAAGCGAAAGTTTTTTTCGCAATTTGACATTTCCAGCGCAGCAAATGTCCCGCTCTCATTTTCACCTGTCGCGAAAACAGCCCACACATCAAATCAGGGTGAGCCGTTTAATCGAAAAACTCGGGTTCTCCGGACACTCATTTATGCAAAAGTGGCCCACTTGGGGGCCAGGCGGAAACCGTTAGGCGGAGCGGGATAAAGCAGGTGCAAGAAGTCCAGCTGCGGGTGAGGTTGGTCTCGTGGATTATGGTATTTCACATGTTGCTCAAACTGCACGGATTTGGAGGCACAATATTCACAAAAGGAGGGATTTTAATGAGCAAAAAAGTAATAGCCCAAAAGCCCAAACCTAAACCTAAGTTTAAGCCTAAGCCTGAGCCTAAGCCTAAGCTTAATCCTAAACCTAGGCCTTACCCTAACAAGGAGACGTTTTTTGATGTGAATGGAGTTCTGAGTGGAAACCAGGCCTATTTTGTGCAGAATTTTGCGCTGATTCCGAATATGTTTTCCATTTCTGCTAAATAGCTCGATTTCAAAAATTACAGCAATTTTAAGATCATTTTAGCCCAAATTTTCCCCTCTTTAGGGACCATTATATTGCTTTTCCCGGCTGTTTTTCCAAAAATTAATATTGTCACCGTATTCAGAAAAATTTTCTCTATCGAATGAGCTATTTAACTCAAAATTGTTGAAAATCGATAAAATCGACGATACTTGGTATGGGCTGCGATTTTTGTATGGAAAATGGTGAAAAACAGCCTATTTCTCACCCCTGTAAGCCATCGAAGATCGGCAGTAGCGCACTAGTCAAATATACCATTCGAATCAGAAAAAAATTCTCTACAAGATAGGCTACTTAAACAAAATTAAAACGTTATAACAAAAAAGTAGCACAGCATAGCAGATGACCACTCTGGGCCTAAAAATTATCTTAAAATAGCTGTAACTTTTTAAATCGAGCTATTTAGCAAAATTGGAAAACAGCATCAGAATCAGCGCAAAATTCTGCACAGAATAGGCCTGGTTTCAACTTAAAACTCCATTCACACTAAAAAACGTCTCCTTGTAAGCCTAAGCCTAGCCTACGCCAAAGCCTAGGCCCAGGCAAATTAAACCTGAACAAATCCTGACCGATTTGTACCGGCTTGATCCTAGTCCCACGTGGCCATCGTCTGCCTAGGGTGCATTAAAAAATGCAACGCGTTGTCTATTCCTGGGCCCCCCGACCGGATTAGGTTTGGCCTTTGCCGTTGACCGGCGTACGCAATTCATTATCGGGTTTATGTCAATGTGGTGCTCACATTGACGGGAGCTGCTGGATTTGTTGTGCTGGCCAAGTCGGGTTCAGTGATTTAGAAGGATTACCCAATTTTTGAGGCTAATCTTGGTGCGCTGTGACGCAAAAATGCGGCAGGGAGGGGGTAATTTATGAACTATGTGGTGTGGCTGTAAGTGCACTTACTATTTTTGTTGTATATTCTTCGCCTTAGACATTTTTGGAACTAGCGCTTTAGGGAGCTACAGTATCCCAAGGCACAATATTTTCTATTTTTCTTGTAGTCAAAGTCAATTCCGACATCCTTAAAATAACCTTCACCCTCACCTACGTGCCCGATTATGGCTTCTAATTTGTCAATCCCCATTTTCGGTCCGCTTCCCTCTCCGAATTATTTCACAACGTGATGATAGGATTATAGCCCCCCGATTAATTGTCCGGGTTCGACTTCTACGTCAAAGCCAACCACTCATTACTCTCCTCTTAACTTTCACGAATTATTTTCATGAATTCCAAAGAACACTATGTCTACTCAAGGCACCAATTAAATGAAACTTAAAACTAACCAGCGCCAACCATATAGCGTTGCGAGACGAAGGCTTCCTCAAGAACTTCCGTTTGCTTCATGCCGTAGATGGTACGCTGCTTTCGACCTAAAAAATTTGAACTTAAGCTTTCAAGCTTGTTCTTACGCTTTTGACTTTTTTCCCTAGGCTGTTGCACCGACTGTCCGCCCATAGCTGGCACACGCAAAAGTTGTCCGATGGTAAAGTCGGAGAACCTGGAAGCGGGGAGGAGGTAAAAACGTTCGATTACCAACACCCGGTTCTACGTAGTTAGTGCCCCAGATTCAGCTGTCGGTTATTATTAGCCGATGAATAAATAAAGGCGAAAAACGCTGTACCTGCGGTTTCTTTCCGGGCTTCGCGGTCGTTTGCGACACGCTTCTGGGGCTGAGAGTCTACGGTTGAAGGAGCAAGTAGGGATTTCAAGCTCGTCTTTGTTGGTTGTCAATTGGAAGAAAGCGGCCTAGAGATTCAAGATTGGCGTTAGCTCTTTGCAACCTTACCGCATTTGTCGGAGAAGCTAGTAGCGAAAAAGTTGAGCCATTAGCAGAGCTCGGCGAGACGGACAGCGCCTAGAACAAAGCCGTACTTTCAGGACGACAATCGTACTGTAGGGCCAGCTAATCGGTGTTCTCTCAAGGGAAACCGTTGCGCGGGCTATATCAGTCGTGGACCACGAATTTCAAAATTGCCGAATACGTACCGGGATCGGTGTGACGATTTGCGGGATTCCCAGGGGTAGATTGGCGACATTAGCGGGGGATATTGGTACTTGGAAGGCCGATGTGGCACTGGGGAATTGATAGGCTGATGGGCTGACGGAGAGGTTCGGTGAAGGGAGTGAGATTTGGCCTGGAGAATGAAAATTGAGCGTTGAATTGGAGAGGATGATGGAAAGAACAAAATTAAAGTTTTACCTAATGGGGAGATGAGTTGGGCGAGACTGACGTTGCCGAATTGTTGATCGATGCAGGTTGTGGTAGGGCTAAAGAAAAAACTGTCTCGATGAAGCTATTTAGAATCTAAAGAAAAGCTGTTTTATAGGAGTTATTATGATAATAGGGGAAAATTAGCTATTCAGTTCAACATAAAAAAAAGTTATAAAAAACTCACACTGTCGAAACCGTCGGAATCTGCACTTGAAGCGAATTCGAATAAAGTCCGACCTGCTGCAAAAGACTTTCCAGTGGGCTCTGTAGCGATACCTGAAGTAATATTAATTTGAACCCTAAAAATTATATATACCTGTGGAGTAGGCTGCTGTAGCAAAATTGGATTCGCCAATGTCGTAGCAATCAGCTGTTGTGTAGTTACAGCCGGGTTTGGTAGCTGCATCGCTGGAAAACAGAATATTTTGCTGTCTCCACCCCTTTAACCAACCTGCCAGCAAGTTCAGCGGCGACACGGGAAGGCTCGGCTGAGTAGCAGGATTCGGGCTCGGAGTCGAACTCATCATGTAGATCATCCAAGGGGCGAGGCTTGAGGGATCCAGTGCTCCTAATAAAATCATAAATGATTCATATCCATTGACAATTTGCAAACGATAATTTCCAAATTCAGGCATCGAATTTAATGCGAAATTCAAGGGGAGGGGCCTTGAAACTTAGGGATGAATGGGGGCCCACAGTCCCCAGGTGATTTCGGGAGCCGCCTCAAAAATTTTAGCCTTTATTTTCTCATTAATATTAGATGAGTACGGCCAACAAATGGCAAGGGTTGTGCGTGCGAGAGAGAAGTAGAATAAGGCATAAATCTGGGGCATGGATATGGGATGTGTGGCTTGAGGGATACGGTAGGAATTGGTAGTTTGTAATCCATCGTTTGTATAAACTTTTAGAAAGCATGAATTCATGAAACTGTTACGGTATGGCATAGTTGAAACTCACAAGTAGAAACTGGTAGGTGCGAATAGAAATAAATAATTGTTAAGTTAAAAACTGCCCCCTCTTCAACCATCTGGGTTTTGTATAATTGCGTATACAATCAATATAAATTTTATCTACTGATACGAATTGCGTATGCTACCGTAATTCTTTAGATTTGATTAGCGTTTGCATAAACATTATATAAACCTCAAGAAACCCCCATCAAACCAAGGCAATTTGGCCTTGCCGATCCCTTTAAACCGGATCGACCGATGTATCAAGAAGAAAAAACCAGCTGCCCCAAAAGTTGAGGGTGGATTTCAGAACTATTCGGGCTGAACCCAGGAGTGGGTCGTCTAAATACCCGGGCCCTGGGAGGCCACGCCCCCTCTGGGGCCCCATAGTCCGGTACTACCGTAATTTGGGCGGATAAGTCAGAAATTGGACTAAATTTTCGGTTTCTTGAGGAAATGGACGCTAAGGCGGGGCAAGGCATCAGCTTAAATGGATAAGAAAGGTCCGGGTAGATCTGCTAAATAGAAAATCGTGGAAACCCGACCGGAAACGCTATGTGAAAAAACTGAGCGGAAAGTTTTGCGAAACAAGAGGTCTAAGCTTAAGCCCTGAGCCTAAGCCCAAGCCTAAGTCTAAGCCCAAGCCTATATTTTCCCATGTAAATGAAGTTTTTAGCAGAAGATCTCCGGATCGGGCCCCGAATTCATTTGAACCTCCGTCCATTCAGTTCAAAAACGTAATGTTCCGAAGGCAAACAATGTAGTGCAATTATCCACCTAAACTATATAATTACCCCGAACACATTACAACGTTTCGCGAAACAACAATGTCTGCACGGCCACCCCCAGGCTATCATTAAACCCATCCAAACCCGCCGAAAAACCCGCAAAAATTCGGGGTGTTGTAGGCTGATAATTGCTAAATGGTCGACTACCCATTCAAGTAGCCCGTTTCAATTCCGGGTCCACCCTCGCCTATTATCTGGAAAAAGGCGGGTGGTTTCCAGGTCGGGGCCTTTTAAATGGTGGGTATAAATTACGGAGCGGAAAAAGTTTGGGTGTAAAGTAACAGGCTAGTTTGGGTTCGAGGGCCAAAACATTGTAATTGGGGGTTTAGAGGGTTCGGGAGGGTAGTTTGGGGGGATGAGCAGGATATCATTTTAAATATTTTATTAATGTATATTACATAATTTGCTGTTTTTGTTGACAAATATTTTTGTCGATAAAACTTTGATGAATTTATGGGATTTAGAATCCCCTATAGATTTACTAGCACCCGCGATACGCAACGCAGTCGTTCCTCTTTTCTCGCGTCGCGTCTCGCGCATGCGCAACGACTCATATTATGACTTGCCTGTCCCTTTAAAACCCTGTTATTAAACTCCCTTGATCGATAACGTTATCCCACGTCATCGAAAATTTCAAAACCGGCCCGAAACTCCATATCGTGAATTGTGGTCATCTCCGAAAGGCCCGTAGATCACGCAGCAGGGCGTGGGTATTTCCCTCCGCCACAACCATACTTCCCCTTCCCTTAACCCAATTATAGATGATTTTAGAAATTCACAGGCCGTTTCGAGGAAGCTGCGTCTATTTCGGGTGTTTACAATTGTTTGCGAGGGGCGTTGTCTTTTTGCGTTCCGTGGAAAAATTCCCGGGTGGAAATGGGTAGACGCTGGGTGATCATTCGGGCCGGTGAGATTTGGATCAGAAATCTTCACAGAGCTGCAGAAAGCTTGTTCCTGAGCTTTCTGAGAAAAATTTTGGAAGTGTCTGGGGGACATGTGGAAATTCAAAAGTTCTGATTTTCTTTAGTGACCTAAGCTTAAGCCTGAATCTAAACCTAAACCTAGGCCGAAACCTAAGCCTAAGCCCAAGACTAAGCCTGAGGCTCAGCCCAAACCTAAGCATGAGCCGAAGTCTAAAAGAAGAGCTTAAAGCCCCTAAGACATGCCAACCTCTTCCCCCAAAAGTATACATACTTTACAAAATTCTCTTTGTTCAAACCCTGATACTTAATTGTCAGAATTAAAACGAAAAAATGACGGCACCACCCCCCGGGAATTCAAATCCTCATTTCACAAATTCCAAACGTCGCCCGTTTAATTAGGCGCCGAATTGACGCCACCGAATTAGTCTGTCTAACGGGAACTAAAATCGGCCTTTACTCATAGTTTGCCCTAATCGCGTCAGCCAAAAATATCGCCGGCCAGACCAGTTATCGTCATTTCGCTAAATGACTATAATGGTTTATGCAATTAGCGTTTACGTAGATGGAGTTAAGCTAAAAAGTTGAACCCTAAGTTCAGATGAATGTTTAATGATAAAATACGATTTTCCGACCTTCCACGAAGTCGTGAACCTGTATTTCCGGGTCCAATTGTATGGGTCTACCTAATCTAGTGAAAGCCAGAGCTCCCTACTTTCCCAAGCGTGCGATTTTTTCTAATTTCCAGAAATTCACATCAAGGCACAAATCATGCCCCCACGCGTTTCTCAATGAAACAGCCAGCTCATAAACAGAGCTACGCAAATCATTGACCCTAAAAACGTGCGAAAGTGGGTGATTTTCCGGGCCCAAACCCGAACCCGTGCTTTGGATTCACCCCTCCCTCTCTCTATTGGCCAACACCATGCGCCCGTTTTTCTGTAATTAATTTGCGTGTCTGCTAAAGCAAAGCACCTGTATATTTGAAAACCGAGCTAAATGTCATGCCAAAGATCCCCGTGATCACAATTTGCATTTTTGTGGATTTGCAGGCTTTTGGTGGGGAGAAAAAATGTAAAACTTCGGGTGCTTGCCCTAATTCGTCACTTGATTCGCTTGCAAATTCTAATTGCGTGGA
Source organism: Mesorhabditis sp. LJ9110 (assembly GCA_038088335.1). NCBI lineage: Eukaryota > Metazoa > Nematoda > Chromadorea > Rhabditida > Rhabditidae > Mesorhabditis > Mesorhabditis sp. LJ9110. The sequence continues at coordinate 5,764 of JBBGBA010000015.1, read as the reverse complement.
GCACCAGAAATGGGTTGGATTTTCTAATTGTAATTAGAAGCGTAAGGGACGCGTTTTGTGAATGGGTTTCGAGTATTTTGGGCGTGAATTCCCGAGGGTGAATTTGGGCTTGAATTAGCGCCGAGAGCACGGTCAAGCCTAGGGCAGAATTTTTGTGGTTTTTTGTATGTATTAAAAGACCAAGAATTTGGTACGTACTGCTACATGCAAAACGTTCGGAAATTGCTGAAAAATGAAGTGAAATGTTGCTGAAGTGGAATTACAGGTTTCGGGATGCAAAAATTGAGAAAGAGTGCAAGGCAGGTGGGTATTTACAATTTTTGGGTTGTACTGTATTGATAAAAATGCACCAAGAATTTTAAACTTATATTTCTATTTATTTCGAGATGCCGAGAGATGCTGACATGCTAAATAAGCTCTGGAAAATTCTAATCAGAATTTTAAGAAGAATCAACCTCCGGGAGGCAGTGATTAGGTTCTATCGTTTTCCAGCTATGTAAAAAATGTAATCACTATAATCTAATCCCAAAAAGTCATCAAAAACCCGTCACTGCCTTAAGACCAGGTCAATTTATCTAGACTTCGCAAAAAACATCTGACGCTCCGGTCACTCACCCCGGGCACAAAAGTCCAATTTTGATGGGATTTACAGCAATATTCTGACGGTTTTAGAAGACCTCTTCCACAACGGTGCATTTCCGGATCGTCTAATCCACGATACTGCGTCATCTCCCCGTGAAAACCCGTTCGGGCCACATATCTCACCGCGTGTTGGCTTCTAATCGGGGACCAGTCTACCGGATAATTGGCGGGAAAATCCAAAAGTTAATTTTGGAATTTCTGCACGGCTTTGCGGGTTATGTAGAACTTACTTTTGGGATTTTGGGGTGTGGGTGGTAGGCTGTAGATTTCGGTAAAGTCTCAGAACTCGTGAAAATAAATGAAGCGTGGAAGAATTCCGGCTACAAGCGAAAGCAAATAACAAAATATGCCACCCACCCACACTATTCACCTCCCCGATATTGGCTTTATCCTAATTGGGAGCCCAGCGGGTACCGTAGTCCCTGTGAATTTTGGATTGCCGTGTGGACTTTTTGGGGCGGCCAAACTTCTTGAGTGTGGCCGTGCGTCAAACGGGCAGGTGAAGCGGCTCTACTAATAGAGCCGGCTGCTCGATTATGCAGATATTTTGACGCAAATCGCGGGTGGTGGGGCGATAATTAGATTGTCAAAAAGTGTGCCCCGAAATGTGGGGTCGACATCATTTTTGTGGGGTGTTTTTGGGGGTGATGGTAATTGGGGTAATTGGAGGAAAGATTACTTGGAAAAATACGGTAGATTTTGGAGCGGTATAGTCTATAGAAGAGCTAATTTTAATCAAATTAAACCATCCTAAAATCTTATGGCTTTCTTAAGGCTTTTTTATTCAAATCTCCAATTTTTGCCTGCAAATCACTGAAAATCGGCTTTTTAGCTCAATTTTTGCTTTTTTCATATGCAAAATCGAGATTTTAATAAGAACTGATCAGAACTGTAGCTTAAAGCGCACGTTCAGGGAGGGGCCGTGTACTCGTCCCAACGTGTACACCCTATGGACGTGGGGACCGCGCGCGCGGCCTGCCCGTGCTGTGACAGGCCATTCCCCTCCTTTGCGGCGTCGGGCACCCCTCGCCCCCTCGCCAGGTTGTAGCTGTGGCTGACTGGTTTCCATCCGCGCCTCCCGAGCGGGGGGCCCGGGTTCGACCTCCGGCCGCGGCGAAAATCTTTACTTTTTTCCAAAAAAACGTCCCTGAACGTGCCCTTTAAGCAAATCTTCAAATTTCAGCTTAGTTTTGGTTAGTATAACAACACCCTGTAACTCAAACCACAACCTGGTTTTACTTGTTTTTCGATCCCCGATCATTAAAAGTACCATCACCCCCCGAAAAAACGAAACAATTTAGACATCAACTGCAAAAGCTAGCACCTCGACCAAAAACCCACTTTCCTTCCCGAAAACAACCGGGGCATAACGAGCCGACGCCTCTGAAAAGTTCAGTTCTATATAGGAACTGGCCCCCGACCCGCAACCCACTTATGACCTTATCCAATTCCCCCCGGTCCGCATCACCCGCCACTGACATTTTCATCCTCGAAAAATGACTTTGAACGATTCAATTAACCCGTATCATATACTTTTTGGCTTGGAGGGGGAGGGACTGCAGGGGGATAATAGGGTTTCACTGCTGAATCTGGGTTCGGGTCGACGTGGAACATATTTGGGGGGGGGGGGAATGACCCGGATTTTGATTGGATTCGCGCGGGTACGTGAATTGACGCCAAAGCATATGTAATTTTTGTATTAGCTGAGGGATTGGGATAGAATTACACGCCCCACGAATTTGGATGTTTAGTACCGGGGAATGGTTGTGTAGTTATGGAAATAGTTTTTTGGGAAAAAAAAACAAAAAACTATATTAATGGCTGAAAATAATACCTTTGTTACAGGCTAAAAGACATCCGAAAAACAGAAAAATCGTATGCTTTTTAAGGTGGTCTGGACTGAATTTTTAAGGTGTCTCATCCTTATTTCAAAAATTTTTACGTTAGACTAAGCATGAAGTATAAAATCCTGATTTTTAAAATTCTAGAATTTTAAAGTTTAAGTTAAGTGTTTATTTGTCGTAAATTACTTTTTTTTAAGCTAATCGGACCTCTGGCTTTAACCATAAAATCATAATTTTTAAGGTTTACTTAAAATTTAACTCACTCTCATTAAATTAGTACCAGACCAACGACCACTTCTCGCCCTCCCAAAATTCTGTGATTCCCAGTACCAAATTATCGTCGTTTCCCCCTAACCCACCCGCCCCACCTTGTTTCGGGCGCCAATTAATCTGAAACGCACTTCCCCAGGAAATTGTGTGTTAAAGCCGCCCCTAAAAGAGGCGCCCCGGACGAATTGGCCCAATTTCCTGCGAGGGTGGCAGCTGGAAACGTGTGTCGCCGCCGGGGCAGTGGCGGCTCTCAGGAACATTTACCAATTAGTGGCTGATATCCGGTGAACCCTGCCCTTGTTACTGCCCTCATCACGGTTAGCTAGAGACTCTATCGTGGGCGGGCGTAATCAAAGCAATTTCCTTATGGGATTTTGGAAGTGGGGTTGATGTTTAGAGATATGGAAGAAATGTTTAGAGAAAGGAGAGCGGGGAAGGCATGGAATTAGAATCTCAGCAATTGCAAAAATATTCAAAAATTTTCTAGAACCTAAGCTTAATCGTCAGCTGACCCTAAGCATAAACCTAGGCTAAGTTGAAGCCTAGTCCTAATCCTAAGCCTAAGACTAACCTAAGCCTAAGCTAAGCCTAAGCCTTAGCCTAAACCAAGCCTCGCCTAGACCTAAGCCTAAGCTTAAGCCTAACCCTAATCCTGAACCTAAGCCTAAGCTCAAGCCTAGCCGAAGCATCGGCCTAAGACCAAGTCTGCGACTAAGCCTAAGCCTAGAGAAGCTGATAGCTCAAAGAAAAAAATTTTTTTTCCCAAAATTCTATCTCTTTGGCGCGGTAGACGCTTAACTAGGCCGGCGTGCTCTTATCGAGCGATTTGGGGCATAAGCTGCCCACTTCGCGAAGACCGCTATTCATTTTTCCGACTTTTCCGAATGGCTAGCCGCTATGGAATTTTGCTGTTGTGCGGAATTGTGGGCATCGTTTATGGCCAATGCCCTGCAAATAGTCAATATATTGGGGAGCTAAATTCGTGTTTATTGGTATATAATCACCGTAAGGGTTTCTGAAGGATAAAACGCAAAATCGAATTAAGCCGCTACTTTTGATCAGGCTGAAAAGATTTGCTCAATTTATGGAGGGCATTTGGCTTCGATTCACAGTGCTTTCGAGAACCACATCTATGCGGCTTATATGTCAAGAGGTAGCTTGAGTACGGTATCCCTGAAAAGAAAGGTCAGCCGGAATGGATCGGAATAAGGCGCTGATTGGATTGTGGAATAATGGGAGTATGTGGCAGTGGAACGATCAGACGGATGGGAATTATTGGCGATGGGCAGGTAAATCTAAGAATTTTGAACGCTTTTAACATCCATAAAACTGATTTAGATATAATTAATTTACATTTTTACTTCTGTGCAAATTTAATATGAATCTAAAGTTCTTTTTATTACAGATATGGCCGGAGAGGGCTCGTGCGCAACATTAGAAACTGATGGTGTGGTTTGGTATTGTGCCGATTGCCAATCCGCCTTCCCCTTCCTATGCAAATTTGCTGGTATATTCTGCATAATTTTCGTTTAATCTATATTAGTACAAAAACAACGCTGTGCACCTGGTTGGACGTTCTATGAAAAGACTGGTATGTGCTATCACGTAGGTTCATTAATTTAGTTTTGATCGGTCGCATTAGGTCGGCCAAAACTCGACTTACGCAAATGCTCAAACCTATTGTCAAACTTTTGGCGGAAACCTGGCTTCAGTGCATTCTGCTGACGAGAACGAGTTCATTTACCGTATGCAAGAGCTCAAAAATCGGAGTTAGATGTTTTTAGAGCTTGCCTATAGTGCTGAATGCGTCAAGAAAATCGATGTCTGGCTAGCCGGGACCACAATTTTGGGTGGAAAGTATAAGCGAGCAGGTGAATACAAAATTTAACTAAACCTAAACAGCATTTTAGCTGATCAGGTTACTTGGGAGGACGGTACAATCACCGATTATCAACACGAAATGTGTTTGAAAGCGGCTGATGGAGGTCCATTATTGGTATGCCAATGAAACGCTAATTTGCATAAATATCTCAGCTCGAGGCATATCCCTCGACTTGTGGTGGGACTTGCTCGGATGGAGAATGGTGGCAGATCCCTCAGAGTTTTAATTTAATTCAATTTAGGGCAATCAGCGGGCATCCACTGTCTACGGTTTACCCGAACTTTATTTGCAAAACCAGCGTGACCAATAGTTTCAGGAGGCAATAAAGGGTTTTTGTTTCGAATTTGTATACAATTAAGCAATCAAATTACCCAAACAATCGCTTTTTTTGCTAATTGAATGGGAACTAAATCCAAGGGAAAACAGGAGATTTCCGATAAAAGGCCGACCCGCCACTCATCTGGCCCACGGTCAATTGGTAAAGAAAGCATGAGCCCGACGATTCTGCTTGTTTTGATCCTAAGCTGCCTAAGCCAGCCTAAGCCTAAGCCTGAGCCTAGCCTAAGCCTAAGCCTAAGCCTAAGCCTAAGCCTAAGCCTAAGCCTAAGCCTAAGCCTAAGCCTAAGCCTAAGCCTAAGCCTAAGCTGAGGGTCAATCGTTGGCCTACTCAGTGGAAAGCTTTGGGAACCCCCTTCACACTAGTGGGCCAGGTGGGGGGCGGGTGCGAAGCAAGCAGTGAAGCCGCCCTGCGATCCCTTACGAAATAGCGTCCGGAATGCGGAAACGCCCGATTTGGCTGAATTGAGGATTAGGGGTCTTCGAGCTGCTGTTGCGCCAAGGAGCGATGTGACGGCCGAGCCAGTTAGCAACCCGGAATCAGCGTTTCAAAGCGCTTCGAATGGTCTGCTTACATTGATCGGAAGCGCGCGGATCGTTTTTGAAAAAATCCATGTGGTCCCACTTTAGTCGTAAACCATCAAAAATAAAAGTTTCAAAAAATCCTAGCAATTAAACCAGGGCCTCCGGGAGCTCGGACGAAACGGTTTTCGGTACCATTTTTGGTGCTCTTTCAGCTCCACATCGAAGTGCGTGATGAATTTCTCGAAATTTTTTTGGTAAATTTCGA